>JAIPUX010001880.1:121924134-121935334 GCA_020142125.1 Phrynosoma platyrhinos
TATTTCTTCCCAAGGCTAAACATACCTAAGTCCCTAAGCCAGTTCTCATAGAGCTTTATGATTTCCAGTTGTAAGAGACCCCAGGGGCCATCCAGCTCAACCCCTTTCTGCCATGCAGGAATACACAATCCAAGCAATCTCTAGACAGATGGCCATCCAACCTGTTTAAAACCTCAAAAGGAGGAGACTCTGCCATCCTTTGAGGCAGCAATGTCTTCCACTGCCAAACAGCTCTTACTGTCAGGAAGCTCCTTAAGCCAGCACAGTTACCACTTTGGTCACTCTCCTCTGGAAACACTCCAGTGTCTCCACATCCTTTTTGAATTTTAATATTGTAATAATTTAATTTTATTTTAATTTAGCAATGTTGTATATTTTTAATTTTGTACCGTTTTTAATATTGTAAGCTGCTTTGTCCCAGTTTGGGGAAAGGGCAGGATATAAAAAAAATGATGATGATGATGATGATGATGATGATGAGTCCTCCATTGCTCTACTGAGGTCCTGCAAAATCACACCAGTGACATCTTTAATAGAATCCATCCATCTGGTATGGGGCATTCCTCTCTTTATGCTCTTTCCTACCTTCCAGAGAGGTGTCAGGGCTGAACCTGGGAAGATTTTCATAGAGGAAACATAGGCTGTTTGCTAAGGCTGCAACCGCACCATGGAATTAATGCAGTCTGACACTGATTTCACTGTTGTGGCTCCATACTATGGAATCCTGGGATTTGTAGCTTGCTGTGGCACTGGTGCGCTCTGACAGAGAAGGCTACATATCTCACAAAACTACAGTTCCCAAAATTCCCTAGCATTGAGCCAGGGCAATCAAAGCGGTCCAAAACTGGATAATTTCTGCAGTGTGTTTTGGACCTTCGTTCTCCAGATCCAGCACATTTTCTGTTTATAGTGATGTCAGTGACTTTCGATAACGAAAAAGAAAATTAAGACTGAAAGTCTTTGGCAGAATTTTAATGTCTGGAGTGATTCTGTTATGTGTTTCCAAGGGAGAGTCAGCTTTACATAGAAGCTTATAAAAATTAGTAGTCAGGGAAAAGGTTTATTTTTCTTCTGAGAGGAGATTAGACAGACCTGTTGTCAGCCAGCAGATGAAGGATGGAGAGCTTGCTTCCTCCCTCCTTCAGCAGCCTGACTAATTTCTGTTCTCAGCAGGGAAGAAGGAACATCCTTCCCCTGGAAGCCTTGTTAATTTTAATGCTGGCTTCTGTACTGTGCTTTTGGAGCTGTCTCCCTGGGATAGTAATTGCTAGCATCCTTGAATAGCTTGGCTTCTCTTGAAACGAATGGTTGGGGTAGAAGATGAGTCACCATCTTCTGTGTTGTTTAAGAAGGAGAGATACACCCAGAGAGCACTCCGTATTCTGCATCATTTCTGGTAGCTCAGCAGGCTTTACGAGATAGTCTTTTGGAGCAGCCTGGCGCCAGATTAATTGGTGGTATGATTTCTCTCCTTATGGTTGGCAAACACTCCTTGTTAAAAATGGGTGTTCGTTATTTCATCGTGAAAATGGTAGATGGGTTTAATCAGAGATCAGGAGAGGCTTTTACAGAGGAAGAGGGCATTGGACAGCAGGTCTAATGGTAGTCTAATGAGCATTCATTGTTGTTTGTTGTTATCTGCCCTCCAGTCGACTTCAACTCATGGCAACCCTGTGGATGCAACACCTCCAAGAACCCGTCTTCCATTTTTCTGCTCAGTTCTTGCAAGCCCATGTCCATGTCCCCCCAGATTGAGTCCATCCATCTGGCAAGCGGTCTTCCTCCTCCTTCTCCTCTCTGCCTTTCCTAGCATTCATTAGTATCACCATAAGCCAGGCTTCCAAAGTGATTTCCACTGACAGCTGACACAATCTGTCTGGAAAATGCACATCTCAGTGTGAACGTTGCAAGGATCAAGACCCCAAGAAGAGTGCTGGCTGAATGTATAAAGGGGGTGCACATTATTTTTTTTAAAAAGTAGCAGTGTATTTCATTGAAAATGGTGTTAGTGTAAAAGGAGACACTGTGCGAAGGCTTACGGTAATTAGTATCACATAGGATATACATAGAAGAGCTAAATGACCTGATGTGTTGTAGAACTAGAACTCTGGGAGCCCAGGGTTCAGATTCCCACGAAGCCATGGAAACCCAGTAGGTGACCTTGACCAGTCACCCTTTCTTAGCCACAGAGAAAGGCAAAGGCAAACCCCCTCTGAAAAAGTCTTGCCAACACCCCTCCTCTATACACACACCGGTGATAGGTTCACCTTAGGGTTGCCATAGGGTGGGAATGACTTAAATTCACACAACAAAGATGTACAAACTAGGTACTGAAATGTTGTGTACATTTCAGATGACCACATCCTTTTGTTTAAAACAGGGACCGGCAACCTACAGCCCGGGGGCTGGTTAAGGCCCCGGGCCCCGGACTTACCGGCCCAGGTTGAAGGTTGCCGCTATTGCTGCCGTCAGGGTGCGTTTTCGGCCACGCTCACTGCGATCGCCATTTTGGAAGTCAAAATGGCGGCTGTGACGTGTTTGCGTATGCGCAGTACTCTTGTGCATGCGCAAACGCCTTGCGGCTGCGACTTGGACTTCCAAAATGGCGGCTGCAGCTGCGCACGCTACGGTGGCGACCGCAATAGCGGCCGCACCAGCACCATGCGTGGGGGGGCGCGCGCAGCGGAGGAGGGTGCACACTGCCATTCCCCCCCCTCAGCCCAGCTGAGACCTGGGCTACGGGAGACCGTCCCAGGTCTAAAAAAGGTTGCCTGTCCCTGGTTTAAAACGTGAATATGGGAATTTCCTTTGAAGACAGTAGTTACTATTTTATAGTGAAGAAACTGCAGACTCACACTGCTGTGAATAAAGAAGCATTTTGTGTTAGTGTTTTTGATGCTGTTTTAACATTGTTGATATGGATGTTGCTGGTCTCCCTCTTTTCCTACTGCCTTCCACCTTATCAAACATCTTTGTCTTTTCTAAGGAGTCCTATTCTCTCATATGTCCAAAATGCAACAGACTCATTTTATTCATCTTGGCCTTTAGAAAGAGTTCAAGCTTGATTTATTCTAGGTCCCATTTAAGTATCCATAGAATCTTCTCCAGCATCATATTTCAAATGAGTTGATTTTCTTCCTATTCAGTTTCGTCTCTGTCCAGCATTCACAACCATACTTAAGAAATGGGAAATATGATGGCATTAATAATCCTAACTTTCTTATTCAGTTATATATCTTGACACTTCAGGAACTTGTCTAGTTTCTTCATAGCTGCCCTTCCTAGTCTTCTTCTGATTTTTTGACTGTGGTTAATGACTGAGCCAAGGTACAGAAAATCTTGAATTATTTTAATGTCTTTGTTGTCTCCTTTAATCTTATGTAAATCATTTGTGGTCATGATTTCTGTTTTCTTAATGTTGAACTGTAAACCTGCTTTTGCATTTTCTTCCTTGACTTTCTTCAGTGATTGTTCCAAACTATTTTCTGTTTGTAATATAGTGTCACCTGCATAGCTTAAATTGTTGCTTTTCATCACAGTTTTCATGGCTCCTTCCTCTGAGTCTAATCTTGTTTTATGTGTGATATGTTCGAAATACAAGTTAAACAGATAGGCTGATATAGTGCAGCTGTGCCTGACATCTTTACCAACTGAAAACCATTCCGTTTTTCCATATTCTGTCCTGACAGTAGCCTCTTGTCCTGAGTACAGGTCATGCAGCATTGCACTTGGTTGTGGCACACCCATTTCTTTAAGAACAATCCATGAGTTTTCATGATCTACACACTCAAAAGCTTTGCTATAATCTATAAAGCACAGTCTGATTTTCTTCTGAAATTCTTTTATGCACTTTGTTAGCCTCGTTTGCAATATGAGTCTTAGTACCTCTTGCTTTCCAGAACCGAGCTTAGAGATCTGGCATTTCTTGCTCCGCAAAATTTTCTAAAAAAAGAAAGAAAAGAAAATCACCATTAATGATGGCTTGCCACTGTGGTGAGAAAGCACTTTTACTACTGAAATTTTAATGAGTGGCCATATCTTGAGGCCCTCCCTCCATGGTTGCAATTGATCAAGAGAAAGTAAGGTCAAATGGGGATTTTATGAGTTAACTGGCTTCGAATCAGCTTCGACTCATGGCAATCCCATTGATGAGACCTCCCTGACCTTAATGGCTCTGCTCAGTTCCTTCAGACTGATGGCTGTAGCCTCCTTGACTGAATCTGGCTATCTGGTATGTGGTCTCCCTCTTTTTCTCCCAATCTCTACCTTTCCAAGCATTATTGTATTTTCAAGTGAGTGTGCCTTCTCATGATATGGCTGAAGTATAGCAGGCTCAGTTTAGTAGTCCTCCTGGCTTCTAGGGAGCGCTCACGCTCGATCTGTTCCAGGACCCATTTGTTTGTCTTTTTGGCTATCCAGGGTATCTTCAGCCTCTTCTCCAGCACCACATCCCAAATTATTTTATTTTTCCCTATCTGCTTTCTCCATTGTCCACCTCTCGCATCTATATGTGGCGATGGCTTGGATGTCTGAATTCTAACTTTAGCACTCAGTTTGTACATCTTTACACTTCAGGTTCTTCTTCTCATTTCCTGATTGCAGTATCTCTTCTCATCAGTGATTGATCCAAGGTGTGGGAAATCTTTTAACTATTTCAATTTCATCATCTTCTAGATTAATATCAGTCCTTATTGATCATTATTTTTGTTTTCTTGATGTTCAATATTAAGCCTGCCTTCTCACTTTCTTCTGTAACTTTCTTTAGCTATTGTTCTTCTCACCAAATTTTAGCAGCGGGAATATAAGGGGGGTTGCAGACTGCCAGAAATAGTGCAAAATGAGTCCACTTTTAGGGTTAGGGTTAGTGCTAGGGAATCATGGGAATTGTTGTTTTTTCTGAGACATTGAGCCTTCTCTGTCAGAGAGCTCTGGCGCCACAATAAAATACAGTTCCCATGATTCCCTAACCCTAGCCCTAACCCTAAAAGTGGACTCAATTTGCACTATTTCTGGCAGTCTGCAACCCCCCTTCGTCTCTTTATCTTGTTTTCCCACCCTTTTGTGAGTGAAGTGATGGGTTTTGGTTTAAATGAAATTAGAAGCAGGTTTCTAGCAAAGCCTCCTTTGGTTGACTTGTCTAAACTTTATGGAAAGAAGCTAGTGGGGAATGTGTGGAAAAGCTGGTTTGTTAATTAGTTAGTTTATATATGTTAATAATAGAAATTGATTTTTAAGTGTGAAAAATAAACTTCAAATTCATATTTTTTAAGAAAGAGCTGCTAATTTAAGAGAGTTACTTGCATAATGTAACATTTACTGATTTAATTCAGTATTTCACATTTTGGTTGGCTGTTTTTTGTTTTCATGTGAAGACTGTGAATGGACAGATAAGGAGAACTACCTTTTTGGCTGACTTTTTATTTGTTTGTTTGTTCCCTAGGCTCTGATTCCTTTGGCAAATGTGGCCATGATTGACTACACACTGGAATTCCTCACTGCAACGGGAGTGGAGGAAACCTTTGTCTTTTGCTGCTGGAAGTCAACAGAGATCAAGGAGCATATACTGTAAGAACAGACACCTTTTCTGGTTTATCAAAGAAGGAGTCTCTTCCTTCCATGTTTCAGTCTTTCTAGGGTTTGACTAATGAAGGAGTAGTCAAAGTGTGGCTCTGGGGCCATGGGGAAACTCCAAAGCAGTTTTTAACTATTGCTGACACCAACCCCAACTTTCCTAGACCACCCTTTTTTGGCAAAAAAAAGAAGCAGCAAGAGTGAATTCCTTTCTAGAAAGGCAGCTCCCTAGAACAGGAAACAATGATTCACTTGTTAAATAAGCCACAGGCTCCCTCTCTACTGTTTACCATAAAAGAAATGACAAATGTTTATTTCCAGTTACTTTTGTTGTTATTTTTATTTTGTTTTCTTTGTTGTTTGGTTGCATGTGTCAATCCCAGAAGGTCCCAGGACAAAGTATTCACTCCCAGGCACTCCAGAGTTGTCAATCCCAATCTTAGGCCCTATTCACATTACGGAAATAACCCGGTGTGAAACTGAGTTATTTCTGTGATGTTCCCACTGGCCCCGAACACACCTGGCACTGTTTGCGGGGGTGGGAGGGGCACAGAAAAACCCACTTGACCTGGTGTATTTGACACTGGGTCCTTAAGCGTGTCTTTTTTAAATGTTTGGAGCGATCCAGATCTTTGGTAGTGTGAGTAAGCTACTGAATCGATCTGGATCGTGGTGATTGTTTCTGAACATCTGGATCTCCGCGGGACAAAAACATAAGTGTGAATGCCTGCTTAATGTCAGCTGCTGTCAGTGTGGAATTTGAGAACAACATCTCCCAGGGAACACAACATAAACATGCTTACTTTATTCAGTTTGCACCACTTGATTCTTTTTTGGGACCATGGCAGGTGACAGCACACACCCATCATAAGAGTTAGAATCACAGAATTTTAGAGTTGGAAGGGACCATTAGGGCTATACAGTTTAATCCCCTACTATGCACTTCTACAGCATTCCTAAAAGATACCCATCCAGCATATATTTAAAGATCTACAAACAAGGAGAGCTTCTTCCCCCCCCCCCCCCCCGGCAGTCTGTTTCACTGTTGAACAGTTCTTTCAGTTAACAGGGTCTTCCTAATATTTAGATAGAATCTCTTTCTTGTAATTTGAGTCCATTGGTATGTGTTCTAATCTCTGGAACAGAAGAAAACAAGCTCACTACATACCTTACGTGAAATCCCTTCAGATACATCATTAGGTGTAAAATAGTTCATTCGATAGATGCTACAGTGGACTTTGTAGCTTGCCATAGTTAAAAAAAGGCTTCTCTGAAATGCTAAAAGTAATTTATTAAATTGTTTCCATTTTTCCCTCAAACATTATGAAAGTTTGCCTCTCAGAAATATTTTTGCCAAGGTTACTGGATTCTGTTCCCTGCATACTCCCTGCATGGCTGTGGTTATGGTGAGACTTAATATCCTCTAATTTGTAATTTGTGTCAGAAATGATAATAATAATAATAATTTGAGTCCCAGTTTTGGTGGGAAAGTGGCATAATAATATCAAATTATTATTACTGTTATTGTTATCCCACTTTCCCCCAAAAATTGGGACTCAAAGAATAATACAATTAAAAACATACAAAAAGTGTACCTTAAAATGGAATTACACTTTCAATTCACATTCTAGTTTAAAAAATAAAATACAATTAAAGACATAAAAAGCTATAAAAAACAATTCCATTAAAATGATAACAGCATCCTTTAGCCCGTTCTTTAAAAACTTCTGTTTAAAAAAAATAAGCTTTTAGCCTGCCGACAGAAGGACAACAAGGAGGGGGCCATTTTGGCCTCCCTTAGGAAGGAACTCCAGAGTCTTGGGGCAACCACCGAGAAGGCCCTCTCTCATGTTCCCCCAACTGTGTTACAGAATAAAAAGGAACTTTCTGCAATATATGCTATGCAGATCTTTCCATTTATTCCTTTCTGTCTGTGTTCTCTCCCAGGAAATCTAAGTGGTGCCGTTCAAACTCTCCAAACACAGTGCGGTTTGTGACTTCAGACCTCTATCGCTCGCTTGGTGATGTGCTGAGGGATGTGGATGCCAAGTCACTTGTCCGTTCTGACTTCATCCTTGTCTCGGGAGATGTTGTGTCCAATATTAATGTTTCCACAGCTTTACAGGAACACAGGTGAGTGTGTGGGAGAGAGATGCAACAACCTTGCATGCTGGGATGATTTGTGGCTTGTGAAATACATCACTTGACACAAAACCCCTTCTCCCCTCTTACTTCCCCATATAGGTTACGTCGTAAGTTGGAGAAGAATGTGTCTGTGATGACCATGATCTTCAAAGAGTGCTCACCAGGTCACCGAGCTAGATGCCAAGAGGATGACATTATCGTTGCCATGCACAGTGCTACCAAACGAGTGTTGCACTACCAGAAAACCCAAGGACTGAAACGCTTCCGGTTTCCCATGGTGTGTTGATAGGGGAACACGTGACAAGCAGCCCAGTCAGTTCTCCCAAGAATCTATATCTGGAGAAGCTGTGCTGTTCCTTTTAGGATATAGAGTCATCAAGACCTGGCCTTCAGATACTAAAATCACTTTTACACTTGGTGTTGGGTATTTCATTTTGTCGCACGCTCAAACTACTGTCTGTACAATGGGCGTAATATTGTCATATAGGGCCAATGGATGGTTCAGTTAGAGAACATTGTATGCCTAAAAAGTGTGGTTTTTAATAGATGTTCTTCATTGGTGTAGTAAACTGCTTTAGTAATATGCTAGATACCATGCTTGTTTTTATGATTTTGAATAGGTTTTTCCAAAATTTGAAATTGTTCTTGCCTTTTAGACAAAGAGTGCTTTTTGGAAATCCTAGGTAGTTCAGTTGATGGCATACTGGACGACTAGGGAAGAACTTCAAAAGTACTTTAAGCAGACAGGAAGCTCAATATTGAAAACACAGTTGCTGTCAGAGAAAGCTTAAGTGATTTCGATTATACACCTTCTTTTCAAGCTTTTTGAGCAATGTGAGTGGGCAATCTGAGTATCTCACCGTGACAAACATTAATTTGCTGTTCTCTGACTGGAAATTGACACTGTTTGCTGCAGGGGAAGTATGGAAAAAACCCTCCTGATCTAGGTCAGTGTGAGAATTAGGCAGCCTGTGAGCTGCATTCATCCTACTGCTGCCCACCTCAAACTTCTTAATGCTGAAAAAATGCACAACCAAAATAAAAAAATCATACCCCTGAAAGCCTCTAAGGCAGGGGTAGGCAACCTGTCCCCTTTAAGGGCCGAGGGACTTCAGCTCCCAGAATCCCAGGAGCTATTGGCCAACATGGGACTATTGGCCAACATGGCTGAGGCTTCTGAGAGCTGAAGTCCCTCCTTGGCCCTTAAAGGGGAAAGGTTGCCTACCCCTACTCTAAGGGGACATGATTCTCCATTTGAAGGCTGCTTTAACTCACTGGCTGCTTTATTTTTGTCTTAAACTGAACTTTTTCCAAAAGTGGAAGTGGCCATATGAGCACTTCTAATTTTGTGAGGAAGGGTGGGTGTAGCTAGCAGAGGCTGGAGATCATGGATGGTGAGGTAGTTTCTGCCCCAGACCCTCCAGGGCATCCCATCCTTGATCTGGATCCATGATTCTTGCTCTGGACATGAAAAATAAATAAAAGATAAACCACATGTGACTAAAGCACTGAAGAGCAGACAGTACTGAATTAGGTGGGCTAGCCACCTCTCCAGATGTGGGGTAGTTTGGTATGTTCCTAAGGAGGATATGCAACATTCTCGTTTAGCAGTTCTGCTTAATGCATGAAGCTTTCTGGAAGTGGAAAAGCTGGTCATTTTAAATCTTGTTTCACGGGTAGAGAATTGGGCCAGATTTTTCCCAAAGCCATGCTGGGATCATAGTGGTGAACTCTAGTGTGGTGTAAGAAAGCATGCATGACCTTTCACAAGCAGTATAAAGTTCTTGGTTTCATAGGGGGGAAAACATGCTGAAAACCTGTTGGGATTTACTTAGACATGGCTCTGATTTATAGAGAGGCATTTTTGGATTACTGCACTTTCTTTTCTGGTGTTATCAAGTGTGGTAATATCAATAACTGTAGGTTTCCAAGTGGGACAGAGTGTTTGTTGAGGTTCTTGTGGACTCTGTGTGCAAACAGGCACCCCTCCACTCCATGGTCCTCTCCAAGCACTTCTTCCAGTGAAGGCTCCAAAGTAGCATGCAGAATGTTGAGGGTTGCATAGTCTATGAGAGGCTCACATGTTCTTCACTATGTTTCCCTTCTTTTTCTAGAGCTTGTTCCAGAGTAATATTGAAGACGTTCAAGTACGGCATGATTTATTGGACTGTCACATTAGTATATGTTCCCCACAGGTGGGTTTTACCAAATTGGGCTACTTTCACAGGCAAACAATGATCGAGACCCTACATGGCTGAAAATAGTGTAAAAGGTCTGCATGCGGGATTTTGCTATGGCTCCAAAAGACTCACCATTGCATAGCATGGCCGGTGTGTTGTTGGTAGAGAGCAGAGGTGTCGGATCAGAGGAATGTATAGCTAAGTTCCCATAGCCAAACACAGACCAAGGACATCTTTACTGGAACCACTTGGGTCCTTTGAAGGTCTTAGTGGATGATGTCTTTGGTTTGCTTCCCCTTCTTGCCATCAGCAGTGGAATGGTTAGAGGTGAGGGCTATTGCAGTGGAGAGGTGAGTCACAGAGTGGGCTTTGAATGTTGTGGAGGAAGGAAGAGAATACCAAACTCTGCAATGACAAAAAGAAAAAAAAAATTAGGTGAATATATGCTTGCATATTTCACTAATGGAATGCAGGCAGTGTGTTGTTTAGGATGTTGGGTGGGTTTGAATCTGCCTCAGTTGTCTTAAACACACACACACAAATGACAGGTAGACAGACAGACAAGGATGGGCCATGGTCTGCATGTGGCCCTCAGTCCATTTTTGCAGTCCCTACAGAGCCCTCCAGTGTTTCCCAGGCAGAATTCTTTTTTAAAAATTCTGGGTTCTTTTAAATTTCTCGAGGTGGACAAATAGCTCATGTGTGGGGTGGGCACAATTCCTCCCTCCCTAAGCTTGCTTTGCCCAGTTCCCACATCCAGTAGGCCCTTGGTATCCACTGGGATTTGGTTCCAAAACCCCTCATGGATACCAAAATCAGTGGGTACTCAAGTCCCATTAAATGTAGCAGTACAGTAAAATGGTGTCCTGCATGGCAGGGGGTTGGACTGGATGGCCTTGTGGTCTCTTCCAACTCTATCATTCTAGATTTTGTATAAAACCTGATTGTGGGAGAAAGGTGGGATATAAATCCTTGAAATAATAAATAAATAAATAGGTAAATAAAATGGCAAAATCAAGGCTTGTTTTTTGGAATTGATATATTTTTAAAATATTTTCAAGCCATGGATGGTTGAATCCATGAATAAAGAATTTGTGGATATGAAGGACCAATTGTATAAGCCAGAATTGGATGTAGAGTCACTTCTGATTTTTGTTTTTGTGGGAAGTGGAGGGATTTTGGGGCCTGATGATAGTGGTGATCCTCCAGCCCAACCCTGCCAAAGTTTCCCACCCCAGGTCTAGAAGGACTTCTGGAGTGGCAATATAGAAGTCCCAAGCACTTTCACTTACAAATGTATCTTA
>JAIPUX010001880.1:121940056-121953414 GCA_020142125.1 Phrynosoma platyrhinos
ATTATTATTATGAACATTATGGAAGCCTAACACCAGCCTAGATCTACCTACTGGATCAAGGAGAAAGAGCTGCAGGAAGTTGTTTATCTGTTCCTTGCCAGGAGGAGCATTCAGCTACTAGTTACTTTCAGGCTGAAGAGAAGAGGGGAAGCACACACCCCAGCCACTGATAGTTGCCCCATCCATCCAGTTATCTGCCAGAGACATAATAAGGGCTGCTGGTGTGCAAGATAGTGTTCTGTGGTGGTGTTTATTTTTTATTTATTTCCTGTTGTTTTAAGCTGCCTTGAGAATCATCTGATACAGGTATTCTAAATCAATAAGAGCATCATCTTGCCAACATGGGTGCTAGCCGTAGAGCTGTAGCAGCCTATTAAGTATAGTGAAGAGGACAGAAGATGAAACAGATCTTGCCCTTTCCTATATATGGAAAAGAATGGACAGTGAATAGAAGGAGTAGAAATGGGGGAGTCAAGATCATGGAGAGGCAAACTAATGGAAGGCTAACATGGTTAAACACTGTGCTCCCAGAATTTTGCAGTGAATATCCACAGGGTTAAATTACATTCATTTCTGAATATAATATATATCTATATCTATATCTATATCTATATCTATATCTATCTATCTATCTATCTATCTATCTATCTATCTATGTGTGACATAAGATGCCCATTATATTCCATGTGCTTTTGGTGATATTTGGCAGGTGATGAGGTTGTTCTGGACAGAGCGTTTCTGTGGAATGGTGTCTGTGTGGGAGACGGTGTGAAAATCCAGCAGTCGATTGTTTGTGATGAGGCTGTGGTAAAGAAAGGGGTAACTCTGAACCCTCACTGTGTCCTCAGTTCTCAGGTGAGTTTGAGGAATTGCACCTCTTACTTGGATGTAGCCTTTTCACGGCCATTCTGTGGGCAAGATATTGGGCTTTCCCCCCCATGAGACACCTCAGTTCAGATCAAACGTCTACTGTAGACTGGTGGGTAAAGTCCTGGAGCAAGTCACTAACCCAGACCCATCAGTAAAACAGGGGTCTTCCTGTACAGCAGGGACTGGAAGGAGAGTTCCTAGCAATCTTGTCTACTTAGAGGACTCCCGGTCTTTCATTCATTAGTTAGATCAGGGGTAGGCAACCTTTCCCCTTTAAGGGCCGAGGGACTTCAGCTCCCAGAAGCCTCAGCCATGTTGGCCAATATGGGACTATTGGCCAACATGGCTGAGGCTTCTGGGAGCTGAAGTCCCTCGGCCCTTAAAGGGGAAAGGTTGCCTACCCCTGAGTTAGATCATCCAGCCACATGCATGCCCTGCTATTCTCAGACTAGAGTTTGCAGATGTGTTTCATCTTCTAGATGAGCCAAAGTACTAGATATCGCTGATGTAATGGCAGCATTGCTTAATTTCTAGGTGGTGGTGGGCCCTGATATAACCCTTCCAGAAGGCACTGTTATCTCCCTCCATCCTGCAGATGAGGAGGAGGACGAGGACGAGGACCAGTTCAGTGATGATTCCGGGGTGAACAAAGCAGAGACCAAGGCAAAGTTAAAAGGTATGTGGACTTTTCTTTCTGGAATTACTGCAAAGCAAGAGTGTGCCTTTAATTTTTATTCCTTAAACTTCTGCTTTGTTTTTACACAGTCCTGTTTCTGAAGTCTGCTGTATGTTAAAAAGTAGGAAATGCAGCTATTCTTGTAATTAAGTGATTGGTTAAAATTATCCATCCCTATGCAAAAAAATGAAGACAGTTAGGAAAAGGATGGAGTATGAGTAGATTGATTGATTGGGGGATAAGAAGACCGAAGGCTCCATTTGTCCTGTACCGTGTGAAGCAGTGTATTAGACTGATCTTGAGTCCAAGTCTCTACTCCGTAATTATTCATCAGCTTCTGTTTCTACATTTTTTTAAAAAAACAAATTATTAATGTCATTTTTGGTGGTGACAGCAGTGGCTATCTTTCAGTGGGATGTAACTGTTGGGTTGGTTTCTGCTAGACATAAATATTTTGGGGGGAATTATGGACATGTTGAGGTATTTTTCACTTTAAAATAAGCAGACGACTTACAACAAGCAGGGATGGATTAATTACAATTGCATGTAATCAAGGTTTTTTGCTTTCTTTGAATGGTTCTATTAATGTGCAGTGGACCATTTTCTTCCTGAAGAAGGGCTAAATGTTTTAGGTTTTTCTTTGAAAAAGAAGACTGTTAAGGGGGACAAGATAGCAGTTTGTGAAATTATGGCCTGAATCTTCTTAGTGATATATGCAACCTTAGTTCAGGTGTACACCTGCACATTTCTCTCTCTTTTTGGTTGTTGAGAATGTTGGTATTATCTTCCTCCTTCCACCATGTCCAAAGCGCTCTCACTCTTATTGACTCCTAGTTTTACTGCAATAGCTGCCCTCCACAGCCATTGAGTGTCTGGTGGAGAACAGATGGGGCGGGAATCAATTAGATCATCTGCCAAGACTTCTTGAGGCAGTTTTTGTTATGCCCATTGTTTATATATATGAAAATTGTTTGTGCAGGTTGGGTCATCTTACAAGGTTTTAGCTGTACAAGGTTGCAACATCCATATCTCATCTTCTTGTACTGAGTTATTGTACCAATTGTTCTAAATATTGATTGATATATCAAGATCCCAGTGGATCTTGGCAAGTGATGTCATTGCTCTGCAATTGGCTATGGGGGCATAGCCAGACTCATCTTTGATCCCTATCCCTGCTCTCCACCAGCCACTGAATGATCATTTTGGGGATGCTGTTGCAGCAAAACAACAGTAAGGTGATTTTTTTTAATGTTAGGATCTCAGCCTGTGACAGTTGCAAAAGCGGATCGCAAACCTTTCCTAGTCTTTTTTTTAAATATAAATTTTTAATGTTAGTTGTAGGGCATCTTGATGTGAAGGATAGAATGCCACTGAATACTGTGTGGCTAAGGCCAAAGAGGAGGAAAAATGTCTGCCTTCTTGCTGTTGTTGTGGCTTAAGGGAAAAAATTAGGTTGGCTACAGTGAGATGCAAGGAGTAGATAGAGGACTAGTCGGAGCCAGACATTAAAGGAACCAGGAAACACTCAGTAGAGCTGGCTTCTGTTGGAAAACATGTTTGCCAGGTGGCAGCTTGTTCTTCTTCTGGAAGTGTATGCTGCACATGGCCAGGGCTGTCTGCCCACTCCTGTTTGCTTTTGCTGTCTTCGCTGCAGGGAGAGCTTGGAAATTATGCATGTGGTGAAAAAGGTCAAACTAATTGTGTCTTATTCAATTACAGAAGGAGTCTGATTTTGTAGGATCCCAGCCCCAATATGTATACGTTTCCAGTAAATAGGAAGTGTACTTAACTCTGCTTTTGCATGCCTTATGAAGACACCATGGGTTGTTCTTGGCAAGATTTGTTCAGAGGACGGTGGTCATTGCCATCCTCTGAGTCTGAAAGAGTATAACATGCCCAAGGAATTATCCTGTGGCTGAGCGGGATTTAAACTTTAGTCTCCTGGAATTCTAGTCCAGTACTCAAATTCAGGCCACTATGCCACACTGGCTTTCTTAAGTCAATCATTTCTGACTTCTAGTTGATTCGAAATCCTACCTTGAAGTTCTTTAAAATACCTATTTGAACCCTCTGATTACTGAGAAGCCTAGGTTGCAACTTCTGTGGGATCTTTTTTAAAAACCTTTTGTACCAAGCTAATTCTTAAAAATCTTGGCATAGACCTAATATAAATAGCTTTGCTTTTTTAAAAGTCAATTTGAAAGGAGAATCCGCATCAATAATACTAGGTTTTATTTGTAAAATAGAGGTAATCAGCTTTAATTGCCTACTCTTACAGAGAACTGAAGGTTCAAAACACACTGCAGAAATAATCCAATTTGAGACCGCTTTAATTGCCTTGGCTCAATGCTAGAGAATTCTGGGAACTGTAGTTTTGTGAAACATTTAGCCGCCTCTGTCAGAGAGCTCTGATGCCAACAATAAACTACGATTCCCAGGATTCCCTAGTACTGAGCCAGGGCAGTTAAGGTAGTCTCTAACTGGATTCTTTCTGCAGTGTGCTTTGCACCATAGTCAACATTAACATTAAGAAAATCAACATTAACATAGTCAAGATTAAAAATACGAAGTGTGATCAAAATTTATAGTCTCACAATATCAGTATTTTTTCCATTGTTCGTTTTTATTTTATTTTCTTAAAATTCATTCAACCTCTTATTAAAAACATATATATACACACACACACACACACACACACACACACACATACATATATATGATGCAAATCTTGCATAGTGCCGATACAGGAGGTACTTAAAGTTTATTTCTCCCAGGAAGAAAATCAACCAGAAACATTTTCTAAACATATCTATTCACAATATCAATATTGAGTAGGCATTTCCTTAACATGCCGATCATTCTGAGTGTGTCTTTCTTGTCTCTCTGTGTGTCATTCTTGTCTGCCCTTTATGTTGGTTGGCTCTGTCTCTTAGGCCTGCTTGTTTTAGACATGGCCCTACGGTTTTTCAAAGTGGTTGAAACCAAGCTAACGTTGCCTCTATTTTGTAGGTTACAACATTACAGAAGTGGGATCAGAAGGCAGAGGTTACCTTTGGAAAGCTGAGAGTGAGAATGATGTGGACCAAGAGGAACAAACACAGAGTCTTTGGGGTAAGGAGAAAAGGAGCCCATTCAAATGAGGTCAAGCCAAATGACATTCTTTCTGTTGACAGCAATGCCTGTATAGGGAAGGCTGTTAATATGTGGCTCTGCGCACCAGGAGCTTGACAGTTTCCTTTGGACTGAATGGGAGTTGTGCTAGAACACAGATAAGGTGGTAGCTTTTCTCAGCCAGGCCCATTGTAGACTTGTCCTTATGTTCTCTTATTGTTAATATGTTATTTGTTTTACCTGATTTGTTGTTTTAAATTGTAATTCAATTTAATAAATTTTTAGGGGGGGAAGTGTAGTATGGGGATGTCTTATGTATGTGTTTTTATTGTTGTTAGCCACCCCGATTGGTTTCAAGGGGCGGGATATAAATAATTTTTTATGATTATTATGATTATTATTAAGGCTATTTCAGTATGACACAGAATGGGTTCTGATACACTAAGAAAGATACAGTCAGGGCCCTGAATATGCACCCAAGTAGGAGACTGGATTGGTAACTCTTCCACGAGGATCCTCCTTACCCAAGAAATAACTTCCTTTCCTGCCTCCTTGAATCCCATTTTGGGAGAAAGGTGGGAAGAGCCCTGGTGGCGCAGTGGTTAAATGCCTGTACTCATAGACCACAAGGTTGTGAGTTCAATACTAGCCAGGGCTCAGGCTCGACTCAGGCCTGCATCCTTCCAAGGTCGGTAAAATGAGTACCCAGCTGTTGGGGGGCAAGGAGCTTACAGCTGTAAACTGCTTAGACATCCCATAGTGTGATATGAAGCGGTATATAAATGAAACTGCTTTAAACAAACAAACAAACAAACAAACAAAGACTTGTTGTGGCATCCAAGATAGTTAAGAGCATGCTATTAAACATCCTTCCTTAAATAAGGGTATATTAAAGAGTCATTCTCACTCCATGGGCACACAAGCCTATGGCAGAATGAGAAAGTAGAGTATTACAGGGATCCCTCCACATTTGCTGGGGTTAGGGGTGAAGGATCCCCATGAATGTGGAAAAGCTGAAAATAAAAAAGGCTATTCTTTTTACCAAAGAGAATACCTTTTTAGGAATCTCCAGGACCTCCAGTGCAACTCTGTGGTCAACATCTGCCAGAAGTTGATCATAGAGTCATGCCGGAGGACCTAAGGACCTACAGATGCCCAGAGAAGTGTTTTCTCTAGGAACTGCTAGGTTCTTCAGTGCAACTCTATGGTCAGCTTCTGGCAGAGCTGTGCTGGAGGACCTAGAGATTCTTAGAGAGAACCTATTAATCAAAACTCCAAATAATCAGTTCCACAAAAGTCAGAGCTGCAAATGTGGAGGGCCAACTGTATTTCCTAGATTGTGGCCTAGAGGTGATGATAAGGTGTGTGGACAAATCTGAGTTTGGTAATTTCTGTGTTTTTGTTCCCCCCGCCCCATTAGGTCCCATTCTGAGTGCAGAAGAAGAAAGTGAGTCAGAAAGTGACATGAGTCTGGGATCTGAGCAGCCAGACAGTCGGACAGCTTCCCCCCAGTTGGATGACGTCAAAGGTAATCACCTTTTGCTTTCCAGATATGAAGTTAGACCTTCTTGCACTGCAGTTTGGAGAAACAAATCTGTGGAATGAAAAATCCCAGTTTAACACTAGACAAATGAAGCCTGTTGCAGTTTCTGGCTTTTAGTGTGTATTCTGTCCCTTCTCTGTATTTGAGCTAATGAATCTGCTTTTACTTTGGCTCTAGTTTTCCAGAATGAGGTGCTGGGAACTCTACAAAGGGGTGAAGAAGAAAACATCTCATGTGACAACCTGGTTTTGGAGATTAACTCTCTCAAGTAAGATAACATCTTTCAGATTTTCTGAAATTAGCAGCAATTCTCCTCTTATGTGCAGCAAACATGATCAGTGCAAGTCTTATTGTAAAACTGTAATGAGCCATAAAATAATCACAGAGAAAACTCAAATCCTTCAGCAAACACTTATAGAGTTATATTGAGTCATATTAAGCATATTCTAAATTTGGCAAACTCTATTAGTTTCTCTAAGTGTAACATTCCACTTAGGGTGTACCTACACTGTAGAAATAATGCAGTTTGATACCACTTTAAGTGCTGTAGCTCCATCCTTTGGAATACTGGGACTTGTACTCTTACAAGTAGTTAAACTTCTTTGTCAAAAAGTGCTGGTTCCTCAGAAAACTACAGATCCCAGGATCTTGGAGGAACCCTTTAAATAAATGTCTCAGGGAACCCTGTAAAAAAATTATTGTATCTACAGCTGTGTGTGTGTGTGAATTGACTGCCACACAAAATTGAAGAAGTTTTATTATTAAATAAAAGAGGTAATGTTTATGTTGTTATTTTGGAATTGGTGGTTTTAAGAGATTTTCCCCTTCTGTAATAGTATTGATAAAATAGGGAAAATAAGAGCTAAATTCTACTTTATTACTTAGAGTAGACCATTGAAATCCATGGTACTTAAGTCAGTTACAACTAATGTTCCATATTTTTTTCATGGTGCCTACTCTGGGTAGCACTAATGTTGGATTTAGCCCTCATTGTTTTCCACAGGAATAAAAAGACTAAGCATATCCTCTAATACTTTGATGTGTTTTCTTTCTCTTAATAGATATGCCTATAATATTGGCTTGAAAGAGGTGATGGAGGTGCTCAGCAAAGTGGTTCTGGAATTCCCACTGCAACAAATAAATGCAGAAAAAGATCCCAAGCACTATTGCATGCTGATAGTTCCTGTGAGTTTTCTTCCTGCCTTGATTCAGTATCTCTTTTTCGCTCTTTAGAAGAGATGTGGAAAATCTGTTGCCCTCTAGACCTTTTGCGACTGCAATTCCCACTGTCACTGACCATTTCCTATGCTGGTTAGGGCTGATGGGAGCTCCAGTAAACATCTGGCACCCCCCTGTATCCCTTACTGTTTGTTTAGCAAATTCAAACAAAAATCTAGCAGTTCATGTGTTTGTTCAGAGGAAGGTAGCCTTTGCAGTTCCAAGATAAAGGCCGGAGGTACAGGTCTGATTATCAGGGCACAGTTTTCAGAGTTGGCTTTTTGGATTGTAAAACCATTCTTACTATATTTGAATTATTTTAAAGCTACATTTCAGGGCTCTACCATTACAAAGCAAATTATGAACAAAACCGCTGTCTGATACAAGACATAGCCACAGTAGTATTTAGTATGCTTAGTACACTTTGTGAAGCAACTTTGAATATATGAGCCAATTGCAAATTCACTTGAGGGCAGCATTGAACACAAAGGTCTTACCTGCTTGCTTAAATGCATGCAGAGAAGTACAGTGCTGGAGCCAGTGCTGAGGCAGTTGTATTTACCGTTTTTCCATAAGTCATCAACTTATAGCTAGCCTGTCATAAGAGAAAAATTCCTTGATGAGTGAAGCCAAAATGTCCAGATGTACTATTTTAAAGGTTCTTATGGTGATGAGTGGGTATTGAAGAGCCATATTTACGCATCCCAAAACAAAATGTGATAGGACTTTCCTAAGAAGCAGTTGGATTTTGCATAGTCGCTGCAACATGCTAGTCTTTAATTTTTTGCTTTACTTTTTTTTTTTTTTTTTTGCATTGTTTTGCAGGTTGTATTGTATGTGCACATTTGTAGAACAGTATTGTAGAACAGAACATATGTGCTGTTTAGAACATATGTTGCTCTTTAGGAGCTGATGGTTCCCACGAGGAAAAGGAGGAGGATGGCAGTGAAGAGCACTATGATGGAAGCAAGAAAGGGAAAAATGAGGTGTTTTCTACACTGAATTTTTTGGGTCTGTAGGTCTGTTTGGCCCATGGGATGCTTACTAAAGGGGTTGGTCTCTGCAGTTTCCCTCTTTACCCTACTTCATCCAATCCACTGTCTTGTGATTATCTATCTTGTTTCTCTGTATTCTGTCTTCACAACAAACATTTGTAGTTGTTGATGCTGAGGGACAGACTCAGGGCTACCAGCTAAGCTTAAGTGTAGATTTGATGTTTCCAGATTCTTGTCTGTCACTCTGACCGCTGCATAGCACTGGGTAGAAAGGGGAGGAAACAGAGTCAGCCTCTTGAATCCCTGGATGAATATGTCTATTATAGGGATTATTAGTGCTCCCCCCCCCCCATGCAATCAGATTCATGGGACATAGTTAGCCTTGAGGGGAGGCTTTTGTGGCAATTGTGCATTCAGCCTTGTTTTAAAAAACATCTTAAAGGAAGATTACACAACAGCTTTGGCCATCTTGCAGCCTGTAGTTATTCAGACTAGAAATCCTAGTATGTTTGCTTGTAGGGCCTAAATGCCCCAAAGGCACCAGATCCCATCTGATCTTGGAAGCCAAGCAGAGTCAGCCCTGATTAGTAATTGGAGGGGAGGCCACTAACGAATACCAGGTGCTATGTAGGCTTCTGAGTATTCCTTGCGTAAGAAAACCTTATGAAATTCATGGGGTCACATAAATCGACAGGCGACTTGAAGGCACATACACACACATGTGTTCGGTATCACAGGTAAAGCTTTCAGAATATGAATGTTTCAGGGTTCTGTCTAGCAGAGTGAAGAAGCCAGGAGAACGTCTTGTAAGAGGAACCAAGAGCTCTTGGGGTGAAAATCAGCACCCTCTGAATGGCTTTGATCATGAATTCACCATGCCTTCACAACATGAGGGCTCTCACTTTTTCAACATAGTCCACAAAACTCTTCCCAGGCTTGGCATTTTGGTAAGGAATCCATAGTGTTTCAAAGCTGTGGAGAAAGGGAAGCAGGCAAAGTATACAAAGACATACTTGCCCACCTACTAAAATATCAGGGGACTTTTCATGACTCTGTGATTCCACTTGGAACTGCCATGGTTTCATCCTGTTGAATCTTGGGATTTGCAGTTTAGTGAGGGGTATTTAGAATTCTCTGCCAGAGAGCTCTAGTGCAGCAGTTCCCAAACTTTGGTGCTCCTGATATTTTTGACTTCAGCTCCAAGAATTCTTGACTGCTGGCCAAACTGGCTAGGGTTTCTGGGAACTGAAGTCCAAGGCAGTTGGAGGACCAGAGTTTGGGAATCACTGAGTTAGTGCCTCACCAAACTTACAAGCCCCAGGATTGCATTGGATGCAGTCATAGCTGTTAAAGTAGAATCACAGTGCTATGACTGGTTAGGGGGGAAGCAGACGGGTGGTACGGGGCCGCCCCAGGAAGCTGCGCTGCAGGGCCGAGGCATCCGCATTCCTCGGCCCCGCGGTGCAGCTTCGCCACCCCAGGAAGGAGCGCTAAAATAGCGCTCCTTCCACAAATCGCCGAAGGTGTGCCGCAAGGGGCTGCCAGTGCACTTTCGGCGACTTTTCCGCTGCAGCGTGTGTGGACGCTGCTGTGGATAGGCATCCTCGGAGTGCCGGACGTGCGGAGGGTCCGGCGCTCCGACGATGTCTTCGGGAAGGGGTTGGGGTGCCCAGCGTGTGGCTTCCCCTCCCCTTCCTTGATCTGAAGATGGCGCTTTGCGCCATCTGCTTAGCCCCTTTGTGTACACACATGCAGCTCCCTTGGATGGGGTTCTTGTTTTAAGAATATTTAAGGATATTGTTGCTTAAGGATATTTGGAGCACACAGTATTAGTCTTCTGCCTCTCACATTTCAGTGAACTCCCAGCTTTCAGCACTGTCTGCTGAGACCTCAGAACCAGAGAACAGGATTTCCTCTTCAGCCTATCGTGTTTTATACTGTTGTACTGGTATCTCCTCTGCCATTACTTCAAGGATCTTCTGTGTAGCTGATTTCTGTTGCACTGGGTTTGAAGTCTTTCCTTTCTGTGCACAGGCTCCAGAGCAGACATGGGGAGCCTTTTCTCTAGGGGCCACATTTCCTAAGCAGTAATCTGCCGGGGCCTTCTTGCTGGTAGTGGGCAAGGATAGAGCCAAGGGTTGCAAGAGAGAATGTAACTCGCCCAAGGTTACCTATCTGGTTTCTCTAGCCAAGCTAGGATTCAAACCCCCTTCTCCTAGAGTCTGAGTGCAACATTCAAAAGTGGTACACCATGCTGGCTTGGCTTATGTTTGCTTTGTCCCTAAAACAGTGGTTTTCGATCCTCAGTAATCCAGCTGCTTTGGAGTCCAGCTCCCAGAATCCCAGACACTTGACTATTCTTGCTGAATTCTGAGAACTGAAGATTAAAACACCTGCAAGATTCTCACTTAAGAAGCATGGCCCTAAAACTTTTCTTCACAGTTTGGCAAAGTTAATTTTTTTGGACTGTAATTTACAGGATGCCTCTTTGAGCTAGTTGGAAAATTCTAGGAAATGTAATCTAAAGGAATGACATTTCCAAACGCCGCCTTTCTATAAATAGCTTTGTTTCCTAGATTGGCTAAAATTAGATCTTTTTTTCCTTCATGTAGCTCTTGTCATGTGCTTTAGGTTGAGCCTTACACTTTTTGCTTTGGCTGTTTATCTTCCAGAGCTTGTGTGATGTAGTGGCTTGAGTGTTGGACAAGGACTCTGGGAGACCAAAGTGTGACTCCCCACTCACCCATTGAAATGCACCGGATAACTCCGGACAAGTCCCATTCTCTTAGCCTCGGAGGAAGGCAAGGGCAACAAGAACAAGCCTTGCCAAGAAAACCCAACAATGTATTCATCTTAGGGCCACCGTAACTCAGAAATAATTGGAAGGCACACAACAATAACTACAACAACAAAACAGACCTCCTCTGAATAATGTTTTGTTGTCAACTGCCTTCAAGTCGAGTTGGACCTATGATGACCCTATGGATGAGAGACCTCCAAGTCACCCCATCCTCAGCTGCCCTGCTCAGCTCCTGCAGATTCATGGCTGTGGCTTGTTTGATCGAGTCTATCCATCTAGAATATGATCTTCCTCTTTTCCTGTTGCCCTCAAGCTTACCAATCATTAGTTTTTTGTAGTGAGTCCTTTTTTTCTCATGATATGACCAAAATATGACAACCTCAGTTCAGTCATCTTTGCTTCTAGGGAGAGATTTGGGCCTAATTTGCTCTAGGACCCATTTATTGGACTTTGTAGCAGTAAATGGTATCTGTAGCACTCTTCTCCAGCACCACATCTCAGATGAGTTGATTTTTTACCTGTCAGGCTTACCTTAGGGTCATAAGTCAGAAACATCTTGAAGACATGTAACAACAGATTTAGCTTCCATAACTTACATGAAAGAAACTTGCTGATTACTATTGGAGATGTCTTATTTTCCCTGCTCACCTGATGTTCATTATATTTGGAAATTATGTTGTGTGGCATCCTGAGCCATGCTTACTTCTCAGTACTGGTGCCTATAGAATAATCTCTTCAAGTAGGGCAGCCAGATACTTCTTCCACTTTCCTTTTCACGAAGGGCCCACTTTCAGTGCTGTCCTGCTTCCCCACCCCATAATTCTTTTAAGATTTAATAGTGTTGCACGTTTCTGTTGGCATAACTTTCCCTGTATCTGACACGTTTTATTTTGTACCTTGCATATTCCTTGCACAGTGGTTGCAAAAGGTGAGAGATTCGTTGTTTTAAATTACCCTTTTTGGTATGTCTAAAATAAGGGGTGGTGACTAAAAATGTTGTTCGATTCCTGGCATAAAAAGATGCTGACAGGCGGTCACTCATCATCTCTTAGAGTTCAGTGGGTCCTGACCACTTGGACTGCCAAAAATGCAAATAAATGATTTCTAAAAAGATTTTTAAAGAGTCCAGGAACAGGAAGTGGCCAAAACCAGCTTCTAGTTGTGTGTGTGTGTGTGTGTGTGTACTTTTTATGTTAAACAGTGCAGAGGGCCCTTGAGCCTATTTTAAAAGGAAATTTGGTGCTGGAAGATTCCTTTAGATAGCAACCATCCTGGAATCTAGTTTAGGGATATGTATAGTTTGAACTATGTGATTTTCATTCTTCTTATCAATTGTGAGTGTTGCTATGGTGCTAATAAAGGATTGCTTTGCTAAAGTAATTTCAGGGTTTTTTTGGGTGTGGTTTTTTTTACTTAAAACAGTTTTTGCAAAAAGGAGCTGAATTTTGCATTGTTGGCATATAAAATATGATAGGTGGGGTGTGTTAGCTTTAAAGTTTTCCTGTAATTTTTATCACATCATCATCAGGAGTTTCAGCCAGCACATCTGGATCAAATTCTTTAGTAGTAAGACCATTTCAGCCTAAATACTCTAAAGGCACCAGATCCCTTTTTGATCTGGGAAGCTAAGCAGGGTCAGCCTTATTTAGTAATTGGAAGGGAGACTGCCAACAAATGAGGCAGGACCTGAAAAAGCTGCCTTGGAATATTCCTTGCCTAAGGAAACCCTATGGAGAGTCATGAGGTCACCTTAAGTTGACAGGTTACTTGAAAGCAGATACACACGAGACAGGTTTGTCTTAAGTGGCTTCCTTTTTGTTTCTTTCCCTTCTCCCTTTCTTAACAGTTACTGAAGAATTGGGCTCCAGTCTTCAAGAATTACATAAAGCGGGCATCGGACCACTTGGATGCTTTGCATGCCATTGAAGATTTCTTCCTGGAACACGAGAGCCTGCGTGTGTCCATGGCCGAAGTAAGTTTCCAGGGCAGTTGGAAGGATCCGCATGTCTCTGTCCAGCATGAAAGTGGATGATTGAGTTACGGCTTGTTTTCTGAAGCAATGCTTAGCTGTTGTGTCTCTTATCAGGAAGGGCAGGGCCCAGGGGCCTGTCAGCAGGAGTTGATTAAGAAGCTGTTTGCTGACGT
>JAIPUX010001880.1:121953514-121964012 GCA_020142125.1 Phrynosoma platyrhinos
ATCAATTACTAAAATAAGTCTGCTCATGGCTGCATTTCATTTGGATGCCATGTTTTGTGCACTTGTGTGATCTTGTCTAAATTTCTGAACTTATGTTGTTGGTTGTAGGATTTGGGTTTAGAGTCAGTAGTAGAAGATTTGGGGGCCCTTCCACACTACACAGTTAAAGCACTATGATTCCGCTCTAACTTCCAAGGCAGCATTCTGTGGAATCCTTAAGGTTGTCATTTGCTGAGACATTTGAGCTTTTGGGGTCTAATTGATCTTATCTGAGTCTGCACAAGGATTATGGCTTTAAATTGTTTTAAGTTGGTTTTATTTTCTTGTTTTAGTTTGTCCAGCTCCTTAATGTGCTTTTAAGCCTTAAATTGTTTCCTCATGTTTCTGTTGCTGGTTAAAATGATTTAGGATAGGATATAAGTAAATAAATAAATGCCTTGCCCCTCCATTGGTTCAAGGGTGATGACTGGCACCAGTTGTTCCCTGTTCTTCACACTATCCTTTGACAGTTGTGTGTATTTTAGTGTGCTAGTAATATTTTTTGGTGTGAGAAGTTGGAACAAGTTTGTTTTTCCTCCTGTACCTGGCTTCCCTTTTCCTGGCTTCGCTTTGCACCTCAGTCCATTAAACTAGTGTGGTATTCTTACCATGAAGCACCTGATCTAGAATAAACTAAATACTGCATAGGTGTTCTGCTCTGGTTCTTGCAGGTGCTTATGACTTTCTATCAGCTAGAAATTTTAGCAGAAGAAATGATACTCACCTGGTTTTCTCAACGGGAAACATCAGAGAAAGGAAGACAGCTTCGTAAAAACCAGCGGGTGAGTTCTTGGGGTGGGTGCAAGGTTACATCAACTCTTGTTGTCATTCCTTTGTCTAGCCCAGGAGGAGGCTAAACATTTGGTGTGTCTATCCCTAATGAGTACTCCTTCTTGAAAGGTTTTGCTAGGGAACATTTCTACACATAGCAAGAGCTATTAGTGCCCCTGATATCAGTGGAACTGTCTAAGACAGAGCAGGCTTATCGCTTTTGGTGTATTGGACTTGGTGTTGGGGAGCAGCACTGTGATTTTAATGCACTTGAGCTTTATTATAGTTGGGGGAAGCTAATAATAATAATAATAATAATAATTATTATTATTATTATTATTTTTATCCCGCCCTTTGGGAACCCAATCAGGGCGGCTTACAACAATAAAACCATACAATATATCCCAAAACATAATCCCTCCCCCCCTTAAAACAGTATTAAATCAATGAAAAATTAAAATGACAAATTCGAACAATTAAAAAAATTAAAAACATTACAAGCATAAAATTGGCCCAAGGCAATGTTCTTCATCCATCAGTAGATGGGGCCACGCAAAGATCATTGGGAGTGGGAGTAGCCGAGGCAGGGATAATTAATCTGGAAGCTTCCATTTTTCAAGAACATGCTGAATATGGAGGGTAGGGTTTTCCATTTTCAGTGAAAGCTTTTATTTCAAAATTTGCTTTGTGCCAAATTTTGCGTATCTTGGTCTCTTGTGTATTCTGACAATTTTTGCATACATGATTTTCTGCTAAGAACCCATTTTTGATATTTATAAATGGCTATTGAAACTAGAGACAGGAGATGAACCAGTAAACAAATATATGAATAAAGCGGGACCAAAATTTTGGGCATAATGTGCAAATGAATGTATGGGAGAAAATGTGGTCCAAAGATACGAAATTTACTTTGTGCAGTAATCTAATATAAAGCATATTTAAGTTGGTGTATAGATGGCATCGAACACCAAATAAGCTGTGTTCAGAACCCATTTTTGATACTTAGATTTTTAGACATTTTTATTTATTTTACAGTCAAAACCATGATAATATACATTCAGTGAATACATTCTAAATGTAAAGACAGAAAATAAAAAAAGAGAGAGACAGGACAACACAATAGAACTTTATAACCCAATCCTGACTGTAATAAAAAGATAAATAAAAAAGAAACATATTATTCTACCATTACAGATCCAATTAAATAAACCTATTAGAATTACTAATAACTATAACCACCAGTTATTACGTTGTTGGATTTCTTATTGCTCAAAAAATCCGTAAATGGTTTCCAATCTTTCAAAAAATCTTCAGTGGGCATATCCTTTAAAAGCCATGTTAGTTTGGCAGTTTGGGCAAATTTAGAAGCCTTCACTGCTGAACACACCTGTCTATAACCTGCAGTCCATCCTTCCATCTCACTCTGTAGGTAGGTCACTGAGTGGTAGCTCATCAAACAATGAGATACTGAGTCATATATGGACATGTGTTCATCAATTTCTGTGTGTATTTCCATCCCCATTTTCAAGTTATTCATCTGGTGTTCACAGAATCATAGAGTTGGAAGAGACCCCAAGGGCCATCCAGTCCAACCCCATTCTGCCATGCAGGAACTCACAATCAAAGCATCCTCGACAGATGGCCATCCAGCCTCTGTTTAACGCCACTGTGTTTATCATAAAGAAATCTGAAACTACTGATACTCTTCTTGGTAGGTAGCATCACTGATTTTTTCTTTCTTAATCTGTGATACTTCTTTCTTTAGCTTCAGAAGTTTATTCAGTGGTTGGAGGAGGCAGAAGAGGAGTCATCCGAGGGAGAGCAAAACTGACTTGGAAGCCCTATCAGAAAGAGATGCTCCTGCTCTCTGCTTCTGAGAGGAAGAAGGGCCTCAGCATCAGGCTTTGCCCGGTGAAGTGGTGGAGCAAGAGCAAGACCCTGGTGCATGGTGTGGACGTGCGGGACCTGCAAATCCAAGTTGACTGACAATCCCATTGTTATTTATCTGTGTACTTAGCATCTATCCCTTGAAAAGGCCCCTCATGCAGGAAGTGCTTGAACAAATGGTAGGAAAGGCCGAAGACCTGTGTAATGTTTCAAGATCTTTCTGAGATTCTGTGTAAGTATGTGTGCACTTATATGCACATACATGCACACACACACATATAAACATGGGTGTATAAGAGGATTGGAGAGAGAGAGAGAGGGAGAATGTAGAAATGAGCAATCCGCTGGGGCAACAGACTCACTGCTGCTGTAATGAGCAAATACATTTAAATTTCAAGTCAGGCTTGGATTGGAGCCACTTCTGAATTGTGTAAAAGAGGTCCTGCAAAGCCAAATTTACTCAAAGCCCTTGACTTTCCTGGAGTGCTGCATGTACAGGTAACATCCCCTTCTTTGATTCAGGGGTCAGCTGGGAATGCAGGAGACACAGAGGTCAGTGACCGAATGCTCAGGACTGATACGAGAAGGTGCTCTTATTGAAGGCAGAGTTGTTTATTGAGATAAACCAATTCAGCCACAAGGGGAAAAAAACGCCTTTCCTGAAGGGGAAAGGTTTGTGTCTGCAGGGAAGCACTTCTGTTTTGGCTTGGATGCTTGCTTTGGCACTGGAGCCTTTGCCAAAACTGCAGAGCCTTTTCTGTTTCACTTCTGTTTGTACAAAATGGGGAAAGCATTTACCTACCTCACAAAAAGTTTATAAGTAAAAAAAAAATCTATCGTAAGTGTTGTGCTCCTGACAGTGGGGGCCTTTTGTCCATGTCCATCCTCCTTGCTGACCAGTTTGACCCTCTGGATCTGGAAGGGCAGGTCCATTTCCCCCATGTTGCTGAAGGAGGAACAGATAGTCTTGGTACCTATCAGGAAGGTGCTCGATACTATCCACTGCAACTGCTGACAAATATGTTTATCACTTTATAACCTTTTCCGAGTTCTTTAGCGACCACTGACACAATGTAGATGCAAGCTAGGTTAGTCATACACCCCCACAAAAGGTCCTAATAATTTTAGAGGTTTTCCAAAAATGCTTCATAAAATTTTAGAAACACGTCTATTTCCTCTCAAAAGTTAACAGTAGAGCTTCTCTAAGTCTGGGTTTGGCATAAAAGGGCATGGTTACATGTTTGCTCCCTCCTGCTCCTCCATGCACCATTTTCATTCCTGACAAAGTGCTCAAACAACCATTTTATGTGGATTATGGTATGGCATCCAGCTAAACCTAGTAAGAACTGGGGATGGGGTGAAATACAGTGGGTGATAGCTTAAGTTAATTTTTTGGAGCTAGTCTGTTGATTTTGTCACTGTTCCTTCTGGAAAAAGATCACAACATAACTTGAGGAAGGAGAAGACTGTCTTTGCCAGTCTTTTGGGTTACTGGGGGAAGAGCGGCTCTAAGTGTTGGACAGTGCAGTTGTGCCACGTGAAATCCATAAAGTGTGTGGGAAAACATTGTCAGGTGAGAAAAGCTTGAACACTGGACAGTCAAGCTGGGCCTCTCTTGTTGCCACATCCTCTTGTAAGTGTTGGGAAAGAAGTGCTTTTCTCCCCTGTGCCTGCCAATATTGAATTTGGGAGCAATTAAACATCTCTGGTTCAAAGAATGGGCTGTCTGTTCTGTCATGTTAGCCTCTGGGCACAAGACTACTGGACACTAGGATGAGAATCACAGGTTATCTCAGAGAAAAAGCAGCTCTTCAAGGCTTTTATGTGTTGGTTAATGGATGCTGTGGTTGATGCCTCTGCAGATGCTCCCAAATCGATATGAGTACATATGTCAAATGTTCTATGCATTTTGTTCAGTTCCTTCAAATGTTTCCAAGCCAGACTAGTGACGTCTGAACCCTTGTGAAGTCCACCACTAGTGCATAGCCCATAAACATTCTGTAAACATAAACCATGTTTAACCTTCCAGAACTTTTTTGGGGGGGTGGAGGGGAAGAAGCTGGGAAATCACAGGGCTGTGGCACACTTGCTTGTTTAAAACAGAATTCAGGATCTGAATGTCTGCTCTCGTTTTGTGTCATTTTTCTAACACTTCCAAAGTATTCATTCAAATTGGATTCTGGAAAGATTTGTCAAGTGTTGTAACTTAATTTTATTGGGCTGCTGAGAGGTGGGATTTGTTGATTTAGAAAGTGGTCCCTCTCTGTTTTATCATTAGCTGGCATATTAGCTGGCTTGTTTGGGAAAAGACAGGTTGGCTAATTTTGGCTTAGAATGGAAATGAATCTTGGTGGGGCATCTGATGTGAGCCATCATGATCTGCCATGTGGCATTAGCTAATTCTCAATTACTCTGTGTCATGGACCCTTGAAAACGAGCTTTTATGACATAGGTCCAAAAGACATTGCAGAAATAATCCAGTTTCAGACTGCTTTAACTGCCCTGGCTCAATGCTAGGAAATTCTAGGAACTGTAGTTTTGTGAGACATTGAGTCTTCTCTGTCAGAGAGCTCTGATGTCACAATAAAAAACAGTTCCCAGAATTCCCTTGTACTGAAAGTGGTCTGAAACTGGATTATTTCTTCAGTGTCTTTTGGACCACACTTGAAATTGGTCCTGGTCTTGTGTCATGACTTAGCCCAAACAAGTGGCCAGGCACAAACGCAAGTGATATTCATCTTAGCATGTACTAGGATAATATGTGCAATAGAGTGGAGTTTTTCTTTGCCATGTGACAGAATTTTTAAAAATTGAAGTTTTATTTTTTGTTTTCTTCCTGCTGCATTATGCTACACCTGCTACAAGAAATCTCAAAGCCAGAAAATAATTTTCCTGTTTTTAACATTTGTGTTCTCATGTTTTTTGGTGACCTTTGGTTGCACTATAGTTAAGTGCTTTTTAAAAGGGGGATTTTTTTAAAAAAAACCACTATACAAACTAGAAAAGAGCTCATCCTTCAGACCTGGTGAAATATGGAGTCCTTATGTTATGCTGGTATAAGCTGACAAAATATGTTTAATTGTCTTGCCCTTCCCTTGATACTGCTCAGGCAGACAAGACACAGCAAAGTCCCTCCTTTCCTCCAAACATGTCAACTATCTTGATATATAAAATGTAGACATGAAAAAAATCTCTCTCATGTGTAAGGTTTTTTCTTCTTCTTAAATATTTTGAAAATGGTTTAAAGGTGGGTCTGGCTTGTAATTCGAGTTTTTGTTGGTTTTGGCTAGAGCAGAAGTAATTCTCCCAAGTAATACATAATTCCATGTTCTGCCTTGCTTTGGTTCAACTTTGTGTTCTGAAAATGTGTGCTTGCCAATGATGTAAATCACACACTCTTGTCCATTCAGAGATGCATGTAAGCAGAAGTTGTTTTCAAAAAGATAGGTACTGATGCATACTTCATTTCTTTTTCCTCTCCAAGCTGTCCAGGATAGTCTTTTTCACTCTCTCTCTCTTCATGCTTAGTTTGTAACATTTGGAAGTGAAAGAATGAATAATATCTTCAGAAGGAAGGAGAACAGCCAGACCAAAATAGTCTTTGGTTTTTCCAGTCCAAAATTGCAGAATATAATTTGTATTCAGTAGTTGTTATGACATACTAAGGTTGGAGTGTTTTCTGCTTCCAGTGAACAGAAGACTTTTGACAGTGCCCTCCTCTGCCTTCCTGCTCAGGAGCAAGTCCTAATAAATTCGGTGGGATTTAATCCTAGACAGTCTTGAGAGTATGAAAATGAAGTAATCTGAATTAACTTCAGAGTATCAGAAGCAAGTATTAGCCCAAATGTGGGAATCACGTGGCCTTGTTGGACTGCACATCCTAGCAATCCTACATATAGCCTGTGGAGTTTAGTCCAACAACATCTGGACGGCTTTGTGATTCTTACTCTTGCATTAGATCAGTGCCAGTAAAGTGAAACCTGGGGGCTGCATCTTTTGCCCAGGGCCCCTGGGTTGAACAGAATGCATTTTCTCTCTAGGAAGCATGAGGGTATTTTAACCATATTTTGGGACTCTGGGCATTTTAGTCCCAGGAGAGGACTTTTTAAACACAGGAAGTGTCTTTCCTTTTGTTAAATAGTCCTCTCCTGGGTTCAGAAGAGCCCAAAAACACAACAAAAGTGCCTCCACACCTCCAAGAAGGTAGGGCTTTTTTGGGGGGGGGATTTGCACAATGAGGTGCAACCCTCCAAAGTTCCCTGGTGAAGCTAATGTGGTCTCCTAGGCTATCACAGTTGGATGTGTAAAAGTTTTATAGGAATTGTCCAACATACACGGAGGAAAAATTGACTGGGGAGCAAAATGACCCTAGCAGACAGGAGTGCTGCTGGGACGTTTTCCCACTATTTGCTCTCTTCAACCAACTGTGGATTATCTCACCTCTAACCTAAAGCAGCAGCAGTTTTAAGTTTAAGAATGACCTTCAAGTGTAAAGATATTAAATATCAAAATCAGAATCATCCATGCCATGGTATTCCCAGTTCCTATGTGTGTATGTGAAACCTGAACAGCAAAGGAAGCTGACAGGAAGAAAATCAACTCATTTGAAATGTGATGGGCTGGAAGAAAGTCCTACAGGAACCATGGACTTATTGCAAATCAAGCCTGAACACTCCGTGGAAGCCAGTATTACCGAATTGAAGCTGTCACACTGGACGTATCGTGAGAAGATGTGACTCACTAGAAATGACAATAATGCTCAGTAAAGAGGAGTAGGAAAAGTGGGAGACCACAACAACACAGGTGGATTGATGCAATGATGGAGGCCAGGACCCTGAGCAAGGCTACTAATGACATGGTCTCCTGGAGCTTCATAGATTCACCATAAGTCAAAGTGGCAAATAAGAACAACAACAAAGTATAGTCAAGATTTTTTATATCCAATCTCCATTATTTTTGATTTTTTTAAAAAAAGCAGTTACTCTTCATGCCCCCATCATAAACTGATATTTTTTCCTGTGCATGCATTTACTAGGTTGTTTGACTGGCTGCATATGTTTTTGGGTGAATAGGTGAGATGATCAATAAATAACCAAAGTTAGTTGTCTAGGTCTCTGATTCTTTCTGACCAATGTGTACAAAAAAAGTACACATTAAAGCATCCAAATGGATGCTGCATTTGTGGAATCATAACCATTCTTCTGAAGAGATGGCCAGGATAGTCTGACGCTGCAAAAACAAGTCTTGTGGCATCTTAAAAAAACATTATATTATGAGCATTTGTCAACAATAACCCACTTCATTAGAAGTGTTATCCAGAATTTCATGCATACAGATGATATATATATATGATTGGAGTTAGGATTGTAGACAGTGAGGTCAGGGGGAAATTAAATGCAGAAAGTACTAACAAGTAACAGTAACAAGTACATTAGCACCGGCCAGTCACAAAACTTAACTATTAAAACAGATGTTCTGCTGCTAGTTAAGCCAATTAACACAAGGAGTGTGATCAGACTGTATTATCCTGATTCATATCTCCAGTGATAAGAACTGCCTAATGATTTGATACTGTCAAGTCTGAATATAAATTCCAATATAAAGTAAAGTAATCTGAAACAATTGCCAATATACTGGCACTTCTGAGTGAGTGTGGATATATGCTGTGTAAAGTCTTTGCTACCACATGCCTTCAAGCTGAACCTGTCGCTAGGTTTTCTTATGAAGATTTGGCGAGAGGTACAAGGTCTAGCACCGCACAAAAAGAGGAGGTTGTTTTTAATTTTATTTATACCCCTCTTAAAGTCCGATGAAAACAATACAGCACCCTCTGAAAGGCCCTTTCCTTATCACAAAGAGAGAGGTGTGCTTCTGTTATGCAAATACAAACAAGGTTTGTTGAAAAGATCACAGTTTGCATCTTTTGTAGCCTGTCATGTTCTAACTGCAACCCAGGGTGACCAAATGTGATAACCACAAAAGAGGACAAGGCTCTGCAAAATGGAGGGCATTCAAGGAAAAAGCAGGACATTACAAAATAAATGCTAAAAACTCCCGTAGAAATATAGATTCATGTCTCTTAGTCATGCTCAAAATGGAGGATATTTTGGAATTCCTCCTGGATAGGAGACTAAAAATATAGGACATGTCCTGGAAAAGGAGGACATGTGGTCTCCCTGCTGCAACCAACACCAACCTTATATACTAATATATATACTGGTGGCTGTACTAATTCCCATCAGTTCACCTGAAGAAGTCAATTGATATCCAAGAACTTCAGGCTAAAACAAACCAGCTAACTCAAGGGTGCTGCTGGATTCCTTAATTTCATCCCATTTTCATTTTATCCGAAAAGGTTACCAGATAAAATAGATGGGTTTTCCTCCCAATAAGAAAAGAACTCACAAAGCCTAATGATACTTAACTAGATCGTTTTCCATTCAATGTGAGCTCAAGTCTGACACTGTCAAATCTGAATATAACCCCCCCTTCATCACTTGCCCATTACACCACAATTAACACAACAGCCTCTGAAATATCACAGGGTACTTTGTTAATTTTGCTTGCAACAGAATACTCTGGAATATGTAACAATCCTGCATTTGCCTAAGTTCTGTCTTACTTCATCTTACAGTTAAACTGAAGAACAAAACAAAAATAAAAGCTGCTTATTTTGCAGCCTTACCCATCGAAGGCATCCATTGATTGATTTTCTTGCTAAAATGAGCCCCAGCTTCATTGCTTGCAATGGCTGAAGGAACCCACCTTTCTTTTAAAGCCCAAACACTCCCATTGACACTTACCTCCCATTTGTTCCTGGTATCTGCAGGTGAGATGAGAGCGCAATGTTGTCAGTTAAACAGAAAGCTCAGATCTGTAGCGGAAGCTCTACACTCAGGATCTCTTTCTGTCTCCAAGAGGTGAGCCTTTTTAACGTGTCTCCACGATGCGTGCCAAGCATCGATCTCTGAAAACAACAAGAACAAGCCAACATTAAAATTCTTGTGACCGAGCCAAACCAAGACAAGGATTTTGTGTGTGTGCATATGTGCTTAATTAGCCTTAGACTTTTCTAAGAAGTTGTGAAATGCTGCTCCTCCAGGCGCTTCGAATCAGAGTAGGAGTGCCACACGTGTGTGTGTGTGTGTGTGTACACACACACACAAACACGCACACACAGACTGTCTCCAGTGTAGCAGGAAAGGATGAACATGCCATAGTTCTCCTTTGCATTCAAATTCATAGAACCACAGAGTTGCAAGGGACTCCAAGGGTCATCCAGTCCAACCCCCTTCTGCCATGCAGGAAGACACAGTCAAAGCACTCCCAACACATGGCCATCCAGCCTCTGTTTAAAAACATCCCTCATTAGGCAAATGCAGGACTCATCACACTCTGAATAAATGTATTCTACCGTCGAACAGCCCTTACTGTCAGGAAGTTCCTCTTAATGTTGAGGTGGAATCTTTTTTCCTGGAGCTTGCATCCATTGAAACTCCAGGTCCTAGTCTCTGGAGCAGCAGAAAACAAGCTTGTTCCCTCCTCAATATGACCTCCCTTTAAATACTTAAACAGGACTATCATATCACCCCTTAACCTTCTCTTCTCCAGGCTAAACATCCCCAGCTCCCTAAGTCGTTCCTCATAGGGCTTGATGGTTTCCAGAAAATTCACCATTTTGGTCACTCCAGCTTCTCAGCATCCTTTTTGAATTGCGATGCCCAGAACTGGACACAGCCTTAATCCAGGTGAGGAGGCCTGACCAAAGCAGAACAGAGTGCTACTATTTTAGTAACTGTAA
>JAIPUX010001880.1:121980266-121996607 GCA_020142125.1 Phrynosoma platyrhinos
GTAGGAAGAAGCTTGTGGATGGAGTGAACTGGCTATAAATACTAGGAATCCCACCTTTTGTCCTGCTCTGATCAGCAGAGAAAAGCACCTTCTCATGCTCCAATGAAGCCCCATTCAGTACATAGTCCCAGTGGATAGGTAACTTGTATTAGGTTAGCTCTGGTGAGAGGTTTCCCCATACGAATTAAATTTGTGTCCTACCTACTTGAAGATGCCAGGTAGCAAAATGCCCAGTTGTGCAAATAATTGATGGCCTGAATGGGAATGCATAGCTTCAAAGGTGTCACACAAAATCCATTGAAGTAGACTGAAGACTACCGAATGTTCATCCTGCCAACTTCTTTATTTCAGTTAGTCTCAAAGGTGCCACAAGATCTCTCTACATAGTACGTAAATCCACCCAGCTAATTGAGAATCAGGTAGGTACTACAGTACACATTCAGATGCATATCCTTGAAGGCTCTGCGTGTGGATCCCCATGTTATGTTATTGTGGCCCACTGGTATACTATAGCAAACATGCAGTTGAATATACAGGCTTTTGTTGTTCTGTGGCCTGGCTGTGAGACAAGGATGTAATGGGAAGAACAGGGTTATAAGCAGCAGAAAATAATTCAAGGATCGCGTGTGTTGATACCAAGGTCTACCAGGTCTCTGGGTAGAATGTGCGCTTGAGACACACTCTTGCTATGGAGATCATTGCAATTTGTGGTTTCCGTCGATGAGAAACTTTTTTGCACTTCACCACAGCTGTCACTGTCGGTTTTATGGAGCCACTTCAGTGTCAAGGACCATGCCAAGATTGAAAATTACAATTTACGAATTACAATCCAAGAAAGTAGCATTGAGGCTAGTTGTTATTAATGGTGATGGCTGGCTTCCCCTTTTCTGATAATAGCCTGTTATGAACATGCCAGCCGCCTTAGGCTAAGCTACACACCCCAGTTGCTCTGCTTCCTCTTTTGGACTTGAGTCGTTCTGCTTGATGAGCTTTGAGCTTTAATCATCATCATCATAGACTCATAGAGTTGGAAGAGACCCCAAGGGCCATCCAGTCCAACCCCATTCTTCTGCCATGCAGGAAGACACAATCAAAGCATCCCCTTTGGCAGATGGCCATCCAGTCACTCCTTAAAAACCTCCGAAGAAGGAGACTCCACCACTCTCCAAGGGAGCATCTTTCACTGTTGAACAGCTCTTACTGTGTTGTGTTTCTCTGCTAGCTAGGCTTCCTCTCAGATCCAATAACAAACTCTGGATTGTATCACAGAGTGATTTATTGAAGAATAAGAAAAGTAGTAGATAACGGGCAACTCATTGACATAGGTTTTGTCAGCTCTGGATTACAATTGTCCCACTATACACTTTTATGGGATTTCCAGTGGGGTCCCACCCCAAAGGCTATACAGCTAATCCCATTGGCTACTCCCTTCAGGTCTCACCAGTTTCCCACCATCATATAGTTTGGGTTACAGGCTTTAAACAACACATTCCATTCTCACAGAACCATAAGACATTGTTTATGTTCTCCATAGAATATCTCCAGATGGTCAGCCAGGGCTCCAGACATGGCCTTCGTCCCACAGTGATAACACACCTGGCTGTGCCTCACAAACATTCTCATGGGTTGTCAACCCTTCCTTCTCCCAAGCCTTAGTCTTTCTTTCTCAGAGTCCCAGATTTCCTTAAATCTGATATATAATGGTAAAAGGTAAAGGTATTCCCCGTTGACAAGTTGTGTCCAACTGTAGGGGGCGGTACTTATCTCCGTTCCTAAGTTGAAGAGCCAGTGTTATCAGAGACTACTCTGTGATCCTGGGGTCAGTAGGATTGCACAGAACACTGTTGACCTTCCCACCAAAGTGGTACCTATCTATCTACTTGCGTTCGCATGCTTTCGAACTGCTAGGCCAGGGCTAGGCAACCTAAGGCCCAGGGGCCAGATGCAGCCCCCTGAGGCCTTTGGACTGGCCCCAGGCCGGTCCTGCCGCCGCCCCCCCATGATGATATTGATTATTGTTGTTATTACTTGTTCTTGGGGTTTTCTTGGCAAAATCTCCACAGGGGTTTTGCCATGGCTTTTCTAGGGCTAAGAGAATGTGCATGCATATGTTTTTCCCAAAATTTATTTATTTATTTATTTGTTTTTCGTGCTTCAGCCCCCCCAGTTGTCTGAGGGACAGCAACCCAGCCCCCAGCTCAAAAAGGTTGCCTACCCTTGTGCTAGGCTGGCAGAAGCTGGGATTAGTGACAGGAGCTGACCCCATTATGCAGCATATATATGTTAACTACATATATATGTTAACTACAGCAAATCTACCCATATTCACAATTAGATCAACCTCCCAATGTATCTCTGTTGCTTATACAGTTTCTTTATAACAGTCATTATCTCTGGTCATTTACCCAGTCCCTCATTAAAGCATAACATTATCCATCATTCAGCTGTCTTCTACTCCATAACACAGTTATATACATTGTTCAATCCCACAATCAACAGGTATTCCACCCACCAACCTTTCTTCACACTGATCCCACTTGACCACATCCGTGAACGAAACCCAATAGCATCGACCAAACCCACCAAATGCATCTGAGGAAGTAGACTGAAGTCTACGAAAGCTCATGCTGCCAATTTCTTTCTTTCAGTGAGTCTCAAAGGTGCTACAAGATCTCTCTACATACTGATTCTACAGACTAACACGGCTATATCTTTGAATTAAACCCAATAGCCTCTAAGTAAAATGGTTAGCCTCCATTATACATTACAGCATTTAGTAGAAGACCTCAAAGACAAATATAACATCATAACCCAACCACCAATAACTCTTAATTCAGCAATAACAGCATCACAATCTTTATCAATAGTCCAGTTAAGGCACAATCGTAATCGCAGTCCCTGGTGACATGTAATTAAGCAATAAAACATGACCAAAGGCACACTTTCTGGCGACAGGCAGCATGGCTTGCATGGGACATGACCTACTCCTGTCAGGAAGTTCCTCCTAAGGTTTAGGTGGAATCTCTTTCCCTGTAGTTTGAACCCATTGGTCTGGGTCCTATTTTGTGGAGCTGAAGAAAACAAGCTTGCTCCTTTTTCAGCATGACATCCCTTCAAATATTTAAGCACGGCTATCATAGCATCTCTTAAACAACAACAACATCTTCTTCTTCTCCTTCGCCCCAAACTGCAGTATCTTTTAATGTTATGGGGATGGTGGTTGGGGCTTTGTGGCCATTCATTTTCTCTGAGGTATACAGGGACCCAGAAGCTTGAGGCTTTCTTTCCTCTGTCTTCTTTAGTCCTTTCTTGGCCTCCTACTGAGTTGAGGCTTTTCCAGGAATGAGCTATTCTGCTAGCGAAGCACATTCCACAGCCTCAGCTCCTTTCTAGAGTACTGTTTGCCTGTCTTTAAACCCAGAGCCAGGACAAATCTGACAACCCACTTGGAAGGGAAGCTGAGTTTACAGGGGTGCAGAGGAGCAATTGCCTTTTTTCTCTTTGTGTCTCCTTACTTGGGACTTTGTTCTGCCTTGACCCATGCTGAGGCGGCCGCCTCAGCCTTCCAGGAACGCTAAGCTTCCCCTAGGCACTCTGGCTGGACAGATTTGTGTGAGGAAGTGCGACTGTTCCCTTTGCTACACTCTCTTGTAGGCTGTGTGTATAACATTTATTTTTAAAAAAAAAAAAAAGCTTTATTACAGTTGTGTGTTGCCCTTTTTCCTTATGGAGCCCAATGTGACGTGTAAGTAAAGGGTTGAGGTCTCAGATCATCTCTCAGGCTCATATTGACAGGCCCTTAAGCTGGTTTAGGTTCACAGATGGGACTACGACAGGCACCTTCAGGATGTCTGTCACAAAAGCATAGATCATATGAAAACATTTTTTAAAAATCCCAAACCAATAATATGGGGTAAGATGGAGGCATGGTAGAAGTGAGGCTTAAGCCAAGGTTTTCCAGTCCAGCATTCTCACTATTGAATCAGCCTAGTGCTATTGCTGCATTGAGAGTAGATATATATACCGTATTTTCCGGCGTATAAGATGACCCGCGTATAAGACGACCCCCCCCATTTTTCCAGTCAAAATATAGAGTTTTAGCACCTCTATCCTCATTATCCTTATATCCGGCGTATAAGACGACCCCCCCCCCACTTTAGCCACAGATTTTGTAGGTAAAAAAGTAGTCTTATACGCAGGAAAATAAGGTACCTGTGTGTATAGGTAAGAGAGGCTGAGGATTGCAAGGCATACAACAAGAGAAATTTGGACCTATGGCTTTGACTACTGGCTTCTACCCGTTCTGGTTAAGTTGCCTTTAGGCAGCACTCACAACACACTTTAATACAGTCATTTCTACATGTTTGTAGGTTTGAACATTCCCGTATTGCCCCACCATTGAAAAAAATGTGTTCTCGCTAGATATCTGTAGGTCCTCCAGCGCAGATCTATGGAGCCGCTATAGAGTCATACTAGAGGACCTACATATGCCTAGAAAAGTGTTCTTTTAAATATAAAAATAAATAAATAGTGGGTCTATATTTGCAATTTGCAAGCCACTCTGAGTCCCAGTTTTGGGGAAAGGGCAGGATATAAATAAATATAATAAATATAATAATAATTTTTCCAAAATCAAGAATCTTTGATCTGTGAATATAATTAGCTCCCCAAAAATAAGTGTCATCATTAACAAAGGAGCAATTGTAAACATACAGAGCAGCGATTTCCATTAGCGTTTCAGGTGTTTCGAACCTGCAGTGCCAGACGTTCCAGCCAGAATGATCAGGGATTTTGTGAGTTGATATCCAAAATAATATCTTTGGTGACACTGAGGTTGAGCACAACTAACTTGGGGCATGTTCTGCTTGATAAAAAGGATTTAAAGATAAGAAAGCAGGCTTTGGCTTTTTCTTTTCTTTTTTAAAGAAACAGGGTATCAACTCACAGTAATGAAATCCCTAAGCAAAATTTCCTGGAAAAAGATCTGCTTCCATGAGATATTGACTGAAACAACTATCTTTCTTTCTTGTGTGGCTGCATCTGGTGAGGAGACTTCAAAGCCTGTCTTGTTTTGGCCAGAGCTTGTGGCCTTTTGGATGAGCCAAGGGCTTTGGCAGGCACAGCATCTCAGGCATTCTTCAGCATTTCACATCTTCTTTTATTTGTGTAGCACAGGCCTCCATAGGTTGAAGGGAAAACCCAGGGTTTTTGTGTGTGTGTTTTGCCTTGTACAACAGGATGTCCAAACACAAAGCTTTTGTTATTCGCTGGGATGGAAGTAAGTTAAAGCAGTTAAATCAGGATCAGCCATAAAGAGCTTTTAAAAGCCCTTTGTCAAATAACTGCTATTCTGTACTAAAAGAAGGTCGAACCCGGGCATATCCAAATCCAGGCCTGCAGATTTGTGTTCTCCAGCCGGAGACACTGAGGCCGGTTGCTGGAATTGATGGCTTAAGTTGGAAACATGAGTGCAGCCAGCAAAACAGTCTTGTTTTGTTGACCAGAGAAGGGCTTTTAGTTTTGGGCGACTTCAACATCCCACTCGAGACCAGTTTGTCAAATCTAACAGGTGCGGCTCGGGAATTCATGGACTCCATGACAAACACGGGCCTGTCCCAATTGGTCATCGAGCCGAACACATTGTTCAGGTCATACCCTCAATGTGATCTTCAGTATGGAACAGGAATATCCGTGGGCGGAGGTTATCAAAACCACCACACTGTCATGGACAGATCATTTTCTGATCAAGGCTGAACTAAGAGCCACTGTCCGCCCCACCGGGGGTGGAGGACCCATTAGAATGGTCCGCCCTCGAAGGCTAATGCAGGGGTAGGCAACCTTTCCCCTTTAAGAGCCGAGGGACTTCAGCTCCCAGAATCCCAGGTTGCCTACCCCTGGGCTAATGGAACCAATTGGATTCCAGAAAGCCTTGGAGGGTTTAATGATTGGTAACGCTGGCGATTCTGTTGAAGCTTTGGTTAATACCTGGAACACCGATCTTGCCGAGGCTATCGACACGATTTCCAACCCGCTTCTAACCATAGCCATGGTATACAGAAGAACTCAGGAAGATGAAGCAGGTTGGACAATGGCTAGAGTGCATCAGCCCTGGTGGCACAGTGGTTCAATGCCTGTACTGCAGCCACTCACTCATAGACCAGAAGGTTGCGAGTTCAGTACTAGCCAGGGCTCAGGCTAGACTCAGGCCTGCATCCTTCCGAGGTTGCTAAAATGAGTACCCAGATTGCTGGGGGGCAAGGAGCTTACAGTTGTAAACCGCTTAGACATCCCATGCGCGATATGAAGCGTTATATAAATGAAGCTGCTTTGCTTTGCTTTATGGCAGAAAACTCGACTCTCATCTGACAGAACTTGTCATAATAAATTTCTTTGCTCCTATCGAGGCATTAATAGCATCTGGGGGATGGGTGGAGTTGCAGATGCGCAGTCCAGCAGCCGACAAGAAGAAGGAAATCAGTTTTTCAATCTGAACAAAGATTTTGCCAAGTAACATAGAAACTGAATGAAATCATAATGTTTTCTAGGATGTAGCATTTTAAAGTGAACAACAGCTTATGATGTGGAAAAGAGCTTGAGCCCCGTATTTCTTCTTTAAAAAAGATTCCAAATTAGATTCTTGCTCAGTCTTATAGTTTACTGAATGAGGCAAGCATGTATATATATTGTCATGCCTACTTTCATAGATTTGCTTTCAAAATTATAAATAAGAGTCAGTACTGGAGAGGACTTGGTTTGGGCTTCTCTTCTTGGCCCAAGTACAAGTTGACAAATATACAAGTTGACAAGAGGATAGAATACTGCAGGTTAGCAGGTTGTTTTGATTCTTCAGTTGCCAAGCCTGGATTTTGAGGTTGAAGGATAAGGAGAGGAGGTTTTGTGATGCATCATAAGTTATCCTTGTAAGGGAAATGGATTGTGGAAGTTTGCACAACAGCAGATTCTGTTACGGCAGAATCTGACATATTCTGCAAATTATTAGATGGTGGCTCTTTTTATAGCATTGGAGATTCCAGAATGTCTTGGTTGAGAGCCATGGCTATTTTGAAGAGGCTTGAAACAGCTCCTAAGTTCGGTATGTGGATGTCCTAAGCTATCGTGGTTGTGGGATGGAGGTGGCAAGTTTCAGTATGAATGACCCTAAGACAACCTAAAATCACAAAGAAAATGTGTCCAGTCTTCCATTATTTCAATGGCAGTATCTTGGATTTTTGACTCTGAATGTCCCGATGTTGCAGCTTTGAAGGAGATGGAATGGGGGTGCCCTATCCTCATAATAAATCTTCTGGGGAGATCTTTATGATGCTGGTAAAATCGAGATAAGCCAAGCCATAGTATTCTCCTGCCCACTTTGTTACCTTTTCCTTATGGGCTAATCTGATCTCTGACATCTCTCCTTTTTCTCTTTACAGGGTTGTAAAAGAAGAAATCTCAGATGACAATGCCAAGCTTCCCTGTTTCAATGGCCGAGTGGTATCATGGGTAAGCAGGACTCTGGACTTGTTTTCTCATCCACGGTGGACAGGGGAGAGCTGTGAAGCTTTCATGTAATCCTGAGCTGAGGTAGTACACTATTCTTCCTCCAGCTTGCATGTAGTTTGGTGTCAGAGGATCTGAGCTTCTTTTCATCATTGTCATGCAAAAGTTTTTCATCTGGTGCAAGGTATTGTTTTGACAATGAATGACTGGGATGTTTGTGTGGTTCAGAAATCAAGTGGACCTCTGTAGAGTAAGGAGTCTGGTATCTCATTCCACATTCACTTAATCAGGTTGAACAAAATTCCCCAAACCCATTTTTTATTTCCTCCTTGGAATCTCAATTACAAGAGGGAGATTTCTGGGTAAGATGGTTGAACTGTAAGACTATCCTGTATCTGTTCAGCAATAAGTCTCATGGAGTTCACTGAACTCCCAGATAAATGTGGTAAGACTCTAGCCTTGGAAGGAAAGAACTTTTGAGAGATTTTAAATAGGAAATGGGTGCACTTGATTTATTATGACTGAACCAAATCCTGCCTCTTTCTGTTTCCCAGCATACTCTAAATAACATTGGATAGACCAGCCTTGCTCTATCTCTCCAAGCTGGCGGGGTGCGATGGGAGATGCTGTTCAAAATATGAAACCTGGTTTGGCAAGGCCTTTTTTAGATGTTGTTCTGTATTTACTGGCAAGTGATAACCTTTTCCTTTTCTTGACTGTGTTATTCTGTAAACTTCAGTTCAGCCTCCCATCTGAATAACCATTTTTGGAGGAAGATGGAACCTGACTTATTAAGATAGTTCATATCTTATGCCTCAGGTAAAGAGATCTGGAAGAGTTACCTTGCAAAAGTGAATATCCATGTGGGGCAAGCTCTGATGAATTCTGGAGAAAAAGTCATAAAATTATTCCTTGACTGTCTTAAATACAGATCTTCATGCTGCACAGTTCCTGGCATTTTGAGTGAGCAAAATTTTGCCTTTTGCTCATTCCAAAAGAGATTAGAGGTTTTCCTACATCTCCCCAATTCTTGGAATTTTGTTTTAGAGTAGGGAAAATAGAGGGAAACTGCACACACCCCCTCCAGCATTTGCGCATCTACTCTTCACATCCTTCGTGAAGTTAGAGGGAGTGGGAACTGAGGGGAGTACATTTGTACAATCTGGAAGCAAAACAGAGAAGACCATCCCGGTTTGTAGAACCAGAAAGGATGGGGTTGAAAGAGAGCGGAGTATATTGTTTGTTGCTCCATGTCAAGGAACAAAATGTCTTGGGCCAGCACTGGTTGTGAAAACCACTCTGTTCATCCTGTTCCAATGTCCCTAGTAAAGTGTAGGCTTATAGGTCTTTGTATATGTGTGTAAGAGAGGAAGATCAAAATAGAGAGATGAGACAAACACTGGAAGGCCACAATATATGACTGGTGAGCTCTGTCAGCCGTATACATAGCACATTGTATAGGCCTATTCTAAGGCGTAGAAAGCGGCCTGCTTGCCTCTGATAGGGAAATTTCTATGGAAATATTCCTAAGTGTCACAGGGCAAGGGAACTGAATGAATTTGGCCTGATCTCAATTCAGAGGACCTGAGGCTCACTGGCATGCTTCCTGGATCTGACCTGTGTTCACATTAAATATCTAACTTGTTGAAACTGAGTAAGGCCGTCTTAGGTCCAGTTCTGCATCCCTTGTTGTTGTTAACTGCCCTTGAGTCGATCTCGACTCATGGTAACCCTATGGATGAGACATCTCCAAGACCCTCTGTCCTCCACTGCTCTGCTTAAATCCTGCAACCCCTTAACACCCGTGACCTCCTTAATAGAGTCCATCCATCTGGCATGTGGCCTTCCTCTCTTCCTACATCTCTCCACATTTCCCAGCATTATTGTCTTTTCCAAAGAGTCCTCCTCATGATGTGTCCAAAATATGACCTCTCCATGGGATCCTCCGCCCTCTTCTCCAGCCCCACATTCTCTCAAATACGTTGATCTTCCTCCTATCCTCTTTCTTAACTGTCCAGCTCTCACATCCATCCATGGTAATAGGGAATACAATGGCTTGTATGATTCTCACTTTTGTGCTGAGTTGTATATCTTTGCATTTTAGGATCTTTTCTAGTTCTTTCATAGCCACTCTGCCCATTCTTAGCCTTCTTCTGATATCCTGACTGCAGTCTCCATTTCTATCAATGTTTGATCCCAAGGATGGGAATTCTTTTCCTATTTCTGTTCACGAGATGGCTGGAGGAGCAATCCACAACTAATGGGTCACCTCGTGCCAACCGGATCCATGTAGGGGTTCCTTTTTTTTTTTAACTTTATTTTTTTATAAAATTCGATTCTACAGCATGCAGCCGTGCATGCAAAGAATAACAAATAAGAGATATTCATTTGATAAGCAGGATACAGAATTTTTGAAAACTCCATTAATTGATGCTGCAATAGCTGCATTGTTATCAGGGGCAATTGCACCCAAGGAAGGGGATTCAATGTTGAAAGATCTAGATGAAGAAAGAGCAGATAATGCCTTTAAAAAGGTACATGACTTCTCAGCTCAGGCAATAAGAATTTCGGCAGCTTTGGGCCTGAACAGCCAGACAGAAATAATCCAGGTTGAGACCACTTTAACTGCCCTGGCTCAGTGCTAGAGAATCATGGGAACTGTAGTTTATTGTGGCACCAGAGCTCTCTGACAGAGAAGGCTCAGTGTCTCAAAATATATATATATATAATTCCCATATTCTCTAGCATTGAGCCAGGACAGTTAAAGTGGTCTCAAACTGGATTATTTCTGGCAGTCTGTTCAGGCCCTTTGTCAGTCTTTACCAGAGCAAGTGTTCTATGAATACAAGAATTATACTCAGTTAATGAAATAAGTGAAAGTATTCTGAATAAACCATTAGAAAAGGATTCAGAGTATTGGAATATATTTCAGATGCAGGAAATGATGCTGTAGCCTTTATGGCTAGAGGCATAACTGCAACTACTATTGCAAGACACTCTCTCTGGCTTAAATATTGGGATTCAGATCAGAAGTCTAGGAATAACAGCGGATTGCTGCTTGGAGAATCAGCACTACAAAAAGTGTTAGTAGAGAATACTTATAAAAAAACAAGTCATGCCCACGATACAAAAGAAAAAACCGAATAGACTTTTTTGTAGAGGAAATAACTATTCCTTTTGAGGGCATAAAAATACTCAGAAATATAATGAACGTTGATGGCAAAGACAATGGCCAAAATCAAGAGACCAGTTTGGAAGACAGCAATCATATTTTTATAGACAGCAGAGCAATAAGAATCCAGGACAACCTCAGAAACAAGGAAAACCACAATATTGACAATTTCATAAATCCGATGGTGGGAGGATGTCTTCTGCATTTTTGCAAGTTACCGGAACAAATCACATCAGATCTATGGGTTTTGAGGACATTACGTCAAGGTTATACAATAAAGTTCATGAAAACTCCAAAATGCAGATACCTAGTCTCACCGGTAGCAAAAAAAAAAAAAAGCAAAACTCGAGACTGTGATACAAGAGATATATCATTTATTACAAATCGACGCCATTGAAGAAGTACTGATTATACAAGGTAGTTCAGGTATTCATTCCATATTCTTCACGGTTCTAAAGTCAAATGGGAATTACCAGCCGGTACTGAACATGAAATACCTAAATTCATTCATACAATACAACAGATTCAAAATGGAAACACAGTTGACAATTCAGGATGCATTAGAGTTGAGAGATTGGATGGCATCTATAGATTTGAGAGAGGCTTACCTTCATGTGCCAATGAATCCGAACCAAAGAAAATATCTATAATTTCCATATCAAAGAAAACATTTCCAGTTCAAAGTTCTTCCTTTCAGTTTGACTTCAGCTCCCAGAATCTTCACAAAGATATTGGTACCACTAATAGCATACCTAAGGCAGAAAGGAATACATTTATTTCCTTATTTAGATGATATATTAGTGAAAGCAAAAACAAAGAATCAGTTAAAACAACATCTGGACTATACAATGCACATACTGACAAAATTTGGCTTTTTGATAAATTACGAGAAAAGTCATTTAGGACCAACAAGATCACTGACACATTTAGGGGCAATAATAAATACACAGACAGAATACGTAGCCTTATCAGACAAAAGGAAGCAGAAATTGAGACAAGCAGTAATGACATTACTAAACAAGGACAACTGTAGTTAGTGAAATTAGCACAAATATTGGGACTGTTAATATCATCAGTGCAGTTGATACCATGGTGGAAACATCATTGCAAGAATTTACAAGCCTTACTGTTACCTCATCAGAGAAACATAGCACGAAAGCTAAAATACAGTGGTACCTCTACTTACGAAAGGCTCTAGTTACGATATTTTCGAGTTATGAAATGCTTCTAAAAAATATTGTCTCTACATATGAATATGTCTCTACATACGAATGGCTGTAGAGACATATTTGTATGTAGAGACAATATTTTTTAGAAGCATTTTGTAACTCGAAAATTTCCAGCCGCAGCTTCGGCAATTCCTTGGGCTGACTCTGGAAGCAGAGGATTCCTCCACTTCCAGGATCAGCCCAAGGAACGGCTGTGGCTTCCAGAGTCAGCCCAAGGCTTCCAGGATCAACCCATAGAATAGCTGCGGCTCCGACTGGAAGGAGGCGGCCTTCCAGCTGCAGCCTTGGCTATTCTATGGGCTTGGAACGGATTAGGGCATTTCTTTGCAAAATGTACCTCTACTTACGAAATGTTCTACTTACGAAATGGGTTGTGGAACGAATTAATTTCGTAAGTAGAGGTACCACTGTGTCATGTAAAGATCCCACAAGAACTGAAGCAACAAATGGGCATGGTGGATAACACAGATAGACTCACATAACTACGGATGTCTGTCAGGATGGGGTGCACATATGAGACATTTAATGGCTCAGGGAACATGGACATTAACAGACAGAAAACACAGCATCAATTACTTGGAATTGAAAGCAGTCAGGCTGGCTGTGCTCTCATTCAAGAAACATATATAAGATCATCATGTGCAGATCAAGACAGACAACAGTGAGAGCATATATAATGAAACAAGGAGGTCTTCATTCGAAAGCGTTGGTAAAAGAGGCGAATGTGTTGTTCACTTGGGCGGAAAGAAAACTCAGTTCACTGACTGCAGTTTGTTTGAAGGGAGCATGCAACATAAGAGCAGATTACTTGAGTCGCAACAAGTTACATCCGGGAGAATGGGAACTACATCCAAAAATATTTTGCACGCTTCAGGAGAAGCGGGGTCCGTTAACAGTGGATCTGTTTGCAACAGCAAAGAATGCGAAACTGCAACGGTATTATTCCACAGATGGGAGCATAACAGCAGAAGCGACGGATGCATTGATAAGCAAGTGGTCCCAAGGATGGCATTATGAATTCCTTCCTATTGCAGTTATTCAAAAAGTAATAAGAAAAATACATCAAGAAAAGGCAAAAGTGGTGTTAGTGGCACCATACTGGCCGAGACAACCATGGTTCCCTCAACTTCTGCAGATATCAGTAGAAGCACCATACAAGATACCGGCGTACAGGGAAGACCTCTTAACACAAAGTCCAATTGTTCATCCAAATCCCAGATGGCTGAATTTGATGGCTTGGAGATTGAACTCCGGAAATTAATAAAAATGGGGTATTCTGGGGATGTGGTAGAGGTGATAATGTCACCAAGGAAAGACTCAACAAAAACAATATATACATGTACATGGAGAACATTTGGAAAATGGTGCTTGTCCAAGAATATACATTTAAAGAATGGTAACATCCAGCATATATTACAGTTTTTGCAAGATGGTTTGGCAAAAGGGCTAAGACCAAATATGTTCAAAAGACAGGTATCAGCTTTATCCACAGTCCTTGAATTAGATGGAATAGCTTTGTCTGCTCAACAGCATGTACATCTCTTTTTAAGGGATGCTACTCTAAAATCTTTCCCAGCTACACACAGATTCCCATCTTGGGACTTAAATTTAGTACTCAGTAGACCAGAGGTAGGCAACCTAAGGCCTGGGGGGGGCCGGATGCGGCCCCTTGAGGCCAGTGGTCCCCAACCTTTTTATTGCCGTGGACCGGTCAACTTTTGATAATTTTTCCGTGGCCCACTGGGGGGGGGGTTTGCGGCGTCGCGTTGATTATTAAATCAAAACAATCTCAAATATAAACAATTTTAATTTAATTGTATTTAAACATGGCATCAAAATAAAATACATTTACAACAAAATTAACTTAATTTAACATTTTAACTCTTTGGATTCTAGTGACTAAAGCCGCGCACATTCACTAAAGCCGCGCACAGAAGCCCCGCCCTCACGCTGATCAGCTGGGCCGGGGCACGTCGGCAGACGCAGGAGTCCCGTCCCTGCACTTATTATCAGGACTCGCAAAAGTCGCAGGACCTGCTGTCGCCACTGCACAGAAGACGCAGTAGCAGGGTGGCCCGGTACCATTTGTTCTGCGGCCCGGTACCGGGCCGCGGACCGGGGGTTGGGGACCACTGCTTGAGGCCTTTGGACCGGCCCCAGGCCGGTCCTGCCACCGCCGCCGCCGCCGCTGCCACCTCCTCCCCTCGCCTTCCCCTGCCACCCGCCATGATGATATTGATTATTGTCATTACTTGTTCTTGGGGTTTTCTTGGCAAAATCTCCACAGGGGTTTTGCCATGGCTTTTCTGGGGCTGAGAGAGTGTGCATACATATATTTTTAAATTTTAAAAATGTTTTTATATTTATTTATTTATTTATTTATTTATTTATGGTGCTTCGCCCCCCCAATTGTCTGAGGGACAGCAACCCGGCTAAAAAGGTTGCCTACCCCTGCAATAGACTGACGAAATCACCATTTGAGTCCATATCAAAAGCCACATTAAGAATATTGTCTTACAAAATAGCTTTCTTAGTAGCTATTACTTCAGCAAAAAGGATATCTGAGTTATCAGCTTTATCAGTAAATCCCATATATGTGATGCTGCTGGATGGAGAGAACCATCAACCTTCATTAAGCATTACAAAGTTGATAAGTACCAATCAGCAAAGGCTGCATTTGGCAGAACTGTTTTGCAATCTGTATTATCACAGGACTAGTCCCACCCAGGTTGAAAGGGCTTGGGTATATCTCATTAGTTGTGGATTGCTCCTCCAGCCATCTTGTGAATGAGAGATTAGACCTGCCCTTGGGAGAAAATTAAAAAAAAATTGAGATTAGTTAGGCTTCTGTTATCGGTACAGCTTTATAAATAAACTGATGGAGGAGGGCAGAGGTTCATTGGAAATTAACTAAAAAGAATTTAGAACCCATTAGTTGTGGACTGGTCCTCCGGCCATCTCTGAATGAACCTTCATGGTAAGTCGTTTCTTCATTGTCTAGGTTGAACTTGTGAAGGTCCTCCTTGGTGGTCATTATTTTTGTTTTCTATACAATCAGCATTAAGCCTGCCTTTGCACTTTCTTCTTGGATCTTCCTGAGGAGGTCTTCCAGGTCTGTGAGGTTTTCTGCTAGTAATATGGTGTCATCTTCATATCTTAGATGGTTGATATTCCTTCTTCCTATTTTCACTCCTCCTTCTTCTGTGTCCAAGCCTGCTTTTCTTATAATACATTCTGCATACTAGTTGAACAGATAGGATGAAAGGATGTATCCTTGTCGGACCCTTTTGCCAATTGGGAACCATTCTGTTTCCCTGTCTTCTGTCCCAACAGTAGTCTCTTGTCTTGAGTTCAGATTTCTCATCAGGACTATCACAGGGATATTAGTGAAGCAACCCAGTAGTGTTCTTGTGTAGGCAACCAAATAGTAGAAAGCATTAAAATCACATCAATGGATGCCAACCCTGCACTCATTCCACTTCACATTGCAGTGGAGGGACGATGTACCCACGGGCAGCCGATAGTGAGAAGGAAGGAGAGGAAGAAAACCACATTCGGTGATCTGTTCTTCCTGTACTCCATCTGTACCCCATCCTACTCTACTTGACCCTCACCTCAGATTGTGCTTGCTGTCTCCTTCTCACATGGGCAGCAGTTGGAAAAACGGAGAAATCCTATTTTATCACCTGTACTGCAGTTGATATTATCTGGGATATGAGTGGTATGGCGGAAGAAGATCAGCCTCCTCTGCCAAAACTGGATAATATTTGTTTTGGGGAGTACGTCAAGGGCCAATCAGAGTCATAAACTGAGTTAGAAATGGAAAACCATTTATGGACAAAAGTATCCGAAGTGTTAGCCCTAGCTGACACCCGTTACCAAATTTTCTTTTCGTCAAAGATATCCATGGATCCCATTGTCAGAGTAATTATTGACAGGAGTCCAGCTGGGGAGAGTCTGGCAGGGATGGGGGCGGCCATGCCCCTTCATAGAAATGGGTGACTTCACCTCCATGGTATGACTGATACCACACTTTCTGCTTTGTTCCAAAGATGTCAGCTGCAGCCATTCATTTTAAAAGTAATTGTAGTATGTCCTGCTGAGTCACTTAACTACAGATTCCTGAAACCTTGGCTTTTATCTGAAGAAATAAGAAGGGAGCGTGACTTATCTGAAGAAATAAGAATCTCTTAGCTCTTTCAGTTGTCAATGGGGAAGTGTATACACTGGCATGAGACTACGGCAGTCACTCCCCATTTGCTGGGATTATGGGTGAAGGATCCCTGTGAATGTGGAAAAATCAAAAATTCAAAAACACTATTCTTTTTACCTGGGAGAACACCTCTCTAGGGATCTCCAGGTCCTCCTGTGCAACTCTATGGTCAACATCAGCCAGATCATAGAATCATGCCGGAGGACCTACAAATGCCTAGAGAAGTGTTT
>JAIPUX010001880.1:122058789-122073551 GCA_020142125.1 Phrynosoma platyrhinos
AGTTAAAGTGGTGTCAAACTGGATTATTTCTGCAGTGTGTTTTGGATCAGTAGCAACCTGTTATTTCTAAAGAATGGGGAATACCTGGGCTCTGAAGATGCCAGCCACAGATGCTGGCGAAACATCAGAAAGAAACTCTTCTAGAACATGGCCACACAGCCCGAAAAACCCACAAAAAAACTATCAATACCTGGTCTTTTTAATCTTTTGGCCTGATTTCTTATAACAACTAACAAGGACAACTAAAAATGAATACAGTCTTGTTCTGTGTAAAATAGGATAGAAATACCACCAGAAAATTGAGATTGTTGATTTCCTGCAGAGATTTCCCTCAGAATTCAGGCAGTGAAGCTACTCCATGCCTGCAGAAAACAGGATGTGGCTTTATCATTTCTATTTTGGTGTAACCTGGACTCACAAGGAGCATAATCCCTTGAATATGAGAACATTGCAGTTAGCCAGAATGAATGCCTATAAAAATGGGCATAATTGTGGCCTGAAATCTTTTCTTCTGGTCTTCTGATACTCCAGGATACAAAAGGAAGACCCAGCTGAAGGGAGTTAGGACTAAGAGGTGGAGGGTGTGATGCATCCTGTTCTTCATCTTAAATAACAGATTAAACTATGACCCAGAGGATTTCCTTCCCCCCTCCTCATACTGTATGATTCCTCCAGAAAATGTTGCATTCAAGGATAAATTCAAGCCACATGTGAATGACTGCAGGGTTCCAAGTACCAGGACACTGTAAAATAAAAACACATTCATCTTCCATTTGAGGTGTAGAGCAGAAGCATGATTCAAACAGAGGCCTTATGGAAGGCTTAGTGAGCTTTAGTAGTCCCTCTTAGAGTATTTCTCTTCCTTGCTGATCAGTCTGCTTTCATTTAGTTCAGCAAAATGCCTTTTCCTTTAGGCATATTAGTGGAAAAGATGAGAAGCTTTGTAGTGCCTGAGGTTGTCCCAAGCCTAACGCTCATCTTTCTTCCTCCTCCCCTTCTACTGACCTGCTTGCCTCCTAACCCTGTGTGTGCTGCACTTGCTGCTATACATCTGTTTTCTCGCTTCTGCGTGTGACTGGACCTGACTATAGCACCAGGTAGGAGAACATGCTATATCCCTCCCAACCAGTTCGCAGCGACCTAGCAAGATCTTCCTAAGAATACTGTTCTACAAACTTTTGAAATGGGACCAAGTTGATTATTCTAATGCATGAATGGCATAATCCTTTGTGGATGGGAAATAAATAACTGGGAGGTGGAAGCAAGGACTGATATCCTGGCATAACTACATCTCCAAATCGTTTCCTTCCATTGTGCTGCTCCTGGCTTATGTCTTCCTCCAGGGCATTTGGGAAGGCAGAATTTTCCTTTAATTATAACATACTTCCAACCAGTGAGAAGACCCCAGTATTTCTGTCATACAGATTAATCATCTCATGTAAGGAGAGGACAATGTACTTTACACTGATGGCCAATTTGCCCTCTTTAGAGTTTGTGGAATAAATGGATTGCAGTGGAAGTTGCTTTTGGTTGCAATGCAGTCTTTGAGAGCTGGAGAAGTTGCTCCTGATTCAGGAGAGTGTGTATACTCTATCTCTTTCTCTCTTTCAGACTAAAGAAGAACAGTCTCAGATTACTAGCCAGGTGACTGGTCAGATTGGTTGGAGGCGTGAAGGCATCAAATACCGTCGCAATGAACTCTTCCTGGATGTGCTGGAAAGTGTGAACTTGTTAATGTCACCACAAGGTAAGTGCAAAAGAGTGCCTTCCCACATCACTCGATTTAAAGAAGTGAACACACTCTTCCTGTAACTTTTCTGTGGGTACACCATTTGTTCTTCCTTTCTTCCAGGTCAAGTATTGAGTGCCCATGTCTCAGGCAGAGTAGTGATGAAGAGCTATCTAAGTGGGATGCCAGAGTGCAAGTTTGGCATGAATGACAAAATTGTAATTGAGAAACAAGGCAAAGGGACTGCAGATGAGACAGGAAAAAGGTAAGTGGGTGGGTGGGCTGTAGGTTTCAGATCAAGATGATGTGTAATTGTCAGTAACTTTTCTGTCTTTTGTTATCTCAACAAAATATAGGAAGATGCTCTTGCTTTCTTAGGGATAATTTGTTGTTGTTTTGCTGTCCTGCTTAGACAGGGAGCTCCAATTATAACCTTTTTCTAGGGAAATTGATGACTCATCTTGCTGCTGCCACCTCAGAAGTCTCTTGAAGGATTGGAATGTGCAATGAAGATGTAGAAATCATTTTTCCCCCCAACTTAGTTCCAAGCAGAGCTTCATTCTAGTTCAACTCATTATGCCCACATTGTTAGCTCGATTGATGAATGAGCTGTCATTTTCTAGATCAGGGGTCTCCACACTTTTTGATCTAGGGGCCAGTTTGCTGGCCCCTAGATCTTCAGGGGGCCAGAGGCATGCATGCACGTGCGCATGTGCACTACTCAGGCACCATTTTGGAACAAAACGGCACCGGAGTAGTGCACATGTGCACGCAATGCCGGGCGCCATTTTGTGTTCCAAAAATGGTGTCCGGAGTCATGCGCATGCATGCGCAATGTTGGGCGCATGCGCATGACTCCGGATGCCATTTTGGAATACAAAATGGCACCTTGCGTTGCGCGTGCATGCGCATTACTCTGGCACCGTTTTGTGTTCCAAAAGGCGACAGCGACAGGACCAGCCGCAGGCCGGTTCAAAGGCCTCGATGGGCCGAGTTCGGCCCACAGGCCGTAGTTTGGGGACCCCTGTTCTAGATCTTCATATATGCTGTGGAAAGCAAGAGAGCCATTATATTTCTTCCCATCTCCCTTGCCCTTAACCAGGTTAGATACTCATTGTTGTTGCTGTTGTGTGACTTCAAGTTGATTCTGACTTATGGCAACCATAAGGTGAACCTGACATGGGGTTTTTTGGCAATATTTGTTCCGAGGAGGTTTGCCAATGCCTTCCCCTGAGGATGAGAGATTGTGACTTGCCTACAGTCACCCAGTGGGTTTCATAGCCAAGCTGGGAATCGAACCCTGGTCTCCAGAGTCATACATAGTCCAACATTCAAACTACTCTTAGATAGTCATGTCTCAGCATAATAGCCATTTATGGGATGAGGGTTTGGGGTGAGGGGAATGGTGCCACATTCAGTATTTGTCTACTCCCCCCTCCACATGCCAGCTTCAACCACAGTATAGCAGTGTGAGAGGCTCTTGCAAATTCTCTGCCTTGAAATGGATTGCTAGGTCGTGCAGGTAGCTTTGAGGCCCTCCTTACTCCCTCCTAACCATCTTTTTTTTACTGAATTCTTTTTTTTTTTTCCTTTTGTGTTCTGCTGACTCCAGTGAAGCAGGAAGGTAGATAACTTGCTTACTGCTGTATGCACGCACTCTTCTCCCCTTCCCCATCTATTTTGCTTGGTGTGACTTGTGCATGTGCCACCATCTTTAGACACTTCCACACAGGTCACGCCTGTGATTGAAGTCTGAGCTGCCACTTGCTTGTTCTTGGGAACAAAGCGTGTTTGAAGTGTTGCATTCCCATCTAGCTGGCACAGGGACATGCCTGAGTGAGCTGGGTGAAGTTCTTAAGGCTTCAGAGTAAGGATGGCTACTCCTGACAAAGGCTGTAGTTGACTTCTTGCATTGGTTCAGTAGCGAGATGGTACAGGAACCTCTTGCTCCTCTTAAGGTGCAAATGCAAGAGGAAAAATCACTTAAGGAAGCCTAATATAAAGGCGGATATAAGTCACATTTTGTAGTGATGACAAGCAGTGGAGATGTGTCCTTGGGTAATGGAATCGAATCCCTCCTTCATAATATGTTCTGAGAACCCAAGATGCCAGGTCTTGGGTCAGAACCATCAGTGGGCAAACACCGACCAGGTGCCTATTAATTGCTGAAATTTTGCTTCCCTGTCCCTTGAAGTGATAGAGCTGTATTCTGTTGCAGGCACAGTTGTTAAAGCAGCAATTTCTGAATCTATGTGGGGTGGCTTGAATTTCAAAGGGAACCGTAGTACAGAAGTGCTTTCATCTTGGGAGGATGGGAGAAATACAAGATACACTGCTTAAGTCAAGCCTTTACCTGACACTTTCTTTAAAAATAATGGTCAGAGCATCCCCTTGAAACACAGCCTGATCCACATACTCACAAAGCAAGTATCTTCTTTTGCGCATTCTGTGTTCTGGGCCTCACTTCAGTGCCCTGTTAAACTTGGCCATTCTGCTGTATTTAGGCACATTCTCCTTCAGTATTTCAGTGCCCAAGTCCTTTCCTTGCTGCCATTCAGCACATGCACTTGACAAGAGTTGCAGTGAGATTTTGTTGATACTGGGTTGTTTCTGAACTCTCTCAGCACTGATAAATAACCAAGCTGGATGCTAGAAGTGCCCATAAAAGTTCAGGAGCAAAATATTGGTACCTCTGAGAGGTAATAGGTTCTTCTTCTCAAGTTTGTTGTAGCTACATGTAGAGCACATTCTTCCTATAGTTCACCTGAGTGTCCTTCAAAAAGGAAAGGTGTTGAATAGGAATAATTTGTTCTCCACCCTCCCAAATGCACTGCTATCATTGGAATAGAAATGAACCTATGTGCAGTCCCACCCCTGGTCTCTCCCTTCAGTCTTGCTGGGAGTGGAATGGTGGGGCAGATTGGTTGGAGGGGATGGAGTGACTCACATAGTAGCAGGTCTTTGGCTTGCTGTTCCTCCCAGCCTCTGTTGCTTCATGACTTAGCCTGTGATGGCAGAGCACTCTCAGTAGACTAGTCTTGTTGCAACAGGGAGCCTGAACACTGCTGCACATGCTCACCCCTCTCAAGGGCAGCCTGGCAACCCTTCTGATCATGATTTTCCTTGTGTTTTTGTTTCATAGCGGGAAACAGTCAATTGCTATTGATGACTGCACCTTCCACCAATGTGTGAGGCTCAGCAAGTTTGACTCAGAGAGGAGTATTAGCTTCATACCCCCAGATGGAGAGTTTGAACTAATGAGGTATGGTGATAGGAAGCTTTTGATTGTGGTGGGTGAGCTGTAGCAGGCTTTCCATGTCACACAAAGCAGTATGTGCCTGCTCACTCTCACCCTCAAGAGTAGGAAAGCTACATTGTCATTTGTGTTACTTGTAGTAATGTCAGGGTGTTTGAAGCAGGTCAGCACAGTTATACATAAAATGATAGAAAAGTTGGTGTGTGGGTGGGTGGATGCCATCTCAAAAATCCTATCACTGCACACTATAGAACTGGCTACTTCTGGGGAAGCTGTTCCAGCTCTAACCAATTTATAATATAAAGTAAGGGACATGTTATTCTCCAAAATGAAGGTAAGGAGCTGTGTAAGCCAACATAGTATGTGTGTTGGAGGTGTGTGTATCTGTTCTTGAAAGATAAGATGACAAAGTTGACCATCTCACATACCTGTTTCTGGCTTGTTTGGTATGATTGTATCCAGCTTACTTCTTATAAGATGATATATGCAATGTCTACAATAGATTAATATTTATAGTTATGATTGTATGTAGACACAGCTTTATCCTTGCACCAAAGTGCAAAACAAAACGCTAGAAATAGCAGGTAGATAGTGGACAGTAATGTTCCACTGTATGAAGGTTTACAGAGTAAGCACCCTGCTTATCCCCTGCACAGAGTACCAGAACATTAATTGGAGCAGTCAGTAGCATTGCATCTGCAAAGAGTGGGCAGTATTGCAGTTCCATTCATATTTGAAATGGATGCCTCTATTTGCCATCATCTACTACTGGCATAATCCTCTCTCCATCCCATAAAGGGTATTTTTTCTTGTCCTCTAGGTACCGAACCACTAAGGACATTATCCTGCCTTTCCGAGTGATCCCATTGGTACGGGAGGTGGGTCGCACCAAGCTGGAGGTGAAGGTAGTGATCAAGTCCAACTTCAAGCCTTCCCTCTTGGCTCAGAAAATAGAGGTAAGATTGACATGGGCATGAAGTACATTCCAAACTTAGTGGAAAGTTGCAGCAAGGTGCAAGTCCTCTCCACCAAGATTGCAACTGTGGAAATAGACACAGTGCCTCCATGTAGGTAGGCTATAAAATGAGCACCACCCCTGAGCTGCATGTGCCCCCCACAGGCCTCCTCACTCATTCAGATTTTTAAAAATAAAATTCCAAATTACTTTGGGGGGGGGGCTGTAGGCTGTTGGGCCCAGGGGGAGACCTCTTTCAAGCAAGAAGCAAATTGGTCTATTGTTTGCCTTCAAGTTGTCTTGGACTTAGGGCAACTCTGAGGCCAACCTATCACAGGATTATTTCTGATTTATTTCCTGGTTCAAAAAAGACCACTCCTGGGCATAAAACAACCTTGGGGGCAAATATGGGGAAAAGGAACCTCTGCCCCTGTGGTGTGGAGGCATTTGTAGTTTTAAGAAGGGGGGAATGGCAGATTTAGGTCTTCCAAAGTGCTTTAGGAGGCCAGTGTGGCCCACTGTCCCTAGCTGTAAAAGATGTATGTGAGAAACTGTTGGCTATGTAAGCCACCCTTGGTGCTAGATACAATCTGCTGTGAAACATTTGCCTTTCCATGATCAGAGCTGGCATAATTCTCTCGTCAAAATTTGTTTCCAAACTTTGGATGAGGAAACTTATTACAGCCATGTGACATTACTCATTTCTGGTAATAGCTAGGATTTTTGATAAGCATTTCATCATGGAACATAAAGTCTGCTGATACCTTAGCATGCTGAACTATTCCTAAAAAAAGAACAACCTCTCTCTCTCTCTTAATGGCACTGTTGTTGAATGCCTTGTAGTCACTCCTTTCTGGGTGTATAATTTTGCTTTCTGGTTCTTGTTGGCATTTGCTTACACAGCAGTGGGTAGCTTTTCTTCTTTATACTATGCCTTATACTTTACCTTGCTGTCCCACACAGTCAAATGGGATTCCTTTTTTTTTTTTTTTTTTTCCTTCCAGGTGCGAATCCCAACCCCTCTGAACACCAGTGGTGTACAAGTTATCTGCATGAAAGGGAAGGCAAAATACAAGGCTAGTGAGAACGCCATTGTTTGGAAGTAAGTGAGAACTTCCAGCACATTTCTTAACCTGCTTAGTGCAAGTCTTGTGCTCCCTTCCAAGTGGGGCTCGGTATACACAGAATGCCTGAGTTGGCTTTACAGAACACTTTCCTTTCTCCTTGATTCCTTAGAATTAAGCGCATGGCTGGAATGAAGGAGTCCCAGATCAGCGCAGAGATTGAACTGCTTCCGACCAACGACAAGAAGAAGTGGGCTCGGCCACCAATCTCCATGAACTTTGAGGTAAGAACCCTATGCTGTGTCCAGGTGGCTGCTTGATACAATTTGGTTGCTGCCATTTAGGATTATCAAGTTACAGCTTCAGAAAGGGCAGGAGAATAGGATTTGCAGCTTCACTGCAGAAATGACAGTGCAAGAATTTCTGGTATTTGTACTTTTTAAAAAAATGGGAGGAAATGAGTGTAAACCTTGTATTGTTGCTCATTGTTACTGTTTGCATCTCTGTGCCCACCTGACCCCAGATTCTGCTTCTACTTTAGAGGGCTTTTCATCCTTTTTCCCATTCTGAGGCAGACCCAGGCAATCTCTTGCAAACTGTTAAACAGCCTTCCTGCTCAGAAGCAGATAAGAAACATCAACAGAAGTGAGGGGAGCATAGATAGAATGACACTGGTGTTAATGAAAACATTACAGGGCTAATGTTACACCTTACACAACCAGAGAATTCAATAATCTTTGGAATTGTACGAAGGCAGAATTTGCTCACCTCCATTATGAGGTTGTTTTCAAGATGGTGGTCAGCTGATTCATGCATCTTCTTATGGAGAAGTTCATTTGAATTGCTTTAGGCACCACACCAGAACTGCAACTAACTAGCTTGTATGTTCTGAGTCTCTTCCCCATCTTCTGCTTCTTTACAACAATTGTAGATTTGTTGTTAACTGCCGTTGAGTCAATCTCGACCCATGGCGAACCTGTGGATGAAACATCTCCATAACTCACTGTCCTCCATTGTTCTGCTTAAGTTCTGCAAATTCATACCCGTGACCTCCTTAATAGAGTCCATCCATGTAGCATGCCACCTTCCTCTCTTTCTACTTCCCTCCACCTTTCCTAACATTATTCTCCCCCTCCCCCCATGAGTTGTGCCCTCTCATGAAGTGACCAAAGTACAACAGCCTCAGTTTTGTCATTTGGGCTTCCAGGAACATTTCTGGTCCCCTCAAATTATCTGACAGCAACCAGTGAATCTGGATTTTGACTTAAATAAAATTATAATAAGATCTTTGGACGGTGTTGGAGTGGTGGGTGGATAGCTGACGAAGCTGCCGCTTTGGCTTTTCCCATTGACCTTTCTGCAAAATCCCTCAGTTTCCCTCCTCATCCTTATCTTTGTTTTGTGCAGGTCCCCTTTGCACCCTCTGGACTGAAGGTTCGCTACCTGAAAGTGTTTGAGCCAAAGCTGAACTACAGTGACCATGATGTGATCAAATGGGTGAGGTATATTGGCAGGAGTGGGATCTACGAGACGAGATGCTAGCCCTCCACGGCCGACTGGCTCCCTCTTTTCCCAGCCTCCCTTGGTCTCAAAAGTACAATTGAAAAGCATTTCTTTGGCCCCTCCTCTGTGCAGAGGCTGGAAGCTGGACTCCTGCAGCTCCTCTCTGAAAAAGGGACACTGGTGTCTGGTTTGGTTTCAGTTACTTGTTGGAGTTGCAGCTGAAGCCAGGTGCCTCTCGCTTCTGTTCCAGGGTATAAAGGGGCCACTCTAACCACCACCATCCCCTTTGTGGTCATTCTAGGGAACATCCACCATGTGATTACCCCCCCCCCCCCCGGTCTTCTGTTGTCACTACTTGCATCATATCCTAGTATTTTTGGAAGTTCTTGTGCACACGTACTAGTAGAATAGGCCTCAGAACCATAGACTGGACAAACCCTGAGTTGTTAATTCTGGCTCCCGTACATGCTGTTGCTGTTGTGATTGTTGCTATGCAGCAAGAGTGGGGCTCGCCATTCTCTCCCTCCTCCACAGCCCTTTCTTCTCTTCGTTTTCTTTTCCAGTGTCCTTAACATGGAGCCCTACCCTAGGAAGGTTAGTGACCAAAAAGGCTGAGGGTTGGCATCCCCTTGGTGGGGAGAGGGTAGCACAACATTTCACAGCCTTAGATAGAGGGCATGGTCCTTTGAGCACTGACAACAGCGGACAAAGCCAGCACTTTCTTCCCGCCTCTCCCCCGCCCCCAGGAAAACCGAACCTGACAGCCATTTTGTCAGTGTCTCATTTAGAATTGGCCAGTAAATCATTTCTCTAGCCTATATATTCTTTTCTCCACCTCTTCCTCCTTTCTTTGCCTGGTCATACTTAATGCTTTGTTCTACCAAAAGCTTTTGATTGGATCAATAGAAATGCTGCTGTAGCCCACAATCCTTTGCTTCTGATAGTGTGGTCACCTATTTTGTACACTTGTGATTTGTCCAGTTCTAAACCCAATAAACTATATAGAACCAGCTGGTTTGTGAGTGATGTTTTTAATGAAGGAGTCCTCAGCCAGAGGCTTCGCCAGGCTACTTCCACCTCAAATTTAAGCTGAAAATGTGGAGCATCGCACACACCTGGCTTGGGATAACCAGATGGTGGCCTGGTGCCAACAATCAAACCATGTAAACATTGCTGCAGTAACATATAAATTGGATAGCTGCCACACTGCCTCCCAGAGACTCTCCCAATGCTTGTCACATTGGCTACATACACACCTCCTACCTTTGGAGAGCAAGCATGGTGTAGTGCAGGGGTAGGCAACCTTTCCCCTTTAAGGGCCGAGGGACTTCAGCTCCCAGAAGCCTCAGCCATGTTGGCCAATAGTCCCATGTTGGCCAATAGCTCCTGGGATTCTGGGAGCTGACGTCCCTCGGCCCTTAAAGGGGAAAGGTTGCCTACCCCTGGTGTAGTGGTTTGAACATTGGACTCTACAACTCGGGAGACTAGGGTTCAAATCCCCGCTTGGCCAGAGAAGCCTACTGGATGGCCTTGTGCAAGTCATATTCTCTCAGCCTAAGAAGAAGGCAAAGGCAATCCCCCTTAGAACAAAACTTGTCAAGAAAACTGTGAGAGTCCCCTTAGGATTGCCATAGGTTGGAAACAGCTTGAAAGCACACAACAATATTTGTGCAACTCTTTTTATCCGCATCCTCAATGAAAGGGCACATGTTTTTTCAACCAGAATTCCTGTAGGATATCTGAAGAAGGTTTGCTTGGTGAGAGGTTGCTGGACATTGTTCCAGACCAGTGCTTCTCCAGCTACATCAGGTGTGGTACCATCAACCCCCCCCCCCCCCCCCCCAATGTGCCAGGGACTGACTCTCTATTTGTACCCACTAGCTACATTTTAATTCTATCCTGAAATCATGCCAGGGACCACCACTTTGATTGGTGGCATTCTATTCTGTTTTGGTCAGGCCTCACCTGGAATACTGCATCCTGTTTGGGGCACCTCAGTTCAAAAAGGATCTTGAGAAGCTGGAGCGTGTCCAGAGGAGGGCGACCAAAATGGTAAAGGGTCTGGAAACAACAAAGCCCTGTGGGGAGAAACTTAGAGAGTGGGATATGTTTAGCCTGGAAGAGGGGATATGATAGTCCTGTTTAAGTATTTGAAGGCATATCATATTGAGGATGGAGGGAGCTTGTTTTCTGCTGCTCCAGAGAATAGGGCATGACACAATGGATGCAAGCTAGAGGAAGAGATTCCACCTCAACATTAGGAAGACCTTCTTGACAGTAAGAGCTGTTTGACAGTGGAAGACACTCCCTCGGAGTCTGGTGGAGTCTCCTTTGGAGGTCTTTAAACAGAGGCCGGATGGCCATTTGTCAGTAGTGCTTGGATTGTGCATTCCTGCATGGCAGGGGATTGGATTTGGTGGCCCTTGAGGTCTCTTCCAACTATGATTCTGTGATCTGAGAAACCTTGCATTCCACCCCATGTTTGTACCCATTGACTACACTTGGTTCTTTTTCTCCCTCCCTCGGGAACATTTCCAGGAGCCAGCAGTGGCCCATGGAGTACTGCTCCAAGTAGCTCTTTTGTAGCGTTCAGGTGTTTTTGGCCACCTTTGTAAGAACAGAATAGATTGAACCTTAGATTAAAAAAACCCTTCCTCTCTCTGTGTGGAAGGACATCACTAACTTTATGGGCAAAAAACATTTCAAGATTTTTTTTTTTACCCACCGCACTGAAGAAACCCCATACTTTACATGTACAGGATTCAAAATACAAAATCCTCAGATAAATGCCTTTAGCATACAGGTTCAAAGTACTTTAATTCTTGGAATTAAAGCAATTGTGGAAATAGAAGCCTGAGATCAAGAGAGGATGAATCACTGCTTAAATCTGGCAGTCCAAGCATCGCAAATGCTTTGTCCCCAGTAACTGAACCTTCCTTCACCCTTAACTACTTTTTCATTTATTGATGGATGATATCAAATGGGTCAGATCTGTTGGGACTTAGTTACCGCCCGCAGTAAATTAACTTGTTTCTCCATTCAGTAGAAAGGTGAGCACAGACACATATACCAAGGTAAGTCATACTTCATACTCTCCATAGGAAAGCACCTTGCGCTGTTCTCCACAGTTAGGAGGTCTTACACATAATAATAATAATAATAATAATAATAATAATAATAATAATAATAATAATAATTTGTATTATTTTTATTTCTAGCCCGCCCCTCTGCTCGGCAATCGGGATGGGTTACAGCATAATTAAAACACAAAGAAGTTAGAACATCTTACATCCCAATCCTTAACCAACATCTTCCAAACTCATGTGGAGACAGTGACATCTCATGGTTTTCCTGAGAGCAGTGACTTGATTTAGCCTAAAAGGGTGTGAATTAGGAACGGCAACATGGTGGAGTTAGAAAAAGGCAGATTATAGCTTGATGATACTGTTGTCTCCTTACTCTTGGTTTGCAGATTTAGAATCGACCGTAAAAGGGTCAACCGCTCTTGGCGTTACAGAAACAATCCATTGCTAAAACCGACTGCTTTCCCTTTAACAGCTATTGCAACACATTTCAGTACAAACAAGTTTTGTATGGTAAGACACAGTTCAGTAGGACACTCCTACATCCATAAAGCCACTGTTGGCCAATTTTGTGTGGACAGGAAGGAAAGCCCTCTCATGTCTGAGCGAAAAGTCATTCCTTGCTACTCCGCTGGAAGTCATCCTTGGCAGTTGTGCAAGGCTAAAGCTACAGCCTTCAAGCAACGTTGTGATGCGGGTGTTGAGGCTGAAATCTTGTAACAGAATTCTTGGACATGCTGTGACTTCCCAGAGATTAACTGCTTTGGATCAAATTGGTCTCGTGTTGTAATGGTTTTTGTTTAACTTCACTTTGTATGTAGGACAAGAGCTTTCAAGTAATAAGAGTTGAATCCTGCTATGGTGCAACGCTTTGTTCCTAGACCCTGCCGGCAAACAGAAACCCAAATCCTCAAAGCATGTAGAACAAATAATACTTGGGCTTAGTAGCCAGGAATTGTTTCCACTGACCAGGAAGAGTATGCAGAGTCCCTTTACGTTTTTGTACCCAGCAAGCAGCAATGCGTTCCTCCAACAAAGGTCTCAAAGGGAAGGGCTAATGGCTCACGCATCATTGTTCACCATAAACCTATGGTTCCTGTGGGTCTTGTTTTCAGAAAATTAAACATTGCCGCCTGTCTCCCATGGCAAACCTCAGTAGCACCTGTTTTCAAAGCAAGGACTTCAGGCTGAGAGCATTTGATGTGTCCTCTCTCTCCCAAAGAAAGGAGATTTTGCTCCCTTTCCTCCAGCAGCGCTTCGGTTGTGTATTTCTCCCGCATGCCAGGGGCATGTGCTGGATGGCCTCTGGCATTCCCTTCCAGCTTTGACTTCCAGCTTTAAGCCCATTTACAAAGAAGGCCTCCTTGGTGGTTTAGAAAAATGAATACCCTTGGAATGTGCATTGTTGACAAGCAATGGAGCTTGTTGAATTGGAGGTAATTTGGAAAAGGAACATTTTCACGGTGAGAAAGGGAGGGTAGGGCTGCACAGATTCTTTAACAGCAGCGGAGGAGCATCAAGAGGAAGATCATAGAATCAGAGTTGGAAGAGACCCCAAGGGCCATCCAGTCCAACCCCAATCTGCCATGCAAGAACTCACAATCAAAGCATCCTCGACAGATGCAATGGTTAAATGCCTGTCCTGCAGCCACTCTCACTCATAGACCACAAGGTTGCGAGTTCAGTACCAGCCAGGGCTCAGGATTGACTCAGGCCTGCATCCTTCCAAGGTCCCTAAAATGAGTACCCAGCTGTTGGGGGGCAAGGAGCTTACAGTTGTTAACCACTTAGACCAGGGGTAGGCAACCTAAGGCCCGGGGGCCGGATGCGGTCCCCCGAGGCCTTTGGACCAGCCCCAGGCCGGTCCTGCCGCCGCCGGTGCCCACCATGATTATATTGATTATTGTTGTTATTACTTGTTCTTGGGGTTTCCTTGGCAAAATCTCCACAGGGGTTTTGCCATGGTAGATACTTGACAACAACAAGTTTATTGAGTAGCCCAAGGGCCATTTCAAGGGTTTTGCCATGGGTTTTCTGGGGTTGAGAGAGTGTGCATGCATATATATATATTAATGTTTTTTTAAAAATTATTTATTTATTTATTTATTTATTTTTGGTGCTTCGGCCCCCCCAATTGTCTGAGGGACAGCAACCCAGCTCCCGGCTCAAAAAGGTTGCCTACCCATGGCTTAGAGACACTACATAGCGTGGTATGAAGCGGTATATAAATGAAGCTGTTTTAAATGAAGGTGGCCATCCAGCCTCTGTAAATAATACAGTTGGCCGTCCACATTGGCAGCTTTGACTTTTGTGGATATGATCATTAATGGATTTGATTAATAAGTTCTCTCTAGGAATCTCTAGGTCCTCCAGCGCAATTCTGCCAGAAGGTGACCATGGAGTCATACTGGAGGAGCTACAGATTCCTAGAGAAAATACTCATCTAGGCAGTTTTAGTCCTCCAGTGCAATTCGGTGGTCAACTTCTGCTGGGTGAGATTCCTAGAGAGGTGTTCTCTGGCCTGAAAAAAGTTTTTTATTGGCAGTTTTTCCTTCATTTTCATGGGGGTCCTCCATCTCTAACCCCAGCAAATGCGGAGGAGTGCCCACTGCACTATAGTTGAAGGGGACAGGTCTAGAAGATACGCTTTGGAGTGGGCAGCTTTGCACATGGGAGAATGGGAGATAAATTAAAGAAAGGTAGCTGAGGGGGGCACGCTACAAAGCCTAGAGGGGTACACCACCTATTTGGGTGTTTTTTTACTCCAGAGTTCTGGAAGTCTGCTGTCTGCCATTGGGAGACTCGAAGTGATGCTTCATTCCTAGTCCACTTTTGGAGAAGGGCCCTGTAGTTCGGAGATGGAGAACTCCATCAGTGACTTGGATTAAAGAATAGAGGGTATGCTGATCAAATTTGGAGATGACACCAAATTAGGAGGAATAGCTAATACCCCAGAAGACAAGATGAAAATTCAAAATGAGCTGAATAGATTAGAAAGCTGGGCCAAAGCTAACAAAATGAATTTCAACACAGAGAAATGCAAGGTGGGCAGAAAAATGAAATGCATAGATATAAGATGGGGGACACCTGGCTTTAAGAGACTTATACATGTGAAAGAGATCTGGGAGTCCTAGTAGGCCACAAGTTGAACATGAGTCAACAGTGTGATGCA
>JAIPUX010001880.1:122145239-122170206 GCA_020142125.1 Phrynosoma platyrhinos
TTCTTGTGCAGGTATCTGTCAGTGTATGTAGGTTTTCTGTATACTGTGAGGTCAAACACCAAAATCAAGACCCGGCCTATGCAAATAAAACCACCCAGGGTCAGGAGTTTTCCCTGCAGACAATGGATCACTCATTAAATAGACACAAATCCTCCTTGCATATCCTCCCACCCTGAGGCCTTTCCATTCAACAACAGAACAAGACACAGATTAACATGCAAATCATATCTTCTCAACTAAGGGTCACACTATATATATATATATACACACACACACACACACACACACACACCACTCACTTCCATGCCAGCATTCTCTGAAAACGTCAGCCACAGATGCTGGTGAAATGCCAGAATTAAACTCTCCCAGAACATGGCCACATAGCCTGAAAAAAACCACAAAAATTATTATTCTAGTTTGTTTTGTTTTGTTTTTTTACAAAAGATTGCAAGATGAGACATCAAACAAAGTTTAGAGAGAAAATGCTGTAATATTGTCTTCTAAATGTCAAAATGTAACCAGATTATCAGTTAGCAAAAGGTATGCTCTTTTGCAGGCATCAGGTTGTTATAGATAAATGCTCTAATTTGTCATGAGTCAAAAGTAGATTCTATAACAAACTCAGCTGGGTGCTTGTGTGCGGTAGTGGTTGGAGTATTGGGCTGAAAGTTGACAGACACAGTTTCAAGTAACCAGGATAATCATCATTATTTGTATACAACAGTAACAATTCCAGCTTTGTAACAGACCTAGAACATCTACTAAGGCAGATCAACATGCTGCCAACTTCTTTCTTTCAGTTAGTCTCAAAGGTGCTACAAGATCTCTTGATATACTAAATAAATAAAAGGAAACCACATCTCAAGTATATATAAAATGGATTTTCTATTAATGTTTCATCCTACACAAGTGGGACAGGGGGAAAAAGCAAAAAACAAAACAAAAAAAAACATGTATGGAACAATACCAGCAATGCTGACCTACAATGTCCTATAAAGTAGAATGGTTGCCTCATTCTCCTCTGTACAAGGATGCAAAACATGTTGCCTTCCAGATGTTGTTGGGCTCCATCTTCCGCTGGTGCCAGCTAAGATGGCAAGGCATGATCAAAGTGTGACTCAACAGTCAGAGGGCCTTGGTTGTTGTTGTTTTAACACATTATAGTATGAGTGCCTACCAACAAAATAGGAACAAGCTTTGTTTTTTAAATTGTGAACCACTTTGAGTCCCGATTTTGGGGGAAAAGAGGAATCGTCACCATCATCATCATCATCTCATCATCATCATCATCATCATCAACATCATCATCATCCACTACAGTACAGTTCTTCATTTCCTCAAATTATACATGAGTGGTCCAGAAAGATGTAAAAATTAACAGTATTGAAGGCTGGTGAGTCAGGAGAATGAAGCAAGTTTACGTTCTCCTGCCTCCCTTCTTGCAGTAGCACTCATCTACAAGGCCAACTGAAACTACAGTCACCCCTCCGTTTTCATGGGGGATCCATTCTGGACCCCCTCCCCACACAAACAGAAAATTGCCAATATTCTAGCCCCATTGGCTTGAATGGCGGCATGCACCCCATTTTGTCCCCCACCATTTGCCCCCCACGAACAGGTGAGGGACATGGGCTCCAATTCTACAAAAACAGAGGGGTGACTGTATAATCAGTTTCAGGGCATCAGCCAGCGTGGAAACCATTGTTAAGAATCAAAATAATCAACAGTATCCAAGAACACCTGTAGCTGACCTGCTATTGCGTGTTTGATTACCTTAACCAAAACAGATAAGCGAGATGCTGGTCTATAATTTGCAAGTGTTGACTTCATCAGTAATGGCACCTTAATCACAACTTCTTTCAAAAGGGTTAAGAAAAGTCCCATCCTGTAGTGAGGCGTTAGTCATAGTTGCGATTGCACTTTCTAGATCATAAGTTCACACGTGAATTGGACTCCCTAGATCAGAGGCCAATCAGAATCTCATCATTTTCGTTGTTGTTAATCACCCTCGAGTTGATTCCAACCCATGACAATCCCATGGATGAGACATCTCCAAGACTCCCTGTCCTCCACTGCTCTGGTTAGTTCCTGCGAAGTCATACCCATGACCTCTTTAATAGAGTCCATCCTTCTGGCATGCAGCCTTCCTCCCTTCCTGCTTCCTTCTACCTTTCCTAGCATTATTGTTTTTCCAATAATTCATGCCTTCTCATGATGTGCCCAAAATACAACAGCCTCAGTTGTCATCTTGGCTTCCAGGAAAATTTCAGGCTTGATCTGTTCTAGGGTGAAAGGATGCAGCCTTGCCTGGCCTCTTGGCCAAGTGGGAACCCTTCTGTTTCTCCCTCTTCTGTTCTGACAGTAGCCTCTTATCCTAATTACAGATTGCTCATGAGGACTATCAGATGCGTTGGCACTCCCACATCTTTAAGGGCGTTCCATAGCCTTTCATGATCCATGCAGTCAAAGGCTTTGCAATAGTCTATAAAGCACAAACTGATTTTCTTTTGGAATTCCTTGATGCTCTCCATTAGCCCTTGCATTGTAGTCCCTAGTGCCTCTTCCTTTCCTGAACCCCACTTGAACCTCTGGGATTTCTCTTTCCATGTATAGTTGGAGTCTATGTTGCAGAATTTTGAGCAGAATTTTGCTTACATCATACACTGAAGAATTGCTCATAGTTGTAATTAGACCTACTAGTGTGTCTTAGCTAGAGTTAATACTTGAGCAAAAAAATCAATCAGAATCCCATCCTACCATGAAGCATTTATCATAGTTATGATTAGATTGATCTATATGACCTTACACATGGGCTGGACCCCGTGGCTCTGAGACCAACCAGTGTTGTAATGAGATGACTGTGTATCATTCTAAGGGAATCCTGGAGCACCCATGGTGTTTTGGAAGCTACCCATGAGCCTCCAGTGGCAGACCATCCAGAATGGTCCAACCATTTTGTTATGATAGGATCCCTCATCCACAAATCATGGGTCAGCAGTGTGATGTGGAAGTGCCTAGATCAAGAGAAGCAATCATACCAATTTATTCTAGAATTATAGAACCATAGAGTTGGAAGAGACCCCAAGGGCCATCCAGTCGAACCCCCTTCTGCCATGCAAGAACTCTCAATCAAAGCATCCCCTGTGACAGATGGCCATCCAGCCTCTGCTTAAAGACCTCCAAAGAAGGAGACTCCACCAAAATCTCCATTGAGGGAGTGTGTTCCACTGTCGAACCACCCTTACTCTCAGGAAGTTCCTCTTAATGTTGAACTGGAATCTCTTTTCCTGGAGCTTGCCTTGGTCAGATTTCACATTGAATCCTGTGTCCAGTTCTGGGTACTACAATTCAACAGGGATATTCGCAAGCTGGAACATGTCCAGAGGAGGGTAACCAAAATGGTGAAAGGTCAGGAAACCATAACCATATGAGGAGCAACTTAGGGACCTGGGGATGTTTAGCCCGGGGAAAAGGAGGTTAAGAGGTGACATGACAGCCCTGTTTAAATATTTGGAGGATGTCATATTGAGAAGGGAGCAAGCTTGTTTTCTGCCACTCCAGAGAACAGGACCCAGAGTAATGGATTAAAGCAACAGGAAAAGAGATTTCATTTAAACATTAGGAAGAACTTCCTGACAATAAGAGCTATTGAATAATGGAAGACATTGCCTTGGAGAGTGGTAGAGTCTCCTTCTTTGGAGGTCTTTAAACAGAGATTGGATGGCCATCTGTTGAGAGTGCTTTTATTGTGAGTTCCTGCATGGCAGAACAGGGTTGGACTGGATGGCCCTTGTGGTCTCTTCCAACTCTAGGATTCTTTAAAAACGATCTTGTACAAAGCATATGATCCATGTTCTGATAAGCATTATGATGTTTTTATGAATGAATATTGCAGTTTCTGGTAGTTCATGATGAGCACTGATTATCAGGTGTGTAGATGTGCAATTATTGCTATCTGATGTGTATTAATTATCTGTGTTCCCTATGGAAATATAAGCAGACTCAGCTTGTAATTACTGTGTTTCCCACTCAGCTAATTTCCTGTTTATGAAAAAAAAAAGCTTTGATGTCACAGATAAGTTGTTCTTGAGCTTGGCATCAGAAACCAAAGGTTGAATCCACAAGGAGGCCACAATGGGTGTTTGCCACATCTAATCTTTGCCACCATTCCTGTCCTCCCAAATGTAGAACCCTAAAAAAACAAAACTGTAAAGAAGGAGCAAAGAATGATCCTTTGGAAAAGTTCAGGCTGTTGTCTGTGGTGTATTCTAACCACAAAATTTGGGCTGTGGTTCTAGATCTCCTGTTGCAACCCTTCCTCCCCACATCTTGGCTTACTGGGTATCGGTCACTGGGAGTGTCTGTGGACTGCTCTCCTATTGATCTGGGATCTGGACAGTTGTTTCCAACAGGGATCTTCCCAACAGGGATCTCCATTGTGACAGTCAGAACCATGATCTCTGCCCCAATTCCTCCAAAGATCAGGGTGTCAAGATCTTGGATTCCAAGGTGGACTGCTGGGGCCAGGGCCATGGATGGTCATCTCAGGTCCAAAACACACTGCAGAAATAATTCAGTCTGAGACCACTTCAACTCATCCAGCAAAATGCTAGGAAATTCTGGGAACTGTGGTTTTGTGACGCATTTAGCCTTCTCTGTCACAGAGCTCTGGTGCCACAATAAACTACAATTCCTGGGATTCCCTAGTACTGAGCCAGGAGAGTTAAAGTGGTCTCAAACTGGGTTATTTCTGCAGTGTGTTTGGGACCTCTGGAGGTTTTGCCTACATCTGCAACTTGCCTCTTTCTCTGAAGAAAGACAACCACCCAAAGAGAAGGTATTTTTAATAATAATAATAATAATAATAATAATAATAATAATAATAATAATATATTTTATTTATAGTCCGCCTCTCCCTGCGGATTGAGGCAGGATTGAGGCAGGTTACAACAAATAAGAATAGCAATAAAATAGAATATATAATTAAAAACCACATTTCTAAATAATCCCCTACCCCAACCCCCCTCCCAATCATAAAAAAGAAGCAAACTAAAAACAATAGCAATATAAAATACTAATTAAAAGTGGAAGAAATAACAAATTAACTAAAATTAGAGGTAGTTGGAGGAGAGACATCTATCTTTCTTGGGGTAGACGGGGGATGTCAATATCAGTTTTTACCATACATCAAAGGAGTCATGGATAGAATAGGGAAAGTGGCGAAGAAACACAACCTCCAAATGGTTTACAAACCAACCAAGAAATTCCAACAAATGCTGCACTCAGCGAAGGACAGGAGAGACCCTCTCACAGCCGCAGGAGTTTACCGCATACCATGCAGCTGCGGACAAGTCTACATAGGGACCACCAAATGCAGTGTCCAAACACGAATCAAGGAACATGAGAGACACTGCACAGATCTCTGAAGATGCCAGCCACAGATGCAGGCAAAACCTCAGAAATACGTTCTTCTAGAACACAGCCTCACAGCCTGAAAAACCCACAAAACCCTAAAAATGCTTCTTTGTTACTCCTTTCATTCTCTACTAAGCCTGAAATAGCTGGTTGTGTGTGTGCTACAACAAAGAAAAGGTGGGCTTTGAAGGGGATCTTTGGTTGCTGCGCAGGTGATCAAGAATTTCAACCTCTGCTGTGGTTGAAAATATGAGTTCAGGTGGCACTCTGACTTATGCCACCATAATTCACCAATAGCATACCAGGCTGTATATTAAAATAATAGCAAACAATCATTTAAACTCAAAGAGAAAAAGACTATATATATATATATATATATATATATATATATATATACACACACACATATATATATATTCTAAAACTATAAATAAACTACAAACAGGGTACATGATTACATTGTAACATCCTAGTACTCTGTCTAATTATACATGTTACCTACTACATACAAAATCAATCTTCTTGTCCTCCCATTTCATAGTAAAGCTCCTTGATACAAAATAAGCATGCCTAAAATATATATTCTTCCTTTCAAGAACATATAACCAAGTTCAATCCATTATTTCGTTCAATTATCTTGATATCATATAAAGAAAAAAAGACTTAACCAGCGCTTAAATGTTCCTTTATGTACAGTGGGCCCTTTGGTTCCAGGACCCCCATGGATACCAAAATCCATGGATGCTCAAGTCCCATAAAATACAATGACATAGTAAAATGGTGTCCTTGATGGCAAAATCAAGGTTTGCTTTTTGGAATTTATATATTTTTTTAATATTTCCAAGCCATGGATGGTTGTATCTATGGATAAGAATCCATGGATAGAAAGGGCCGACTGTATAGTCATGCTTATTTCACATGCATGTTAGATATTAGAATTGTTGATGGTGGGATGTAAATGTTGATCATGAGATAGTCCCAGTTTCATTCTCGTCATTGCTTTTGTAAATGATCCTGGGTTTGTGATGATAAACAGGGGACTGGAGAAAGGCCTCTCTCTTGGTGGTAAGAACAATCTTGGAACTGGTCTCTAAGGATAAAAAGGAGACTCTCTTCTTTGTTGGCTGAAGCCAGATAGCAAGCGCTGGAATGGCGAGAGGAAGGGCATTTTCCCTTCTCCTGCCCCCTCTAATAATACAACTGGATGCCCCTATCCCTCTGGTCAAAAACATAGCTTTGAAATTACTTTAGATTTCAGGTTCCCATAAAGGGATAACTGCTTGGCCACCTGGAAGGCATCCTTGAGCTGGAAGAGCGGCTTGTCCTCCCAAGAAATCAAGATGTAAAAGCCAACATTGGGAACAAGGAAGTCGAGGGCAGGGACTATTAGCCATGCCACATTTTTGTGTTGTCTTGTTGTCGTTTTGGATGCATACTAGGCTCAAATCAGTTTGTCAAGTGACAGGCAAGAAATTATTATTTCCCGGAGATATAGTAGACTCGGGTTTCCTGGGAAGATGAACATGTTTTCCGCAACTATACAAGGCTGATCTTATGAGTGTAGGGGAAATCACTGGGGAGGGGGGAAGACAAATTTCATGTTGGAAAGTAGTAGGAATAGAATAGATTTTTTTAAAAACCCACCCTTATATAAATCAGTGGCATGCTACCACACTAGTGTTTGCTTCTACTTCTCTCATATAAAGTATACAGGGAGACCATAGAGCTGGAAAAGGTACAGAAAAGGGAAACCAAAACGATTGTGGGGCTGGAGTTACTCCATTATGAGCAAATGTTATGATCAATAGGGCTCCTTAGATGGAAAAAAAGAGGCAAGTAAGATGGAAATACAGACTGTGAGTCTCTCTATTATCCGAAATGCTTGGGACCAGAAGTATTTTGGATTTTGGAATATTTGCATATACATAATGAGATATCTTGGAGATGGCACTCAGGTCTAAACATGAAATTCTTTTATGTTTCATATATGCTTTATACAGCCAGCCCTCCATATCCACTGACTTTTTATCCACTGATTCAAGCATCCGTGGCTTGAAATATATATTTGTTTACAATGGCATAGTAATATGGTGTCCCTTATATAAAGTCAGAAAATCCAGGTTTGCATTTTGGAATGTGTGTGTGTGTGTGTGTGTGTGTGTGTATATATATATTCCAAAATGGTATAGTTTGGTATGGTATGGTAGGAGGGGACATGCATGAAAGTGGTTTGGAAAAGTAAAGAATTCCAAGATTCTTGAAGAACTTTCTGTTGGTGTCTGAGACTGTGATGTACTTAGATGCCACATATAGTTCACAAATATATAGTAAGTTAATTTCTAGAATGTGTGTGGCACATAATTGATCCTGCTTTGCCCAGGGTTGGGTTATAATGACCTTTGAAATTAACCTTCCCTTCAATTACTTGAGTGTTACTTATGAAGTGATTAACTATGTTGACAACTATATTTGGTACCATAATACACATCTGGAGGACCACATTCCAGGCGTCCTGAATAAGATGTCAGATGGTAACTTCAATTGGATGTTTTCAGTAGGAAGTCCTAAGAAGTAGAAGGCATATAAGGGTGCTGGCCAGACAAAGAGAGAGTTTGCAAGTGGCAAAGCAAAAGGGCATAATTGAAGACTGGTCAACCCATCCCAAACGGTTCACCAGCAGAGGACGGCAAGAAAATGCTGGGAATAATTGGATGTTTGATTACACTGATTCCACGCCTGATTCTAGGCTTTCTGAAACAGTTCTGGTCTTGCAGACGCTACCCTCCTGGGCCTTTTCGGCTTCCTCTCATTGGAGGCGCTTGGCGGTTTGGGATAAAGCTTACAGAGGACACGTTCCAGAAGGTAGGCCTTTTTAAACAATTAATTGGCCAAGTAAGAGGATGAGTGAAAGCGTTTAAAATTCTTTTCCGCCATGGGAATCCCGATTACTTGCGTACAGGTGGTATCGTTTAAGGGTCCATTGGTCTGGTCACACGCATGGGTTTTGCACCTGCTTGGGGCTCATTTATTCTAGTATTTTCAGAAAAGAGTTGAGGAACTGGGAAGAGAAATAATGCTTCATGAAGACACATCTGTGCCCAAAACCAAAGAACAAAACAAAGGCAGTAGTGGCAGGGAAGGCAAATGAGGCTACAACTAGCATTGCCAGGTTTTCGAGAAAGCAATAAGGAACAATTGAAATTTGTGACAGAAATTCATGAAAATAGCTATGAGTAAGGTCTTGTACTACCCAAATGCCAGTATTGATTTCAGGTAACCTAGGGTGCACCTACTCTGCAGAAATAATGCAGTTTGACACCACTTTAAATATTGTGGTTCCATGCTACAGAATCTGGGGATTTGTAATTTGGTGAGGCACCCAGTACTCTTTGGCAGAGAAGGCTAAAGAACTTATAAAACTACAAATCTCAGGATTCCATAAGATGGAGCTACAGCACTTAAAGTGGTGTCAACCTGCATTATTTCTATGGTATAGATGCAACCCTAGCGATGTATATAAAGTTAACAAATTGTCTGCTTTCATAAATTACATTTCTGTTTTTATGAAGGGCTTCAAAAAGGGCCCACACTCCAAAAATATGGGATTTAATTTGAAACTTAACTTAATTTCTGAAACTTGTTGAGTCTGTATAAAAGGAAAAGCTTTCCAATCTTCAATGAGGGGAACATCACTTATAATAAGGGTCACCTGCTGCCCCAATAAAGGAAAGCTTTCTGGACCTCAAGTAAAGGACACCCCTAATTATAAGGGACACCTGGCAACCCTAACTACACCCCTGAATCTTCAGGTCATCTGGTGGGTTTGAGGAATTGCAGTCCACAAAAGGAACATTTCCAAGCTCAGGTTTTAGACAGGACTTGACAGGGCATCACTGAACAGTAGACAAGGCACAACTTGGCATGGGTCTTTCTGACCAACACTTCAGATTCTTGGTCTTGCAGCCTTCCTTTCTGCTGTTCATTTACTCAACAGCATTCTAAGAAACAGGAGATTACTATATGCAGCTTTAAAACCACAATTAGATTTGGGAAAAAGCAGCTCTGGTGAAACATATCGCTTACCACTACTTCCAACTCACAGCTGCTGTGTCCCCCAGTCACAATTACGGTGTCCCTTTTCATTGACAAGGAAAACCTGTCAATGAGCTCTCAGTAGTGCAAGTCTCCAGGTGTGAAACATTGCTCCTGATGCAGTCACATTATTGGCATTTATAGAACCATAGAATTATAGAGTTGGGAGAGACCACAAAGGCCATCCAGTCCAACCCCTTGTCTTGCAGAAACATGCATTAATGTGCTGTCAGTGACCCCTCCTCATCTCCTGTCCCCCTTCCCCATTACTATTCCAATGCAGCCTGATTACCATTTTAAATTTCTTCCCTTTGGAAAAAAACAAATTAAACTGCAGAGCAGAGCTCCAGAGTTGCACAAAGCAGTGAAAATAAAATAAAATAAAAACCCCAGAAGGCATGTGGGATAGGGTATAGGACAGAAAAGTAAGGTTAAGGGGGAGGGAGTCAAGGAAGCAAGTAGTTGTGCAATTGAGAAGACATTTGATGATGCATTATTACAAATAGGTATAATTCTGTATACACTGACTAGTATGACTCTAGCAAGAATGGTGACTGGACAGTAAAGCCCACAGAGGAAAACAGGATCCATTACTTAGAAGTCTGTGAATGTGTAACAAACACTGCTGGGGAAAGCAAAGGATCCAGATACAAAATAAACATTTGTTTTTCTGGATCCATGATTGAATAAATAGTTGAACCTTTTTTTTTTTTAACTAAACTTATTTTTTCAAGTCCTTTACTCTTCACATGACTCTTTTCAGAGCTTGGGAAAGTTACTTTTTTCAACAACTGTCAGAATTCCCTAGTCAGCATGGTACATAGCCATGTTGACCAGAGGATCTGAGGAGCTGTAGTCTAAAAAAGATACTTTTCCAAACTCGACAATTTTCTGTATGAAATTTCAGTCAGAAATTAACGGGGCAGTGGGATGAGGAGACTGCAGACAGAGATGCATCTCTTACGGACAAATATTTATAATACTGTAGACTGGTCAGTTTATGTATGTGCTATTCCTATGTCTTTTTTTACTAATGATGTTCCACAGTCTTCTCTGTCTTCAGTCTTCTCTGAAGATGCCAGCCACAGATGCAGAGGAAACATCAGGAATATATTCTTATAAAACACAGCTTCACAGCCCGAAAAAACCACAAAAAACTATGTTCCACAGTGTTTTGCGTGTTTGCAAAAACTGTGGGCCTCTACAGACAGCGCTTTGCACCATCTTGGAGGCAGGGAAGGGGAGGGGCAGCCACATGCCGGGTGCCCCAACCCCTTTCCGAGGACATCATTATGGCGTGCATTATTACCCACAGCACACGCTGTCAAGATGTCCTCTGGCCACAGCATCTTAACAGGCTGCGCCAGAAGGGATGCAGAAGAGCTGTGCGGCAGCTCTTTGGGTGCCCTATTTGCCACCTGTGAAAGGAGCAGCATTTTGGCACTCCTTTCCCAAGCGGCAAAAGGGAGGATCAGGGCCGATGCATCTGGCAGCCTTGGCCTCAATCCTCTGTTTCTGGGGTGGCCCAAGGCCGTCTGTCTTCATCCCCCCTGTATCTTACTTGCCCCATGACACACACAATCATGATACATATAATCCAATGTCAAAAGTTTTAGACTATCATTTAGTGTGGTCAATGAAGGCCTCATCAGAGATAGTCAGCCCAACTTAACATACTATTCTGTAAGAAATTAGCCTGCTTTGAACAGTTAACAGTATTTATCTAATAATAATACTAATAAGTTTTATTTATAACCCACTCCTCTGCTCGGCAATCGGGGCGGCTTACAGCAAGTTAAAAAATACAACAGTTAAAAAAAATCTACTTGGGTGTGTTCAACATTCTGGTCCAATTAATTTCATTTAGTTATAATTCTGTATTTGGTGTGTGTGTGTGTTGTGTACTGTGAAGTCATTTCTGACTTATGGTGACACAAAGGCAAACCTGTCATGGGTTTTCTTGGCAAAATTTGTTCAGAGGAGGTTTGCCATTGCCTTCCCCTGAGGAGGCTGAGAGCATGTGGCTTGCCCTTCATGGCCAAGTGGGGAATTGAACTCTGTTCTCTGGAATAATAATCCAACACTCAAACCACTACACCACACTTGTAAGTTACCAATTAAATAACTCACACTGGTTTCAGTGGGACTATTCTATTTGGGACTAACATTGCTTTTAGCCAAGTTGGAGGGGTCAGAGTTATACAAAGAACTTTTCCTAAGAAAGGTCTCAGCTTTAGAAAAGGGATGGCTTCTTCTAGTAGGTAGAGCTGGTGAAAGGGATCTGAGTTTTGTTTTGTTTTGTTTTAAACAGTTGCTTTTCACATTACATAAATCAGTTTGATTTTGAGGTCACTTGTTTGTGATTTTAAAATGCCATTACAGCTCAGCCAGGTCTCAGTTTACATCAGGGTTGCATTTCTGAACTTGAGGTGTAAGTTGAGGCTGATATAAATAGGGGAAGCCAGTTTTGTAGGGAATCATTGGAGACCAGGTGGCCTGGAAGTGAGTGGGGTATATATATACTGTGTGACCCTTGGTTGAGAAGACATGATTTTCATGTTAATCTGTGTGTTGTTCTGTTGTTAAATGGCAAGGCCTCAGGGTGGGAGGATATGCAAGGAGGTTTTGTGTGTCTATTTAATGAGTGATCCATTGTCTGTTGGGAAAACCCCTGACCCTGGGTGGATTTAATTTGCATTTGCTGGGTCTTGATTTTGGTGTTTTTCAGGACTGGTAGCAAATTAAATGCAAATGAAAACCACCCAGGGTCAGGGGTTTTCCCAGCAAATTAATCACTAATTGAAAAGATACAAATCCTCCTTGCATATCCTCCCACCCTGAGGCCTTGCCATTCAACAACAGATCAACACAGATTAACATGTAAATCACCTTCTCCCAACCAAGGGTCACAAGTATATATACACCACTCACTTCCATGCCAGCATTCTTTGAAGATGCCAGCCATAGATGCTAATGAAATTTCAGGAATAAAATCTTCCAGAACATGGCCACATGGTCTGAAAAACCCACAAAAAACTATGGATGTCAGCAGTGAAAGTCTTCCCTTTCAGTATTGCTAAGTGTCGTTGCTTTCTTTTCCTCCCTACTTCCCCACCTTAAATAGGTAAAAGGAATACAGTACTAGTGATGTACATTTATGTCTTTATTCTTCCCTGAAGAGTGCCAGGAAATGTTATTACTCTTCTTGCTCCTCTGTGGAAAGTCAGATATTTCAACTTGGTTGCTCCTCACATACAAGGGAACCATTCGTGACAAATTCCCAAAGAATGAGGCCTATAAAACACTCAGCTGGCTATCCTTCCCTAACTCTTCTTGTAATTAGGTACGCACCATAAAACTCTCTCCACATTGGGCCTCGGCAGACGACTAATAGAGTCGTCTTGGAGGCTTGGAAGAGGAGGGGCAGCCGCACGTTCAGCGCCCCTTCCTCTCCCTGAGGTCGCCCTCGGAGTCGCCGGCCCTCCGCACGGCCGGCGCTCCGGGGAAGACCTCACGCCGCGGCAGCCGAACGCGCCGCGGCGGAAAAGACAGCGAAAGTGCGCCCGCCGCTGTTAGTGCGCACTTTCGCTGTCTTGAGGAAGGAGCGCTGATTTAGCGCTCCTTCCAGGGTCGCCGCCGGTGCGCCGAGGTGTGGAGGCTGCGGCCCCGCGGCGCGCCGGCCCAGGGCGTCTGGGAAGCTCTCGTCTGCTTCCCCCCATTGTCTAACAAGAAAAGGTGGCCTGTGTTTGTCCTTAGAATGGAATTCCCTCTCCCCCTCCCCTCAAATTGCCTTGACTGACACTCACACAATTAAAATGAATGACTGAGACTCTACGTCAATTATTGCTTAAGCAAAAGGACAACAACAGCAAAACAAAAACCATCAACATCCAGAACATCACATTTCTCATTGAAGTGTCCACCCCATTGCTTCTATTGCAAATGAAATATCTTCAGTTCTCATCCCTCAGTCTAACAGGTGCCAAATTTCACTACTCATAAATAATTGAAAGAAGGATAGAGAAAATTTTTAAAAAATCCCAAAGTGTAATGAACATACGTTTAATGAGCTTTCATTTCAACCCTACCCAGTACAGTCAGCTTTTCATACTGCTCAAAACTCCATGTCAGTATGTCAGCTTTGCTCTCTTATATCCCCCTCATCACTCTCCTGCCTTGTTCAATTGCACAAGTGCACTGGCAGAGCTAAGCACTGTGGGTGGCACTTTTCTTCCTTCCTTTCTACCCTCCTAGATTAGCAATGCCAATTGCTAGTCAGCATCTTAAAGGCAGATTTTGTTTCTCCCCTACCTCAACGGTGTCCCCAGCTACATCTGGGGTCACTCAGCTACATCTGAAGTCACTCAGTAACCTTCAAATTGTTTAGCTTTTGCAGGTTGAGTCTTCCTTATCCAGAATTTCAAAATTCAAAATATTCTAACAATCACAACTCTTTTCATGGACGGCTGAGATAATGACACCTTTGCTTCCTGATGGTTCAGTGTGCACAAACTTTGTTCCATGCACAAAATTATTTAAAATATTGTATAAAATTACTTTCAGGTGCTCTGTGTAAGATGTATACAAAACATAAATGAATTTTGTGTTTAGACATGGCTTCCACCATCAAGATATTTCATTATGTATGTTTATGAAAATTCAAAATCCAAAAAAAAAAAAAATCACAATCCCAAACACCTCAGGTTCCAAGCATTTTGGATAAGGGAGAGTCAACCTGTACTTAACTCACAAATATTTGTACCTCATTTTTCATTACATACACACATCTCCAAAGCTTCTAAGAAACACAATCTATATTTTTTTGTGGGTTTTCCAGGCTATGTGGCTTTGTTCTGGAAGAATTTATTCCTGAGGTTTCACCAGCAGCTGTGGCTGGCATCTTCAGAGAATGCTGGCATGGAAGTGAGTGGGGTATATATATACTGTGTGACCCTTGGTTGAGAGGAAGTGAATTGCATGTTAACCTGTGTGTTGTTCTGTTGTTGAACAACAAGGCCTCAGGCTGGGAGGATATGCAAGGAAGATTTGTGTGTCTATTTAATGAGTGATCCATTGTCTGCTGGGAAAACCCTTGACCCTGGGTGGTTTTATGGTTCCTGGGGAGAAAGTGATACTTATATTCCTATTCTTTCTTCTTTATACTTATATTCTTTATTCTTATAAAGATTCTTGTTATCAAGCCAATTTTTCAACATTATTCTGGGGTAGGAGCAGAGCATTAAAAACTCCTCTTCAGCATGAATTTAACTTCCTCTGTGGGTAGATTGAGTCTCCCTTATCTGAAATACTTGGAGCTAGAAGTGTTTCACTTTCTTCCCCAAATTTTCAAATCCATAAGTCAAAAACACCATAAGCCATAAGTCAAAAATGACTTCGAGGCACACAACAAGAACAGCAACATAGAGAAGGTAGATCAAATTAAGTTTTTCTTAATACTACAACTTGGGTTCATCAACAGAAGCTAAAGGATGGAAGATTCAGGGTAGATAAAAGGAAATGTAGGGGGGAAGCAGACGGGAGCTTCCCGTGCGCCGCGGGACGGAGCGCCGCTGGACTGCGGCAGCCGCACCGCGGCGCACCGCCGGCGACCCTGGAAGGAGTGCTAAATCAGCGCTCCTTCCTCAAGACAGCGAAAGTGCGCACTAAAAGCGGCGGGCGCACTTTCGCTGTCTTTTCCGCCGCGGCGCGTTCGGCTGCCACGGCGTGAGGTCTTCCCCGGAGCGCCGGCCGTGCGGAGGGCCGGCGACTCCGAGGGCGACCTCAGGGAGAGGAAGGGGCACCGAACGTGCGGCTGCCCCTCCTCTTCTGGGCCCGGAAGACGACTCAATTAGTCGTCTGCCGAGGCCCGTAGTTCAGGCAGCATCTAGTTAAATATGGAACTCACTCCTGTAAGATGTAGTTATGGCTATGAATTTGAATGACTTTAAAAAGGGAGTGGATAAATTTGTGGAGGTTAGGACCATCAGTGGCTGCTAGTAAAGATGGCCGTATGTTAAGTCCAGAATCAAAGGCAGTCTGCTTCTGTATATTAGTTGCTGGGGAGCACAAAATGAAGGTGCAGTTGCTCTCATGTCCTGATGGTAGGCTTCATATAGGCAACTGAGTTAGTATGATCCAATATGGTTCCTCTTATGTTCTTATCCTCTCCACCCCCCAAAATAGTGTCCTTTATTGCCTTGTCAATACAGAGGAGCTATATTCCCATTGCATAATTGGTGAACTTGTTCATCTCTATGCTCCCTCTGAAAAAAAAGTAGAAAATGGTAGCAATTTGTTGACCAACCATTAAATAATGAGACCAGACACAGTATTTGGGGTTAAACAATCTTTATTGACCTAAAACCTAGTTAAATGTTTGAAACTTGGGGCTGAACAAATGAAGGGGGGACGCATCTGGTGCAGGTTTAGCTGAGGCACAGCTGTCAACCTGAGACAGCTCCCCAGCCACCTTTGGGTGAAACACAAGGCACCAAGAGCAATCAAAAGAGGTTGGTTGCCATCTTGGATGGTCATTTTTGGAAGGCCAACCTGAGGGCCTCCCTCCCAAGCAACTGTATAAGAGAAAGTAAGCCAATAGATCAGCCCCAAGGGCAGACTCTTTCCCCGGCCTCCTGGTCTTGTGTCCCGTGGAGACATTTCCAGAGCCCAACCCTCCACCACAAAAGGGTGACAAGGTGTACATTGATCTCATATCTTCTCCCCAACTACCTGCCACAGACAAGGGACAAGCGTCCACATTGTTGTTGTGTGCCTCCAAGTCATTTTTTTTACTTATGGAGATCCTAAGGTGAACTTATCATAGGGGTTTCTTGGCACGTTCCTTCAAAGGGGCTTTGCCATTGCCATCTCCTGAGACTATGTGACTTGCCCAAGATGGGTTTTTGTGCATGAGAAGGGAATCAAATCCTGATCTCCAGAGTCACAGTCCAACACTCAATCCACTGCACCATGCAAATAATTTCAAAGTTAGGCTGATGTTTCAGTTCAGTTCTCCTAAGGTATTCTGATCCTTGACTTTCTAGGACAGGAGTGAGAATGGGACAGCCCTCCATTTATAGTGGAACTGCAGCTTACATCATTCTTCACTTTTGGTTATGCAGAGTATACAGCTGGGATCTGTAGTTGAACAACATCTTGTGGGCTGTACAATTCCAACCCCTGATTCAGGGCTTTAGGGGGGCAAAATTAACCATTAAAATGCAGGGTGTAAACAAATTGTGGAAAGGTGTAAGCTAAACAAAACACATTTTTAATGTGAGGATTTTAAATTGTGTTTGAATTTTTATTGCTAGGTTTTAGTTGATTCTCGATGTGAGCTGCCTTATATTCAATTATTTATTCATTCACTCACACACACACACACACACACACACACACACATATATATATATACACACACACATATATATTCATCATTATTTATTTATTTACTTACTTATTTACTTCATTTATATGCCGTCTTCCTCCCATGATCTACATGCTTCTCTCAAAATCCCAGTAGTTATATTTTAAACCAGTTGAAGTTCCCAAACTGTCCACAACTAGAGACCTATAAAGAATGAATTGTAATAATCTAATTTGGCAGTGTACAATCCAAAGCTAGTAAAGTGTGCTGCTTGTTAATTGCTAGTCCTTTAGGCACAAATTAATAAAAATATATCTTTTAATTATGATTGATTTTCAGTAGTTCAATAGCCACCACCCTTCCCCACAGTTTCTACTTATTAAATGATCAATAATACAGGTTGAGTCTCCCTTATCCAAAATGCTTGAGACCAGAAGTGTTTTAGATTTCAGATATTTTTGGATTTTGGAACATACATAACAAGATATTTCTTTGCCGGGACCCAAGTCTATACATGGAGTTCATTTATGTTTTCTATACACTTTATACACACAGCCTGAAGGTAACTTCATATGTAATATTTTAAAATAATGTTGTGCACGAAACAAAGTTTGTGTACACTGAACCAAGCAAAGGTGTCACTATCTCAGCCACCCCTGTGGACAATTTTGGATTTTGGAGTATTTCAGATTTTGGAATTCCAGATAAGGGACACTCAACCTGTATCAGTCACAGAAACCATCCAGACACCCAGTGCAAATACAATTCCCAGTCTTTTGGACTGATGTACTATCTGTTCCATGTAATTTGTAGCAAGTTGGTCCAATAATCCATAAAGAAACACTTCCATAGCCATCCCAATGATTTCTCCTTTCCTTTCCTCTCTTCCCTTCTCTTCCCAGAACAGGAGAACATTAAACATTGATCTCACTCATCCGAATGCCTATTTATGTTCTGTTGGAGTTAAGAATAATAAGAATAATTAATTTAAAATGCTTAGGGCTTACCTATTTTTCTTGTAGCTATGCTAGACAAGCTCATTATATTCTGGCCACCCCAGATCAAAAATGCATAGCCATGGGACTGGCTACATTACTTTTTCCTCAATGCTCCAGGATTTCTCAAGCAATCCCTAGGGTTTAGCTAAACCTCTCTTAGGGCTTTGCAGTGTCACACCCATCTGACACCCACTCTGCACATAACTAAAGCGATATGCCATGGGAATGTTGGTAAGACAAAAACAGTGCTGATATCGCAATAATCTTTTATTGCAACATCATCTAATCTGTGGTGCAATATGGCCTCAATGCTCCTTCCCCTATAACCTATTTCCTATCTTCCTCCAGCTGATCCTCTGGAATGGGAAAAGGGAAAAAATTCCTAGCTGAAGCAGCTGCTGTATTATGCTGGGAAGCGGGAATACACAACAGATAAAGGACACAGCCATAGCCCCATTATTTTACAGACTAACATCAAGAGCTGGGATGTCGAGAGATCTTGTAGCACCTTTGAGACTAACTGAAATAAAGAAGTTGGCAGCATGAGCTTACTAAACCAAGCTAAAGTCTACTTCCTCAGATGCATCTGAAGTCTACGAAAGCTCATGCTGCCAACTTCTTTATTTCAGTTATAAGCTTATCGCATGGCACTTGCAGGAACGGGAACTGAATGGAATGGAACGGAACGGAACAGAACAGAATGGAACGGGCGAGAACACATGTTACCTTACAGGAGAATACCGCCGGGGGTCCCCAATTTGTTCCCCATCCATGCTATGGCAGCCGATTTTGAAGAATGATTTTGAAGCGTTCTTCAAAACCAGTGGTCAGGAATGGCTGGGGAATGGCTTGGGGACTCCCGGCATTCCCTTGTGTGGTAACTTGTGTTCTTGGCCCCTTCCATGCCGTTCCATTCCGTTCTGTTCCCGCAAGTGCCATGCGATAAATTTATTAGTCTCAAAGGTGCTACAAGATCTCTCTACATACTGATTCTACAGACTAACACAGCTATATCCTTGAATTGTACCAGCAAGAGTTGGGGAGTATCTTTCCCCAATCCCGAATGGTGAGCTCACCTTCCTTGGCTTCCACATTGCAGATTAAATGCACTTGCTTCCAAATCCAGCAGTGAAGCGACAATCCTGAATGGACTTGCAAGTGATTTCAGTCTCACTGAACTGTGTGGAACATATATTTGTGTCAAGATGTTGTTTGTGAGAGTTCTAAGTATTCCATGTTGCACCCATCTTAGCAAAGAAGATGTTCGCATCTCCCCAACTGCCCCAGTCTGGCAGGGACAATCCCAATTCATCTTCTGTCATCCCACTTTTTCAGCTGCTTTAAAAATGTCCCAGTTGCTCTTTCCTCCTTGTATTTGGGACCAGAAGTGTTTGGGATTATCTAGATCCATTTCAAACTGGCTTTAGGACGGGATTTGGAGTTGAGACTGCCATGGTTGCTTTTACTGACGACCTTCATCTGGGCATCGACAGGGGTAGTGTGACCCTGTTGGTGCTCTTAGACCTCTCAGCAGCTTTTGACATGATAGATCATAGCATCCTCTTGGGTCGCCTGAGTGGATTAGGAATCGGAGGCACTGCGCTACAGTGGATTTGTTCCTTTCTCTCGGGCAGATCCCAGAGGGTGCTGCTTGGGGACAGTTGCTCTGCAAAAAAAAATCTCAACTATGGCGTTCCTCAAGGCACCATTCTGTCCCCGATGTTGTTTAATATATATATGAAGCCGCTGGGTGAGATTCTCAAGAGACATAGGGCTGGGTGTTATCAGTACACTGATGACACCCAAATCTATTTCTCCATGTCTCGATCGTCGGCTGTGGCTCCCGATGGCGTCTCTCCTCTCAATGAATGTCTTAAGGCAGTAATAGACTGGATAAAGAAAAACAGATTGAAACTGAATCCAGACAAAGCGGAGGTGCTCACAGTAGTGGCCCCGAAACTGGGAATTGGGTTGCAACCTCCAGTCCTGGATGGGGTCACACTCTCCGTAAAGGACTGCATTTGCAGTTTGGGGGTGCTCCTCGACTCCTGATGACGAATCAGGTAAATACGACGGTCAGGAGCGCCTGTTATCAGCTTTGGCTGATACGCCAGCTGCACCCTTTTCTGGAAGTAAGGGATCTCGAGACTGTTGTGCATGCGCTGGTAACCTCTCGTCTTGATTTCTGTAATGCGCTCTACAAGGGGCTACCCTCGTGCTTGGCCCAGAAACTCCAATTAGTACAGACATGGCAGCCAGGCTGGTCTCAGGAACATCAAAAAGAGACCACATAATGCCAGTTTTAAAATCTCTTCACTGGCTGCCCATTAGTTTCCGGGGCCAGTACAAGTTGTTGGTTATCATCTTTAAAGCCCTAAATGGCTTGGGTCCAATCTATCTTTGGGACCACCTACTTCCATATAATCCCACCTGCACACTCCAGTCCTCTGGAAGGAATTGGCTGCAGCCGATAAAAACTAGGCTGTCTGCAACCACCCAGAGGACCTTTTTGGCAACTGCTCCCAGATTATGGAATGGCCTGCCGGGCGAGATCTGTCAGATGACAACCTTAAGCAGCTTTAAAAAGGCTTTGAAGATGGATTTCTTCTGGCAGGCCTTTCCTGACTAGATTTTCCCAGCCTCAGGAGTTGTTTTAGTTTTCTCTCCTTTTTTGGCTCTCGTTACTGCCCTGCTTGTTTTGTACTCTTTCCCCCCCCTCCCCACAAGTTTTAATGGATACATAATTTAATACTTTTTTAGGGGAGGGTGGGTTCTGGGGATTTTAGATTGTATTTTTAGGATGAATCATATTGTATGAATTTTAATTGTTGTAAGCCGCCCCAATTGGTTGACAGAGGGGAGGGATACAAATAATTTATTATTATTATTATTATTATTATTATTATTATTATTATTATTATTACTTTCCTCCTTTGTCCACAGCTTGCTTCAGTAGCTGCAAATTGAATCCTATCCTTCCCAGTAGGCTCAGACAAAAGGAAACTGCTGCAATCTCCCCTAGCTTGTCTTTTCTTCCTCACTACAGGTCGAATCTCCCTTATCCTTAATGCTTGGGACCAGAAGTGTTTTGGATTTATTTATTTATTTATGTTGTTTTTTGTTTAATATTTGCATATACATAATGAGATATCTTGTAGATGAGACTAGTCTAGACATGAAACTCATTTGTGTCTTGTTATCGCCTTATAAACATAATCTGAAAGCAATTTTATACACAGTATTTTAAATAATTTTTGTACATGAAGCAAATATAAACAAATTACATTGAACTACCCAGAAAGTAAAGTGTTGCCCAAATACCAGGATCCTGGGAGGGCACCCAGAATTAATTTACAATGTGGGAATTGTATTAACTCTATTGAAAGCAGCTAGAGGGCTTGGGTAACTGAAGTGAGGATCTAGCCTGTATATATTGGTTCCGAAAACAGAATTCCAGAGTGTAAGGTTCAAATCAATTTTATTTAATTGGAAGAAGTTACCATTCACTCAAGAACACTCTCTCAGGCACACATCCAAGAGTTAACGATGTAGAAGGTAATACTATACTGATTCCAGAAGCAAAGCTTCAATCGGGGATACCATGAAGTGGAAGTAGCTTAGCAAGCTGTCAGGGGATAGTGGCATAGCCAGAAAGCCAAGGAGTCAAGCGAAATACTGACCTCAAGATAGTTTGAATTGTTAGACCTAAGTAGGTATCCTTGCATTGCAAAACCTATCTTGGGGCAGAATTTGGAATTAGAGTGGATTTTCCAGGAGGGAAGAATGGGACGGGAATTTGGGAATCATGGGGCAATCAGTGCAACTGTCTCTAGACAAAGGAATATTGGTTCCTGGGGAGGGGGAGGTACTCTTTGAATTTCTGTTTATTTGTAAACAAGAGGGTTATCACCCAAACATGCACCCATCAGTGAAGGAATTATGCAGATTCCGATCTTGATCAATCTCTCCTCAGCTACATGCTCTTGTGCCTCTCCATGTTGAGCCTTCCAGATCCCCTAAAATGGTCCCGGACCTCCTTACATGATATGGCTGCTTCCTCGCACTAGAGGCTCATTCTCAGTTACAGGTCTCAAACATCCCTTTCATATTAAACTTAATATCACAAAGAGGGGTGAGGAGTGAAAGGAAGATAGATCTTGGGATAACAAAAGGTGTCACTATCTCAGCCACCCATGTGGATAATTTTGGTTTTTGGAGTTCCAAATACAAGGGAGACTCAGACTGTAATATCTTTTTTTCCATCTTGAGCACACACTGATGTTGCTTGGTCACATGTGTCCCAGTCTCCATCTTTGAAATATTGGAGGAGATGGATTCTCCTTTAATTGATTGACATGTTACTTAACATTCACCCATTTGCTATTTAAAATTGATTTTTTACAAACCAGAAACCTTACTTACACCAGGGAAGGTGGGAATGTAGATTCATGATACAGAAGGACGAACTGTGGCCATTCTTCTGTGCTTCTTTCACTTGCAAGCATACATGGCCTTCTCTTGTTGTTTGTTTGTTTGTTAAACTTGTAAGCCTTGTACAGTCTTCCATTTGAGCAACCTATAGTATTTCTTCCAAAGGAAATGCAGACAGAGGAGTAGCAGGTCTAGCAAGAGAATAGTTTTGGCCACAACCAACACAGTCCACTGGAGGAGACACCTTGGAATAATGCTTCCTTAGATTCTTGCTGAATCTTGATGAATACAAATGAATGTGTGTGGTGTCATTTTGGATCCTATTATTACAACAGCGGAGCTGCCTTTGGAGGTGAATAATCATAGTGAAGCATTGCAGGTCATTTCTCAATACTTGAGCAATGCACAGACGTATTGAGTAATATTTTAATGTTCCCTAGTGCCCAAGAAAAGAAAACAACAGGCGCCAATGAGATTGTTTACCAATATGATCACAGTGGGATGTATGCCCTTCATTAATTTGAGAATCTAGACCATTCGATCCAAAACAAGAGCTTGGAAAAATTAAGTTTGGACTTCGTTGTTGTGTGCCTTCAATTCGTTTCTGACTTATGGCAATCCTAAGGCGAACCTGTCATGGGGTTTTCATGGCAAGATTTGTTCCGAGGAGTTTTGCATTGCCTTGGACTACAGCTCCCCAAATCCACCAGTTATGCTGGCTGACGACTTCTGGGAGCTGGAATTTAAAACATAACTTTTCTAAAGTTTGTCCAAAACATACTTGTTGGTAAACAATGGAGACATTGTGTCACAAAAAGCTCTGAATCAAACTGATGCACATTAATTTATTTAGGGAAAAGAGTAAAATGCAGTTGTCAACATAGTGGTTAGATGAGCCAGTTATTTCAATAAAATGTCATGTTGGTCTTTAACTAATATAACATGTTGACGATTCTCCCTTGATGGTTATACAAGAGTAATTTGGACGATCCTCTGTATGGTAGAGGTGGACAACTGCATTGGGGGGCTAGCAAGTGCCCACCTGGCAGAAAGCCCAAATACCTCCATTTTCCTTGGAAGTTTCAGAATGGTGACAGGAAGTGATGTTGCATCACTTCTGGTCACCATTTTGAAAGGCAATGTAGAGAAAATGAAGTTATTGAGAGTAGTATAGGGTTCTGCGGTGCTTGTTGGGTGGTGGGGTGCAGATATTTTCACCTGTTTTCCCAAGTTGGAGGAGGGCACTTTCTGGATGATTTTGTTTTGTTTTTGTTTTTAGATTAATTTTACTGATTGATTTAGAAGACACATATAATAAAACATAGCTCAAACATACATACATACATACCATATATAACATATATAGCAAACAACATATATCAAAACATATAAACACCAATCATAAACTAAACAACATGACCTTCTACACCAAACAACTGATTCTGAATTTTTTTCTACTATAAATTGTCCCAAAAGCTCACTATATTTATTTATTACTTTACTGGATGCTCCCTTGGAGAGTGGTGGAGTCTCCTTCTTTGTTTTTGTTTTTAAATCATTATTGTTGCATATATCTTTACCAAATAAACTATTGCTACAAATTATCCAACTATTTACATTTGATCAAGTTATAAGTTCTCTTTGTATGTTTCTTCTTGTTTTCCTTCTTCTTTTTGCTTTACTTATCTTCTTGTTGACTTCCTTAGTTCCCAACTCTGGATCAGTTCCTCTTCTGTTGTTCATTGTTTCCTCTTGCTACTTGGTCTTATTCTTATTAATCTAAAAAGAAATCTTGAATCATTCACAGTATTATTCAAAACAATATGCAATTCAATAAAAGTATTCATTATATTCTTTAGAAAATAAGACCATGATCCTAGTTCCAAGGAATTTTTAGAGTTTTGTTTATTCTTGTTTACTTAATTGCTTAATTATCTATGTAGCCTTTTTCTAATATCTCTGTCACCGCTTTCCATTCTCTTTCCCATTTATCTATATCTTCCAAAAGCTCATTATTCTAAAAAAGAATTGGTGGGGTGCTTTGAGAGACAGGTAGGGGCCTCAGGAGCCACAAAAGTGGGGTACAGAGCCACATAATAATAATAATAATAATAATAATAATAATAATAATAATAATAATAATAATAATAATTTATACCCCGTCCATCTGAGAACAATTGGGGCGGCTAACAGCATATTAAAATTCCAATACAGTCAATATAATCAAACCCCAAACCCTCCCCCCCTTAAAACAGTATTAAACTAGTACAGATTAAAATCATGGTGATTAAAATAACAAAAGTAAAACATCAAACATGTGGTTTGAAAATCAAACTGTGCCTCTGTGGTTACATCAGCAGGACTAAGAGGAAATGAATCCTAATTCTAAGATTAACTAGAAGGTGGCCAGTGTTGTTAAAAGTAGAATAGCTCTTACAGGTTGAGTCTCCCATATCTGAATTGCTTGGGACCAGAAGTGTTTTGGATTTCAGATTTCCCCCTGAATGTTGGAATATTTGTATATACATAATATCCTAGAGTTGAGATCCAGGTCTAAACATGACATTCATTAATGTTTCATAGGCACCTTGTATACATAGCTCTTAAAGAAATGGGAGTGAAGGCCAGGGATAGTTTGGGGATTCTGCTAGTCTACCGGCCACCC
>JAIPUX010001880.1:122265417-122277681 GCA_020142125.1 Phrynosoma platyrhinos
CAGTTGGCGTATCAGCCGAAGCTGATAACAGGCACTCCTGACCACCTGTTGGCTTAATTTCTAACATCACATTGGTTTTGTTGAATCCAGTATTACAAGAATTGCTTTCAATATTAAAAAAATCCTTTGTGGGTTTCCTGTCATGGCCCTAAACCAGAAAAGCCCAACCACCATGGATCCAAAGCGAGGACCTCACGTAGGCACTTGAGAGGTCACATCTACCTCTATAACAATTAGAGATCAAAAGGCTAGGTTAGGGGTAGGCAACCTTTCCCCTTTAAGGGCTGAGGGACTTCAGCTCCCAGAAGCCTCAGCCATGTTGGCCAATAGTCCCATGTTGGCCAATAGCTCCTGGGATTCTGGGAGCTGAAGTCCCTCGGCCCTTAAAGGGGAAAGGTTGCCTGCCCCTGGGCTAGGTTTAGGAGCTGCAACAGCAGGACATTTACACCCTCTGAATTCCAGAGACACAGAGATTTACAACTGGCTAAGAATGAGATAACATCAACTCCCCATCTCCCCTCCTTGGAAATTGTCTACTTCAAAGAGTATCAGTCTGGAATCCAATGACAAATCGTCATTCCAGGCTATTTTCAGCCTATATTTAGATCTCCAAATCTGTGTTCTGGTTTTGGAAGGGAGGGGGGATCTCATGCCCTCTATAAAATTCCTAACCAGTATCCCTCAGCTGCCTCCAACAGCAACTTCGCTCCATATGCAGCTGAGTTCATCTTTTACAAGGAGTGCAGAGTTTCTAGGTAACTATTTTGTGTGTGAAACCTTTCTTACAGATTCCATGTATCCTCGGTGTATATGTGTGTGCTTGCTTGTTGATTTATTTTTCTCCCCTAATAAAAGTACCATTCTTTGGAAGGATGCTCTCTCTGCTAAAGCTCTCTCACCTCCCCCTCCCTGCACACATTGGGTTTCGATCCTGCTTACTATTTTTGAGCTAATTAAAAATTCCCCAAGATCAAGTTCTTATTACACCAGTTCCAATTGCAATGTTTTTCACTTTCCCAGTTTTGAACACGGTTAAATAGGCAGTTATCACTACATTACTTAAAAGTAGTTTTGTAGTGCAGCCAAGTGCTGAGACTTTTTGATTAGCAGAGATGAAAACATAATCTGCCATCCTTGTCAGACTTTCCTTTTCTCTCTGGACTTAGTAGGTGGAGGTGGATTTTCCCTAAAATAATTTATTATTATAAGCTCTCTCGAGCCCAAGCTCTCTCATAATTGAAAGTATTTTGTAATACCTTGATTTTGAATGAGCAATTCAGACCCACTAGCTTCACAATCCCTGATGAAAACTGGTAGATGTGGTTTTCTGATCTACATCAACATATTGCTTGCATTTTTGGACTTACCTTCTAGGCTTGGCTATGGGGGGTCTGCCATGATGGGTGCCTGTACCTCACAGCTTACTACCACACCACTGCTCAAAAAGGGAAAGAAAACATGCAGAATCACTTATTTCCTCATAGAAGAGGTTAAAAAAAAGGAAACAAAAGAAAACTAAGACCCATTTTAGAATCCATTGACCACTAGGGTATTTTTTTTCCTCTCCCCATCCCAATATAGTTGGATGAACAAGTCCTGTTCAACACAAGCAGCTTCTCTGACACCAGTCAGAATTATTTGGGATTTAGTTCTTTAAAATCTGGCAGATGATAAGTGTCAACTATACAGTAGCCCCTTCCAATCTGCAGGGGATCTACTCTGGATCCCTTCCCCCCCCCCCATGAAAATAGCAGCTCACAAATATTCAAGCCCTATTGAAAATAATGGCGTGCACCACCATTATATCCCTCCCTGCTTGTCCTTCCTGCAAAGAGCGGGACCACAGACTCAAAGTCTGCAAACGAGGAGGGACAATTGTATACTATTCTCTCTGTGTTCTCTTTTCCCCAACCCACACATTCATAATATATCAATAGCTGTTTAATAGATGTGCCTCCCATTTTAAAAAAAATATGTCTAGGTTTAAAGCATGATCCATTCTTAAAGGAGGTTGGACTGAAGCAGATTGGCCACAGCAAGGAGGGCAGGAAAGTACTCAAGCAAAAGATGGCCATGCCATTTCCAGGCTGTGAGTTAAACGTCTAGCTATTAAAATAGTTAGCAGTTAAATACACTGCATTCATTTGAAAGATAACCTCCCTAATTTCCCGAAGGGGGGCATGCTAGCCCTCTGGAACTGCAGCTAGTGACATCACTAGAGTTGGGGTCAGCCAGTGCGGTCACTCATGGTGTCACCCCCCCCATTGACCTCCTCCTCCCATTTCATACCATACAGAATCCTATGGGGTTTTTTTGCACTAAAGTTACTTGTAAATCATAATTCCCATACACCACTGAATGTAATGCTAATAGTTGTGACATAAACAACTAGCAAAAATAAAATTATGCCTTCAAATTACAATATCATATGCAGAACCTAAATGTATTTACTTATACATAGTGAAGATTTAGTTAAAATGTGGTGTTTTTAAAGAAATTTTTAAAAGAATAAAAATTTTGAAATTTTACATTTTAATTTTAAAACATTTTGTGGCCTCTCCTTTCTCCTCCCACAGAGCTTCACCCCACTCCCACCTATTTTTAAAGCATTTTAAGGGAAGCAATGTAGTGCCACAGCCTGTTTCTGCCAAAAAGTAGGTGTTTGAGGAGCAGTGGGGTCACCTGGCGTGGTCCTCACCCCCCTAGTTATGCCATTGCTATCTTGTCACCCCTTAAACCTTCTCTTCTCCAGGTTAAACCAACCCAGCTCCCAAAGCTACTCTTCAGAGCATGGTTTCTAGACCTTTCACCATTTTGGTCAGCAGAATCAACAAAACAATTTTTACCCTCAATGGCCACTTCCATTGTGGCAGATGTAAATGTTGTGTTCAGTCACTTACGATAAAGACATTTTCAACATCCAGCTTTAAATAAGTCTATCAAACTTGGAAATTACTCGAGTTGTCAGACAGCCAATGTGATTTATATAATTATATGTCCTTCTCAGACCTTATATGTTGGTCAAACATGTAGATAGCTGCAAACAAGACCCAGTGAACAACATAGTAGAATCTGGAATAAAACTTTGGATTCACCTGCAAACTTTGCAACACTTTTAAACACTCTAGATTCTCTTAATTTTTTCATGATACAAGTAGTGACACAACACATGCATACGAATAATTGATTACAGTTGAAGAAAAAGCTTTTGGATTTTTAAAAAAAACTTACCCAGCTTTTGGACTGAATATTAATATCCAATATCAGTATTTCTTATGGAAAGGTTAATGGGAACATTTATTTCACTTTAAAGTGGACTTGATTTAGAACTTGATGGGTGATTATCCTTAAAGAGCCCATGACCAGAAACCCTAATTAGCAATGAAGTTACAACTACAAAATCTTCCTATCATTGTTATCATTGTTATTGTTGCTATCATTGTTATTATTGTTATCAGCGATACCACTGATATCATGCCCTCCACTTTCTCTCTCCCCGGAAAGCACACCCCTCTCCCCATAAAACTGAAAATTTGAAACTGGTATTTATTCTTTTATCCTATGCAATATACAACAGGAATTTCTGCGTTTCAACTTTTGTTCAGTTTAATTCTCTTTTAACTGGGTTATTTTTTTTATTGTGATGGGGGAGGGTTGGGATAGGGGATTTTCCTTTTAACTTTGTAATTTTAATCTGTATGTTCTGTATATCTGTTGTAATCCACTTTGATTCCCATTGGGAAAAGTTGGAATAGAAATAAATTCTATTATTTCTAAAATTCTATTATTATTATTATTATTATTATTATTATTATTATTATTCCTAGTTGCTGGAATGTTATCCACTTCAGTTGCAGGCATTACTAAGGGGAGAAAATTATGGTTGCAGTTTATATATTCAGGAGATCAACAGTTCCTTATTAGTCAGTGGAACTGAATTATAATGGCTACTGAGAAAATGGTTAGTAGCATGACCTTTTATGATTATGCAATGTTACTGTTTATACAGAAATTTAATAGACTTCCATTATGAGCTGAGGAAGTTGTTTTTGAAGACAAATGAGAATTCCATAAGGAAATGTCTTTGATTTCTACTTGATTTATTGCCCTATTCTCCTAATGAGTGGTTCACCCCCACCACTTCTGAATATTTCAACATGCCAAATGATTGATGGGCTGCTTGTACGAATTCCAGAAGACACAAGAGGAAGGGCCTAGTGCAGTTATCAACAAGATCTAGCATTACACATAAGGATGCTTCTTCTTTCATGGAATTGTGCAAGGACCATGATGGTTAATAAGTCATAGAGTAATATTATTGCTGCAGTGCTAATGTTGCATTTCTATTGTCACAAGTGTTATCACTTTTTGTTATAACTATATTGCCATATTGTTTATTTGCATGAGGGTTAAAATATTTTGTTATAAACATATTAATTGTTTCTATCAATGTTGTTGTTGTTGTTGTTGTTGTTGTTGTTGTTCTGTGCCTTCAAGATGACTTCCGACTAAGGTGACCCTATCATGGGGTTTAAAATCCTCATCATCCTCATCCTCATCCTCATCTATGTGCCTTTTCAGTATACATTATCTTGAAACCTAAAGTTGTAAGCGGTTGAGCCAATTCATTATGAATTCAAACATGTTGGTTTCCTCCTATTCTGGCATCCCCTCAAATTTGAATATTCTCCTAATTTTCTATCTTGAATCTCAAGTCTTTCTCTAGGCATTTTATGAATGTGTGACTCTGGATAAATTCTTGCTTTAAAAAAAATACAAATGTGATCCTTCCTTACCCCCAACCTGCAATGTTTATTTTACTTCCCAATGATTTCATTCCTAAGCCAGATCTTTTTATGCATCATACCTACTAGGAACCACTGCACATAATCTTTTGACAGCTGACATGCCATTTATCACTTCAGTGCCTTTTAGTTTTCCCTTCCATGCCATCCCTTGCCATATTCTTGCTCACCGGTAACTCAAGGGCATTTAATCTTCGGGTGAGAAACACTCTAGTAAGATCCTTGCTTCATTTCCTTATTGCTGCTCCTAGTGTGAGATGGAAAGTCACAGAATCATATAATCATAGAGCTGGAAGAGACCTCAAGGGTCATCCAGTCCAACTTCCTTCTGCCATGCAGGAAGACACAATCAAAGCACTCCCGACATTTGGCCATCCAGCCTCTGATTAAAAACTTCCAAAGAAGGAGGCTCCGCCAATCTCCAAGGGAGCATCTTCCACTATTGAACAACTCTTACCCTCAGGAAATTCTTCCCAGTGTAGAGCTGGAATCTCTTTTCCTGGAGTTTGCATCCATTGAGGCTCCATTGGGTCCTATTCTCTGGAGCAGCAGAAAACAAGCTTGCTCCATCTGCAACATGATAGCCCTTTAAATACTTACACAGGGCTATCATATCACCCTTTAACCTTCTCTACTCCAGGCTAAACATCCCCAGCTCCCTCAGTCGTTCCTCATAGGGCTTAGTTTCCAGACCCTTCACCATTTTAGTCACCCTCCTCTGGACACGCTCCAGTTTCTCCACATCCTTTTTGAATTGTGGTGCCCAGAACTGGACACAGGATTACTCCAGTTGAGATCTGGCCAAAGCAGATTAGTGTGGCACTATGACTTCCCTTAATCTAGACATTATACTTCTATTGATGCAGCCTAGAATCGCATTGGTCTTTTTAGCTGCTGTATCACACTGTTGACTCCTGTTCAACTTGTGGTCCACTAGGACTCCTAGATCCCTTTCACACGTATAAGTCTCGTTAAACAAGGTACCCCTCCCCATCCTATATCTCTGCATTTCATTTTTTTCTGCCTCTCAAAGGCATACCATCTGAAGTCTCTTGAAGCCATGCAAACCTGTATCAAGCTGTGCCCAGTGTCTTCAGAGGATGGACAATCTGGGTGCTCCCCTGCATGTCATGTACACATGTATGACTGCCATAATCTGGATGTATGAACCAGAATTCGTTTGGTGGTTGGGTTTTGCCTTTGATTGATTATTCAGTTTGTCCTTCCATTTGCCATTAAGTTGCACAACTTTGCCATTCAATACAAGGGTCCCATAACCCTATCGAGGAGGGACTCCATGTGTGAATATCTACATTTCACAACTTTGATATACCATATATCCTTTGCTTTGGAATCCAGATCAGGTGAAAAGAACAAGAGACGTGTCTACCTCCTTTTAATCTTTTTATAGTTACATTTAGGCAGAACAGCCAGTTGTGAGGTGAGATCGTTCAGCTTAATGGTTGTTGTTCTTCCAGTTAACTCGGTGTTTCTAGTTCCAGATATTTATTAAATGGTTGTGGGCAGAGGAATCAGGGATGGCAAACGGCACAGCCAGATCATAAGCAGTAATTTTTAAAACGTAATGTTCAGAAATTGGGAAACAAACAGCAACCTTCAGCTGCAAGATTATGCAGGACCCTCCTGGATGCCAAAGCAACCATGCAACATTCTTCTGGACAAGCAGAGACAAAAGCACCTGTAAAACCTGTCCCATATGATGGTGCTTTCTTCCGAAAAGGCTGTGATTGACAGTGGGGAGAGAGGCGGGGAGAAGGACATCCAATCAAATAGGATGCTGGGCATCACAGTTCTGGCTTGAGGCAGGATAGCTGTTCTTATCACCTGGAGACCCAGGAAAACAGCTTTTGGGAAGGTGTAACCATGAGAAGATGTCACTTTCTCCATCTTGTCACACTGAATTCTCACAATTGAGCCAACTTCCAGCATTGTGCTTGGGTAGCATAAATCTACACAAGTTGTTAAGTAGGGGTTGGGCCACACCACCCTTCTGCCAAATACAAATATTGCAAAACCTACTGCATACCTGCAAACACGATTGTGGTTTCTGAAATCCCACTGAATCAAATGGTACACTGACGCACGTGAGCCAACAACAGTATGATTGCTGTCGTTGTGCCTTCAAAGTTGTTTCCAACTTGTGGTGACCCTAAAGCAAACCTATCATGCAGTTTTCTTGGCAAGATTTGTCCAGTGGGGGTTTGCTGTTGCCTTCTTCTGAGGTTAGAGAGTGTGACTTGCCCACGGTCATCCAGTGGGATTCCACGGCTGAGCAAAAGGATTCGAACCCTGGTTTCCAGACATGTTACTCCAATGCTCAAATCCAATGCGCATAGTCCAATGCTGAAATCCCAGCACCACGCTGGCTCTCCAACAGTGTGATGTAGTGGCCAAAAAAGCCAATGTAATTGTAGAGTACATCAAGAGTATACTGTCCAAACTGAGGGAAGTGCTTCCTTTCCAAACTGGGGAAGGAACAGTACTATTCTATTCTGCTTTGGGTCAGATTTCACCTGGAAGACTGGGTCCAGTTATGGGCACCACGGCTCAAGAAGGATATTAAGAAGATTTCGGAGAGCAGCAGTTTGAGTTTTGGACTAGGACAGTAGGAGACCAGGGTTTGAATCCCTGCTCAGCCATGGAAACCCACTGGGTGATGTTGGGCAAGTCACACTCTCTCAGCCTCAGAGGAAGGTGAACGCAAACCCCTTCTGAACAAATCTTGCCAAGAAAACCCTGCAATAGGGGTTGCCATTAAGTCTGAAATGACTCTGAGACACGCAACAACAGAATGTTTCTAGAGGAAGGAGGCCAAAATGGGAAAGGTTCCCGAAACCAAACCCTACAATGAATGACGGAGGGAGCCAGGTAAGTTTAGCTTGGAGAGGAGAAGATGGAGAGGTCATTTGATAGCCATCTTAAAATATCTAAAGAGATGTCACACAGAAGATGAAGCAAGCTTGTCTTCTGCTTCTCCATGGACTCGAACATGAACCAATGGATTCAAATTATAAGAGATTCCACCTAAACATTATGAAGAACTATTTTTACTACAAAAGCAATTCAACAGTGAAACAGACTGCCTCAAAGGATGATGGATTCTCTTTCTTTAGAGGTTTTTAAACAGAGGTTGGATAGACAGCTTTCAGAAGTGCTTTGGTTGTCTATTCCTACATGGCAACGGGTTGGACTAGATGGTTCTTATGGTCCCTTCCATCCCTATGATATTCTATAATGGCATTATTATATCATTATTACTCCTTGTTACCAGTAGCACCTGGTGACTTCTACTGCCATTGTCTGTTTATTTTCATAGGCAAACCAGACAATTATGCCACTATGATCCCACTTTAACTGCCATGGCTATATCTTATGGCATTTTAGGTTTTGCAGTCTGGGGATGCTCTAGAGCTCTCTGGCTCAGATTTCTAGATTCCCCTCCCTAAATTGCAAATCTAAGGGTTTCATGGGATGTCGCCTATCCTATTTGTAGCCAAAGCAGTAAGCCAATTTCTTTCTACCTTTTCTTTCTACCAATTTCTTTCATCCTATTCATAGGATGGCAGTTAAAGTGGTATATAGTGCTTTCTAAGGCTGCATCTACACTGTAGAATTAATGCCATTTGACACCACTTTAACTACCACGGCTCGATGCTATTGGAGTGTGGTAGAGTCTCCTTCCTTGGAGGTCTTTAAGCAGAAGCTGGATGGCCATCTGTTGGGGATGCTTTGATTGGGAGTTCCTGCATGGCAAGGGGTTGGACTGGATGGCCCTCGTGGTCTCTTCCAACTCTATGATTCTATGAATTCTGGCGTTTGCATTTTTGTGAGATATTTGGCCATTTCTTTCAGAGACTTCTGATGCCACAGCAATCCCAGGATTCCCCAGGATGGAGCCATATCAGTTAAAGCAGTGTCAAACTACATTAATTCTGCAGTGTGGAAGCAGACTAAGTTGTATGAGATTATCTATGAGTGTATTGGCCTTGCTGTGTGAGACTACATTAACTCATTGCTCGATCCTACAGAATCCTGAGACTTGTTTGAGACTTGAAGGAATTAAAATTCTTTAGTAGAGAGCTGTAGTGCTGCAGTTTGGAGGGCACCAATGGATCTCTGAGTCCCTTACCAAACTGTCATTGTTGTGTGCCTTGAAGTCATTTCTGACTTATGGCAACCCTAAGGAGAACCTATCATAGGGTTTTCTTGGCATGAAAGCAGGCTTGCCTTTCTCTTCTTCTGAAGCTGAGAAAATGTGACTCTACTAAGCAGAGAGAAATGTAAGGTACTGCACTTAGGGCAAAAAATTTAAATGCAGAGATATAGGATGGAGGGACACCTGGCTGAACGAGACTTATATTAGGAGTCCTAGTAGACCACAAGTTGAACGTGAATCAGCAGTGTGATGCGGCAGATAAAAAGGCCAATACGATTCTAGGCTGCATCAAAGGTGTCTAATGTCTAGATCAAGGGAAGTAATAGCCCCCTCTATTCTGTTTTGGTCAGACCTCACATGAAATAATACTTTGTCCAGTTCTGGGCACCACAATTCAAAAGGGATGTTGAGAAGTTGGAGTGTGGCCAAAATGGTGAAGGGTTTGGAAACCATGTCTTATGAGGAGTCTTATGAGGAGTGACTTATGAGGAGCTGGGTATGTTTAGTCTAGAGAAGAGATGGTTAAGAGGTGAAATGGTATTTGAAGGTATTACAGTCTGTATATTAACATATTAAGGATGGGGTGAGCTTGTTTTCTGCTGCTCCAGAGAATAGGACCCAGAACAATGGACACAAGCTATAGGAAAAGAGATTCCAGCTCAACATTAGGAAGAACTTGCTGGCAGTGGAAGACACTCCCTCAGAGATTGTGGTGAAGTCTCTTTCCTTGGAGGTCTTTAAACAAGGGCTGGATGGCCATCTGTCAGGAATGCTTTGATTGTGATTTCCTGCATGGCAGAATGGGGTTGGACCGGATGGCCCCTGAGGTCTCTTCCAACTCTACGATTCTATGATTCTGTGACTCATCCAGGTTCATCCAGTGGGTTTCCATGGCTGAGCATGGATTAGATGCCTGGTCTCCAGGAGTTGTAGTACAATGCTCAAACCACTACACCACTCTGAACACATTTTGTTATTGTTGTGTGCCTTCAAGTCATTTCCAACTTATGGTGTTTATATAGAGGTGGCGCAGTGGTTAAATGCTGTTCCTGCAACCACAGCTTTGTATGTTCGATCCTAAAGGAGGACTCCAGGTTGACTCAGCCTTCAATTATTTTGTAGATTGGTAAAATGAGTCCCCAGCTTGTTGGGGGCAGTTGGCTTACAGACTGTAAACCGCTTAGGGAGTGGTAGTTCACTGATAAACGGTACAGAAATTCCTTGCTATTGCTATGAGTTGAACTATAACTATTGTGAAGTTTTCTTGGCAAGATTTGTTCAGAGGAGGTTTGCCATTTCCTTCCTCTGAGGCTGAGAGCATGCAAATTGCCCAAGGTAACCCAATGGGTTTTCATGGCCATGCAGGGAATACAACGCTGGTCTCTAAAGTCATAGTCCAAAAGCTCAAACCACTGTGCCACGCTGGCTCTCATCAAAGTACCAGCCACATGTAATAAGAACTTGACCTTGGGAAATTTATGATTAGCTCAAAAATAATAAATAGGATCTGAACCCATTGTATATGCAGCAGGATAGAGGGAACAATTCCTGCAGAAACAGCAATTTTCAAACAATTCCTGCAGAAACAGCAATTAAGAGAGAAAAATAGATCAATAAATAAGCATACACATACACAGAGGATCAAACATACAAAGATACCCTCACATACATGTACACACAAAAGAACTCAGGAGTAAAGTAGTTAGTTTGAATAGGGAACACAAGGCCTTCTGATGGTGATAATTACCTGAAAGGAGGCTGCTCTAATGATGAATGAAGAGGGATACACCAGATAGAGCTTGTGACTCTAGCACAGGGCCATCATGAAATCTATCCAGACCCCCCTGTGCCTGAGATTTTGGGAAGCATTTATACCCTTAATCCTAGGCTAAGGTGAAGAGTTGCTTTTGTATATCAAAGGATTCCAATTGCTATGCTTTGAAGTAGACAATTTCCAAAAGAGGGGAGATAGGATACTGATGTTATCTCATCTTTAGCCAGACACATCCTGACTGGCAATCATCAATCCTCTAGGTGAGAATGTCCTGCTTTGCAGCTCCTAAGCCTGGCCTTTTTGATCTGCAAATGGTTGTAAATGCAGATGTGACATTGTTTGGAGTGCCTACGAGATGTGCTCACTTTGAGCTCATGGTGATGAAGGTTTCTTCCAGCCCAGGGCTCTGACAGAGACCCAAGGGGGTCTTTATATCAAACTAATCATCGTAACACACACAATTCCACAGTATGGAACCATTACAGTTAAAGTGAGATCCAACTGCTCTAACTGGGTAGTCTGATATGCCCTTACTCCTTGCTATGATAAATCATCCAGTAACTAGGGAGGCAAAAGGGATATTTGATTGAAACGGTAGAGGAATGTTCCACACTTTTTCTCAATAAAGAATAGCAGCTGTTTTGATGTTCTCAGGACTGTGGGTGGGTGTGTTTATATAGAGGATTATATCTCTCTCTCCAAACATGTGCACACAGAAAAAGAGAGAGCTTTCTGCTGCGGTGTGCCATTTTTTAAAATAAATTTGCTGAGGTTAAAACTGCTGAGGTGTGGCCATGTCAGGTTTAATTGCAGCATGTCCCTCTTTATGCAAGATCATGTGCCTTAAACATAATCCCTTTCACCACTCTTCTATTTTTTTGTAAACTTTTTTTCAAGAAAGGAAGGCTTTGTGCTTCTGTCTGTTGGCTTTTACTCCATCAGATGTAAACTTTTAATCGAGAAAGTAAGGAAGGGACAGGATCCTTTTAAAAGACCTGGTTGCTTAAGCAGTACAAAACTGGCAATCTTGTGTTCCACTAAGCTGTCCAGGAAGGGAAATTGCTCTATACTGTTTCAGCTGAGAGTAGCAGAGGGTGTGAAGTTACTCTAAATTGTCAATATTACTCAATGGGATTATTAAAGTGTCTCACTGTGGTTATTCATTCTCTCCCCACCCACCCCCCAAAAAAATTCTATTAGTTTTTATATTGCTCATTATGTTATGCATTGGTCAAAACCTTGTTATGAGTCCTGATTAGAGTAGACCCATTCAGTCAAAGAAATTTACCTACATGTTGACTCACCATTCCACAATTGATCTGCACTGAAAAAATATGCAGTTGACATGATTTTAAGTGCCATTGCTCCATGGTATGGAATGCTGGGATTTGCAGTTTGCTGTGGCACCAAGACTCTCTGACAAGGAAGGGTAATTATCTCACAAAACTACACATCCCAGAATTCCACAGTAATAATAATAATAATAATAATAATAATAATAATAATAA
>JAIPUX010001880.1:122322378-122337391 GCA_020142125.1 Phrynosoma platyrhinos
TCGGCGTCACGGCCTCCATTTTGTAGGCGGAGGCTAAAATAATCTCCCCTTCCCAGCATCCTTTGCGGCGCGCATAGGAAATGGCGACATATACCGTCGGACTCCGTTTCCCAGCAAGCACCGCGGCGTCGACATCGACGAGGAGGCCGAGGCCCTCAGAGGCTGGCTGAGGGGAAGAGGCCCAGAGGGCCGGCCAGGGCAATGGCGGCGGCAATGGCGGCCTCCTGCGCGGAGATCCTGCGGAGGGAGTTCCCGGAACTGGACGGGGAGATGTTCGAGTACGTGACCGGTGAGTCTCGGCGCCGAGAAGGAGGAAGCGGCCGCTGGGTCCGGGCCTTCCTTCCTTGGTATCCATCCGCCGGCGGTTCTCCTCAGGGAAGGGAGGCTCCGTGGCTCTCCCGCCTCGGCCCCAGCAGGCCCCGCGTCTCTGTCATTATTTCCGCCTTTTATTATTGGTTTACTGCCTTTGTTTTAAGGTTGGCATGGGGGGGGGGTCCAGTTTTTATTTTTTTTTATTCTATAAATGTATATAAATTATAAATCTAAGCTATGCTGACGATACCATAATACTAGCAGAAAACCTCCCAGAACTGGAACAACTATTAAGGAAGATTCAAGAAGAAAGTGCAAAGGCATAAGGAACATAAGGAAAACAAAAATAATGACCACCGAGGAGGACCTTCACAAGTTCAACCTGGACAATGAAGACATAGAAATAGTAAAAGAGTTCTTATACCTGGGATCAAACATGGATAGAAATGGGGACTGCAGGCAGGAAATCAGAAGAAGACTAAAAGGGGTTGCAGACTGCCAGAAATAGTGCAAATTGAGTCCACTTTTAGGGTTAGGGTTAGGCCTAGGGAATCATGGGAACTGTATTTTATTGTGGCACCAGAGCTCTCTGACAGACAAGTCTCAATGTCTCAGAAAAAAAAAACAATTCCCATGATTCCCTAGCACTAACCCTAACCCTAAAAGTGAACTCAATTTGCACTATTTCTGGCAGTCTGCAGCCCCCCTAAGAATGGTGAAGGAGGCTATGAAAGAACTAGGAAAGATCCTAAAATGCAAAGATATACAACTCAGCACAAAAGTTAGAATCCTACAAGCCGTTGTATATTCCCTATTCCCATGGATGGATGTGAGAGCTGGACAGTCAAGAAGGAAGATAGGAAGAAAACCAATGCCTTTGAGAGAATGTGTTTCTGGAGAAGATGCTGAGGATCCCAAGGACAGCCAAAAGGACAAACAAAGGGGGTCCTAGAGCAGATCAAACCGGAAATTTCCCTGGAAGAAGAAGCCAAGATGACCAAACTGAGACTCTCTTACTTTGGACACATCATGAGAAAGCATGAATCGCTGGAAAAGGCAATAATTCTGGGAAAGGTGGAGGGAAGTAGAAAGAGAGGAAGGCCACATGCCAGATGGATGGACTTTATTAAAGAGACCACGAATATGAGTTCGCAGGAGCTGGGCAGAGCAGTAAAGGACAGAGGGTCTTCTTGGAGAGGTCTCATCCAGAGGGTCACTGCCATGGGTCAAGATCGACACAAAGGCAGTTAACAACAACAACAAATACATTTATAAGTTCATTGAAAGCAAAACAAAATCCATAAAAAAATATAAAATTCCCAGTTCAAAAAGTCATTTCATTACTTTTGTACATCCAGTAACCAAAAAAATACACTTTTTCTCCTTCATACTTCCCATGTTCTCCTGACATTAAGTCCCTTCTATTTCATCGAACTATTTACCTTCCTCCCCCTGCTTCCCCCACTTTAATTTCCAAAAGAAACAAAGATTCCCCCAATTTTTTTCAAATATTAACTTTTTTCTGTAGAAAAAGATGGCAGTAACAAAGCAAGTGGGTTAAAGTAAAGATAATATAGGACATAGCAATATGAGTAAAATATTGATATAGAGGGGTTTTAAAAACACATTTTACCTGCCTCTTTTAACTTTTAAAATTGCTTTACTGTCTTTTATGTTTAATATACATTCAAAGGTCTTTGCGTTGTTTTTAAACTCTACTGATTTAATATTATGTTTCTTTATTCCATTTGTATGCCACCTTTCTCCCAGAAGAGACCCAAGGTAGCTCACAGATAAAAATGTTAAAATAACAATAACAACAACAACAATAAAATTTAAAACAGTTAAAAACATCTTTAAAACATTGTAAAATTGTATTTAAAAATACAAAAGTTAGAAGACATACCTAAAACACTCATACTCCATCAAAACCACCCTGTTGTGGTTATATGTTGAGTAACTGCTTAATTAAAAACAGAAATAATAACAAATCTGTTTGCCTTTGTTTTAAATCTGCTGTTCACTGCCTTGAATCCCTTTCTTGGCAGAAAAGCAGGATACAATTGCTCCTCTGTTCTCGCAGACTTGAAGTCCACATCTTTGCATATTCATGGAGGGGTGATCATTAAAAATCAATGGGGTACGCACCTATGGAGCTTGAATATTGGCGAATCTGTTCTCCTGGGGGGTCTGGAACGGATCCCCCGCGAAAATGGAGGGCCAACTGTATAAGTAAATGAAATAATAATAATAATGTACAGTCGAAGCCGTGCTGTCACAACAAACTACCATTCCCAGAATTCCGTAGCATTGAGCTAGGGCAGTTAAAGGAGTGTCAAGCCAGATTATTTCTGCATTGCAGATACAGTCCAAGTTTGTCTTTTAATTGTTATTGTTATTTATTTGTTTATTTCCTGCCCTTCTTCCAAAACTTACAATATTTTCTAAGTACAATTAAAAGCATACAAAAATAGTACCTTAAAATAGAATGAAATGACTACAGTATTAAAACAAATTGCATGTTTTAATGTAATACATTTTAGAAAGATAAAAAATTATTATAAAAATTGTTGTTGTTCCTCGCCTTGATCCATGGGGAGAAGTGAGTAAGAAATAAATATTACTAATTTATTTACTCAGAAGAGAAGATCAAAATTCAAAATGAATTTAAGAGATTAGAAAGCTGGGCCAAAACTAACAAAATAAACTTCAACAGGGAAAAATGAAATGCACTGATGTAGGATGGGGGACACCTTACTTAACAAGATTACACATGAAAGGGATCTGGGAGTCCTAGGTCCAAAACACAACAGAAATAATCCAGTTTGACACCGCTTTAACTTCCCTGACTCAATGCTAGGGAATTCTGGGAATGTAGCGTTTGTGAGACACTTAGCCTTCTCTGTCAGAGAGCTCTGGTTCCACAATAAACTACAATTCCCAGGATTCACTAGCGCTGAGCCAGGGCAGTTAAAGTGGTCTCAAATTGGGTTATTTCTGCAGTGTGTTTTTGGCCACAGACCAAAGTATTTCCTTGCCTACCTGAGATTCTGTAACTCTCCTGTCCCTACCCTGGTGCACTCCAGCGGGGTTGCTGCAGTTCCCATCAACCCCAGTCTGGGTAGTTGTTGGCCAATGGTGACGGGAGATAGTCCTGCATATCAGGAGGCTGTAACTGATACTGAGTATGCTGTTTGTCAGTAACACTGCATTGGATAAGCCAGTAGATGTCAATCGATTGTGGGCAAAGTAAATTTATACTTCTGACATTATGCCGTTCCCTAAGAAAGTCACCCCTGGTTTTAATTTCTCCTACAATGTGAGCTCTGTGAGTGGCTTTAGGTAGAGCTGTCACACTCAGCATCCAACCCTCATCTGCAATAAGGAGATAATTGTATGCTCTGGGTAAGACATGCACATGTAATGCTTTGTGTGTTCAAATGCTGGATAATAGAAATTCTGGGAAAGAGGTGTGCTGTCAGACCTCTTTCTCGATTGTGCAAATATGGTCTTTCCTCTTCCTGAAACTTCTTCACTTGAGGGGGTTTTTTCCTACATGAAAGTGTGTACTTACATTTTTCAGCCCTTGACCTCTTAAGAGGAACCTTGTGGAATGGATCCACGTTTCACTTACATGTATTGGATAGGAGAAAGTGGTGGGGAAAAATTCATGTAAATCTGATGTGATGCAGAAGTATTTTGCACTCAGGATTGTACCCCTGTTGTATGAAATAGCTCATCAAGTATATTTACCTGCCATTCTTAGCTAAATATCTGACACTCTGCTTTGCTTATGTCTGTCATTTGCACCACATGAGCCTAAGCATGTTGAAATGCCCTTGATTTCAATTAGATATATTTTCAGATAAATATACAGCTTTGATCCTCGTCTTGTTCTTTCAATCCCTGGAATGCCCTCCAGCTGGTACTTGTAGTTCCAGACTGATAAAGCACTTTGCCTGCTCATTGTCCCTCTTTCTCTTTTCCTCATTCTCCAAGGACTTGTTTTGTGGCTGGGAAACCTCTGTAGAATTCATATTGGCGAAGACCAGTAATGGGAAGGCACTGATCCTCAAATGGAGGCAGCTTGGGAAAGTAAATTATACTTGTCACGCCACATTCTCTGGAGTAAGGGGCACAGGAACCCCATGAAAGTGAAAAAACAACAAATAAATAAACAGTACTTTTTTAACCTGAGAGACCACCTCTATAATAATAATAATAATAATAATAATAATAATAATAATAATAATAATATAAAATGTATTTATATCCCGCCCCTCTGCAACACAATCTCATCAAGTATATTTGGAATTTCTAGGTCTTCCAGCAGAACTCTGTGGTCAATATCTGCCAGAATTTAACCACAGATTCATGTTTCAGGACCTACAAATGCCTAGAGAAGTGTTTTCTCTAGGAATCTTTAGGTTTTCCAGTGTAACTCTATGATCAACTTCCAGCAGACTTTCTCTGGAGGACTTAGAAATTCCTAGAGAGAGCATATTAATCAAATCCAATATATTCCATCTTGTTTGAAGGAAGCGGCAGTCAGGCCGCTTCTGAAAAAATCTTCCCTGGATATGAATAATTATGGTGTCTCTCTTCTCAATGAGTGTCTTAAGGCAGTAATGTACTGGATGAGGAAAAACAGATTGAGAGTGAATCCAGACAAAACGGAGGTGCTAACAGTAGCGGTCCCAAAACCAGGAATAGGGATACAATCTCCAGTCCTGGCCGGGGTCACACTCTCTGTAAAGGACTGCATTCGCAGTCTGGGGGTGCTCCTTGACTCGTTGCTCCTGATGATAAATCAGGTAAATGTGACGGTCAGGAGTGCCTGTTATCAGCTTCGGGTGATACACCAGCTGCGCCCTTTTCTGAAAACAGGATCTTGAGACTGTGGTGCGTGCGCTGATAACCTACCATCTGGATTTCTGTAATGCACTCTACATGGGGCTATCCTCATGCTTGGTCCGGAAACTTCAATTAGTACAAAATATGGCAGCCAGAGTGGTCTCCGGAACATCCAGGAGAGACCACATAACTCTGATATTAAAATCTCTCCACTGGCTGCCTGTTAGTTTCTGGACCCAGTATAAGGGGTTGGTTATTACCTTTAAAACACTAAATGTCTTTGGGACTGCCTCCTCCCATATAATCCTCCCCACACACTCCAGTCCTCTGGGAGGAACCTGCTCCAGCCATTAAAATCCAGGCTGTCGGCACCCTCCCAGAGAGCATTTTCAGTAATCGCCCCCAGATTATGGAACAGCCTGCCGGATGAGATCTGTCAGATTATGAGCTTAACCAGCTTTAAAAAAGCTGTGAAGATGGATCTCTTCCAGCAGGCCTTTCCTGATTAGATCCCGGCCTCAGGAGTTGTGCCTCCCTACCTCTTTCTGTTTGGCTTACCTACGACTGATGTCTATTTGTAATTGTCTTAATTATCTTGGGTTTTTTTTTTCTTTGATTTTATGTCGATTTTAACATGTGTAGTTTAATAATTTTTGTGGGGGAAAGTGGAGTTTTGGGGTTTTAGTCTGTACTCTCGATGTAATTTTAACTGTTGTAAGCCGCCCCGATTGTTTTTACAGAGGGGTGGGGTATAAATTATTATTATTATTATTATTATTATTATTAATCCACAAATAATCAAATCCGCAAAAGCCAAACCCACAAATATGGAGGGGCGAGTGTATAGATAGCTGAACCACTTTATAAACTACATAGACACGATCACACTTATTTTACTCTGGTTCAAATAACTATTCTTTATTTTTGTTTTCATAATCAGTATTATAGTCTAGATATGCACTTTTAACTGGAAGAGAAATGTTTTTGTTTAAGAATTTTGTTTAAATGCTGTTTTGGAGCCCAACCCAAAATGGCAAAAAATAACTCTCAAAACAGTGACTTCTGGTTCCCAGAATGTCACTTTCAGGTTTGTGAAAATGACACTAGTGTGGCCCACCAAGGATCAGGAGGATCCAAAATGGCTCTCTGACCCTTGGCACTTTGGGTCAACTGATGCAGGCCCTGGGCACATTTCCTGTTCCATCCCTCTACCTCCATTGCTCTGAGGAGAAGCAAGATGGGGATGTGGCCGACCAGTATGGGTGGCAGTGGTTTTGGTAACAGGTTGAGTGAGGGGCATGTTGGAACTGGTTGTAGACCAAGACTAAGATGTGGCCCAAGATTGGGCCATGCCTTAGTGGTATTTTGTGTTCCCTTGGCAGGGATTCTGCATAACAGCAGTGCAGACTTTGAATCAGTGGATGATCTGTTTGAAGCTGTTGGGGAGCTCTTGCAGGATGTCTCCAGAGACTCTAAAGATGATGAAGACATCCGCGCTATCTGCCAGCTAATGTATAATACCCTTCACCTGTAAGTTCTCTCTGACGGACATTGGGCGGACGGGAGGCCTCAGGTACTCTTTGCAAGGAGCTATGAATAGGCACAAGGGATGGAACTAATGCTGAGAACTTAATCTATGAAGTTGCCTGTGTTGGATCCACATTGTCCCTAGATTTTTACACTGACAGAATGGCAGAATGCTAACTGCCCTGTTAGAGAGCCAGCATAGTGTAGAAGGAAAGATGGGTTCAAATCTGTGCTCAGCCACGGAAACCCACTGAGTCACCTTGGGCAAGGCACATGCTCTCTCAGCCTAGGCAGAAGGCAGCGGGAAACCTCTGAATAAACTTTGCCAAGAAAACCTAGATGGAGTTACTGTAAGTCAGAGTTGACTTGAAGGCACTTAACAGCTAGTGTATACTGTGTATGTATCCTCCACTGCTTGACAGATTTTAAGAACAAGATAATGGTCTGATTGACTATTATCCTGATCACAGTTTTGTTTCAGAACCTTATAGGAATTTATAACAAGTGGGTGGAAGATAACATTTCTCAGACTACTCAATTAATTCTATTATGTCTTGCAGGGACAATGAAAACTCTGGAAGAGACACACAGGTTCTCCTGGATGCCCCAATTCAAATTTCTAAGATCACAGACAGTTACGGTGAGTAGTATTAGCAGGGAAGGGCCTGTTGTAGCTAAACTCTCCAGAACATAAGAAGAGCAGAATTTGGAAAGAACTTTTTGAAGGACTACAACACTCAGAATTCCCCAGCAACTATCGCCAATGGCCATGCTTTCTGTAGGATTTTGGGAACTGTAGTCCCAAAATAACTTTTCCAAGCGTTGTCTGTTTATTTCTTCTGTTCCCTCTTCTCCTTTTTGGAGGGGTGAATGGGAGACCTTTCTTATGCCCCCTCCCCCAAGTGCTAGAACAGTTTCAGGCCATTGCTATTGGGAAGAGGTAGCTGCAGCCTGTGAAACTGCCTTTCCTTTCTTCCTATGCTTACCAGGGCCCTTTGCACTACACATATAGCAATGTGATTCCATTTTAACCATTGTAATCACATCTTGGGGTTTGTAGTTTGCTGATGCAGTAGAGATCTCTGACCGAGAATTCTAAATGCTGCTCCCTAAACTGTAAATCCCAGGATTCCATAGGTTGTTGCTATGGCAGTTAAAGTGGAATAATACCACTATAATTATGCACTGTGAACAGGCTCCAGAAGGGAAGTGCTCTGGCTGTGAGAAACTGGGCAGGACCAGTCTTTGGCTTTGCTCGAGGAGACATTCTGTGGATCTAGTCTCATCCCCATCTCCTCGTCTATCTGTCATGTACCAGCATGACAGGTCAGTGATTTATGTGCACAACAGAAGAGCATTTGTATGTGCATGCATGTGTGCATCCAAGTACGGAGGGAGTTCAGGAATGAAATAACCTATATGTTTTAAACCAGAGGTAGGCAACCTTTCCCCTTTAAGGGCCGAGGGACTTCAGCTCCCAGAAGCCTCAGCCATGTTGGCCAATAGTCCCATGTTGGCCAATAGCTCCTGGGATTCTGGGAGCTGAAGTCCCTCGGCCTTTAAAGGGGAAAGGTTGCCTACCCCTGTTTTAAACCTTCTATGGAGGTTATTAAACAGAGGCTGGATGGCCATCTGTTGGGGATGTTTTGACTGAGTTCCTGCACGGCAGAAGGGGGTTGGACTGGATGCCCCTTGGGGTATCTTCCAACTATGATTCTGTGAATTATGAAATGTGGATTTAATTATTTTTAACTATAGGTTTTATTTCAGGATGTGGTGGCTCAGTGGTTAAGACGCCAAGTCTGACGATCGGGAGATCGGAAGTTTGGCAGTTTGAGGACCGAGCGCTGCATGAAGGCGTGAGCGCCTTTCACTAGTCCCAGATTCTTGCAGGCTTGCAGTTGAAAAACATGCAAATGCAAGTAAAAAGCAAAAGCAAAGCAGCTTCATTTATATACTGTTTCATATCACGCTATGGGATGTCTAAGCGGTTTACAGCTGTGAGCTGATTGCCCCCCAACAGTTGGGTACTCATTTTAGCGACCTCAGAAGGATGCAGGCCTGAGTCTAGCCTCAGCCCTGGCTGGTATTGAACTCACAACCTTGTGGTCTATGAGTAAGTGGCTGCAGTACAGGCATTTAACCACTGCGCCACCAGGACTGTTGGTAGATCAATAGATACCACTTTGGTGGGAAGGTAACAGTGTTCGGTGCAAGTCATGCTGGCCATATGACCACTGGAGTCATCTTCGGACAGCGCTGGCTCTTCTACTTAGAAACGGAGATGAGAACCGCTCCCTACAGTTGGTTACGACTGTAGACATTCATGACAAGGGAAAACCTTTACCTTTTTTATTAATAATAGTGTCATTTAATCCTTTTTTAACTTCAGTAGAATAAGGCTTTAGCTTAGACTTGTTTTAGTACTGTAAGCCACCTTTGAGCCCATCTTGGGAGATCGGTGGAATATAAATTCAGTAATAAACAAATGAATAACTATGTGAAGGGCATCAGTTAAAATTTCATGTCTCTTGTATATGGAATATGGTGTTTTCCTAAGAGGAAGGTACTGGAGATTGGGGCTGTGCTGATGATGCTGGGGTTAGTTACTGTCTCTCTTGTTTGCAGATTCTGGCTTGGACCTCATACCAGGGTTGCTGCTGAAAAGAAACCAGAACTCGGTAAGGGAGTGGTAGAGTTAGAGGACCTGTTGCTGTTAACTCCAAGTTTCTGAGATAACTCAGCAACTTGTACAGTTGGAATGACAAAGACCCTCCTTTCCTTTAGAGCAGGGTAGGGCAAAATGCAGTCTTTCAGATGTAGTTGCACTACACCTCCCAGCATTCATCACCATTGACTATGCTGGTCACTGATGCTGAGATCTGCAGTTTGCTCACCCCTTCTTTAGAAGCTCTTTGGATTCCAGTTTCTCCTTTTATGACTTTTCCTGGAGAGATCATGTGGCACCTCTTCCTTCTTTTGATATGAACTTAAGGGTGTATCTGCACTTTAAATGTTATAGCAATTTGATACCATTAAAGCAGTAAACTCTCCTTCCTGTGGGATCCTGGGATCTGTAATTTAATAAGGCACTTAAGACTTCACTGTAGACAAGCACTAAATTCTTGGTATGACATCAAACTGTAGATCCCTGTGTAGTGCAGTTACCTCTTCAAATTCATCCTTTCATTGTGGCCAAGAGACAAGGACCAGTTGTGTTGGTATTGTTGCTCTTGTAACTGTCATGTGAAGGAGGACCAAAAAGCTTTCACATACAATCCCATGTTGCAAGAAGAGATTATTTATATAACTGCATCTCCCCTTCCTATAATTCAATCCACTTTACTACAGTGTGCTGATATTAAATAGGTAGTGGGATGTTGGGGGTAACATAACTGTACCAGTGAAACAAGCAGATCCAGATAATTCAAGCTAGTAATGTGTTCTTTTGGAGATGATGACTGCTTCTAATGTTTGCTCTTGCTCCATCTCCAGGTGGTGAATACCAAGAAACTGGAGAAGGCGGAGGCTCGCCTCAAGGCAAAACAGAATAAGAAGCAGGAACGAGATTCTTCCAAATCTGGCAGCCCACTGTGAGTAAGGGGACAATCACATTCGAGCAGGGAGGCCTTGGTTGCTGCTTCTCAAGAGCAGGGAGAATCCTGAGCAAATTCAGTGAACCCTCCACACTCACTGGGGTTATGAGCACAAGACACGCATGGAAGTCAAAAAAACACTTTTTTTTTTTTACCTGAGAGACTACCTCTCTAGGAATCCCTGTGTCCTGTTTGTCAAGATCTGCCAGAGGTTGACCATGAAATTGTGCTGGAGGACCTACAAATGCCAAGAGAATTGTTCTCTCTAGGAATAATAATAATAATAATAATAATAAATTTTATTTATAGCCCGCCCCTCTGCTAGGCAATCGGGGCGGGTTACAGCATTTTAAAACAGCACAGTTAAAAACATTCCCTCCAAACATGATCCCTCCACCCACCCCTTAAAACAAGATTAAACCAAAAAATAATTAAAACAACACAAGAATAACTAAAAAGCTCAATCCAGAGTCAGTGACATTTGGCAGAGGTTGACAACAGAATCACACTGGAGAACCTAGAGATTCTTAGAAAGAATATATTAATCACATCATCTGTGAATAATCAAATCCATAAAAATCAAAGCCACAAATGGGGAGGGCCAACTGTAGTTGGGTAAAGTTTCCATTAACGTTGGGGGGAGGGGTTTGGGGCATCATATCTTTTTCCCCTCCTTTGGCAATAAGCCCCATTCTGCAACACAGACACCCTGAAGAAAGAGAAGACACCAGCAGCAGCTCTGAGGCAGGGATGGGGGTGTTGAGCTAAATTCACTATACCACAGAGCAGGTGATTTTGCTCGTTACTCTTACCCTTCCCACATATCCTGCTCGCAAAACATTTTTGAGGTTAAAAAAAACCTAAAGGCATCCCAGACAAATTAGAGCTGTATATATGTAGAGCTGTTGGGAGTTGTCATTTTCTCATTCATGGCACTGCTTGGAGGCAGAGTGGGCAACAGTGGTAGCAAGGTGTCCATGTGGAAGGAAGCAATAGCAGTAGGTTGGCAAACATCTGTGGAAGCAACACAGTTACATCTGTTTTCTCCAGATTTCCAAACTGCTGGGTAGATGAGGGGGAGAGTTTAAGGACACATTCCTGATATACAAAGCTTTGTTTTATGGACAGACATTCTGTCCTGCAAGCCCTCACCTCCAGTGTGAAATGGGACAGCCCAGAAGTAGCCTTACTGTCTCAGTGAGAACTAGTGGTATTATGCATGTAGTGGGAAGATGCTTTTGTGTTCCTTTGAGTGAATGGTCTCTTGTTTTATGGCTGGTAACAGGGTGCTTGAAGAGGCATCTGCCAGCCAAGCTGCCAGCAAGAAAGAGACCCGCCTGGAGACATCAGGAAAGAACAAGTCCTACGATGTGCGCATTGAAAACTTTGATGTGTCCTTCGGTGAACGGTGAGTCCTAGTGAGCAGGCAGAGTTGGGATGTAGAACAACTGGCTGTGGATAGGGATTTCTGAATGTAGATTTCATTCAGTAGGCTTATATTTTAGAGCAGACCTGGATTGAGTACTGAAAATATGTTTCCTGCTGGAATGGCTCTTCTCCAAAGTGTGACAGGCCATGTTTCAAAGTGCTTCTGCTTTGCCTTTACAATCTGTAAGACCTAGAACCTGGGTTCTTATAGGACTGCCGAGTCTGGGGTAAACAATCTTGTGCCCACCTGATGTTTTGGTTACAGTTCCCATCATCATTCAACAGGAAGTTGAATGTAAGCCTTGCTGCACTTGCGTAATTTGAGAGGCTGTCTAGACAGATGAAGCACCCAGAGAAATGACACAGAAAATCACTGAGGAGAGAGCCTCCTTGGTTGTGGCTCCCAATTTATGGAATGCCTTGGTGGCAGGGAGAGATCATTTTATCTTGTATGACTTTTTTAAAAAAAAAAAAAGCATTTGTTTCAGTTCCACAAAGACTACTAAATCAACATCAACAAAATGTTCAAACAAGCTTAGGATATGAATTAACAGAAAGACACACATAAGGGATGCTTAACAGGCAATTCCATTAGGATAGTTATCTGGATGGCATCATAGGATTAGGATGAACACAGAAGTTCCCTGAGGGAGCCTTTCGTAATAGGGTCAGATTCAAGCATAACATGTTAAAGGGATGGACTGGAAAAGAAAGAAGAAACGAGGTACAAAGAACACTTTAATTAAGGCATTGCACCCTAAAATGGAAAATTTAAGAGAGCACTATGATTGTAATTTGTTCTTCATCCACTTGCTGAGGACATTATAATGGTGAAGAAATAGGAGAGTATTGTTGCCTGAGCTTCTGTGGGCAGTGGGGCTTATCCAGGGAGTCATTGAGCACTTCATTGGTGTTGCCCCAATTATTATCTTGTAGGAATTTTAGCAGAAATAACTTTGCTACCACTTTTTTATCCTTTTCCCTTGTTTGTTGTTTTCTTGCCTGTGTATTATGTTTTCACCTACTGTATTCTGTTAAGCAATACAGGGGTGTTTTACACAGAAGAAGGGTGTATAAATTCATAAAATGAACAAAAAAAATTAAGAATTAATTACTTGGAGCTTATTTGTTGGACAGCTAAGGAAATAATACTGACTTCCCCAACCTGATGCCTCCTGATGTTTTGAATACTGGTCCCATCAGCCACTGCTAATGTGGCCTGTGCAATGTCATAGGAATGGAAGGCTGAGCTAGGAGCTGGAGGGAGTGGGTGTTGGGTGTTGCAAGTCAGCATTTGGGTCAGTGTTGAAAGGAGGCAAGCAGAGGGTAAAATGTCTGGAGTGGCTTGTATCCAGAGCTTAGACTTCTTGCTGCTTGAAGGTGTAGTTGATGCTTGGGAAGCATTTAAATTAGGCTTATCCATATGCACCTAATTGTGGCTCCTCCCACATGGTGTCATGTCATTGTTCCCTGTTGCATTGCTTGGAGTTCAAGTTTGCTGGTGCTGTTTTATGAGGGACCGTGCTTTGGGCTAGTAGTGCAAAATCAGACTGTTCTAAGGCCTGGATGTTGCTTTGTTTCAGCGTCCTCCTCACAGGTGCAGACCTGAACCTGGCATATGGACGACGATATGGTCTGGTGGGCCGGAATGGGCTGGGTAAGACCACCTTGTTGAAGATGATTGCTAGCCGTAGCTTGCGCATCCCCTCACACATCAGTATCCTCCATGTTGAGCAGGAAGTGGCAGGGGACGATACACCAGCCCTGCAGAGTGTACTGGAATGTGACACCACTCGCGAGAGCCTTCTGAAAGAAGAAAAGGAACTAACAGCCCAGGTCAATTCTGGAAGGTAACTCTTTTGTCAGGATGTATCCTGCCCAGCTCACTTTAACCTCACACTTAGCCATCCTTTGTACGGAGCTGAACTTACCTTGCTGTATACAATTCTCATCCTGTTCTGTTTCAGAGGAGAAGGCACTGAAGGCACCAGACTATCCGAAATCTATGCCGCCTTGGAAGAGATTGAGGCAGACAAGGCCCCAGCAAGGTAAGATAAAGTTCCTTCTATTAGAAACCAATGCACATTTTCAACCAGTGTGGAGATGTCTAAGGAGTGCGGCAATCTCTATTAAAATTCAAGCCTGCTATTGTATATCACTTTCAGGGTCCAGGTTATAACAGCAACATCTGATGTACATAAAATGATATTTGTAAATTTGAAACCCAAAGGCTACCAAGAAAAAAAAAAAACACTCTCACAAACCCAACATAAAACAAAAAAAAAAGTGCCAGTATTCTGAACCTCGTGTAGGTTAAAACTGAGTTCTAGCTCTCACATCAATGGATATGTAACTGGTGGCTGGAATCCTGTTGGTTCATCCCAGCTAGAGTAAATCCTTTGAATGAATTGTGAATAGTATGTCACTGCATAGGTAAATCCTGTTGATTCAGTGAGTCTCCTTTAGTCAGGACTAACAATAAGATTTAGGCTGCTTTCTTCACATTCAATCTTGATAGATGCGGATGGGAGTGGAAGGTGGGAAGAAGAGAGAAAGGATGATTTCTAGAGAAAGGCAAGAGAATAGGTATGGTCCTTTTTCTTGTCCAGGTCCACACAGCTAGATTCTATAAAGAGGTTTCACATAGCTGTTCTTTTCTCTAGCAGGTCCCCGTCTTCAAAAAGGGAAAAAAGGATCCCAACAATTATATTCCAGTTAGTTTGACATCAATACCAGGAAAGATTCTAAAGCAGATCATTAAACAGAGAGTCTGTGAACATTTAGAAGAGAATGCCATAATCACAAAAAGTCAATATGGGTTTCAGAGAAACAAGTCATACCAGACAAATCTGATCTCTTTTGTTGATAGAACTACCAGCTTGCTAGATAGCAATAGCTGCTTCATTTATTTACCATTTCATACCATGCTATACAGCCTCTAAGCGGTTTACAACTGGGAGCTACTTGCCCTCAACAAGCTGGGTACTAATTTTAGTGGCCTCGGGAGGATGCAAGCCTGAGTCGAGCCTGAGCCCTGGCTGGTATTGAACTGGTAACCTTTTGGTTTATGCGTCAGTGGCTACAGTACTGGCATTTAACCACTGCACCATCAGGAATGCTGTGGATATAGCATATCTTGATTTCAGTAAGGCCTTTGACAAGATCCCTCATGATATTCTTGCAAATACGCTAATAAAATGTGGGCTAGACAAGGTAACTGTAACATTGATTTGTAATTGGTTGACCATCTCCTTTTCATCCTGGAGAGAAGTGACCCGTGGGGTGTCCAGTGGGGT
>JAIPUX010001880.1:122407375-122423591 GCA_020142125.1 Phrynosoma platyrhinos
CTCAGGACAGAAGACGGAGAAACTGAATGGTTCCCAATTGGCAAAGGAATCGGAAAAGGCTGCATCCTTTCACCCGATCCATTCAACTTGTATGCAGAACATATTGTAAGAAAAGTAGGCTTGCACACAGAAGAAGGAGGAATGAAAATAGGAAGAAGGAATATCAACAATCTGAGATATGCAGATGACACCAGAATACTAGGAGGAAGCCTCACAGACCTGGAACAGCTACTAAGGAAGATCAAAGAAGAAAGTGCAAAGGCAGACTTAATGCTGAACATAAAGAAAACAAAAATAATGACCACCGAGGAGGACCTTCACAACTTCAACCTAGACAATGAAGAAATAGAAACAGTAAAAGAATTCCCATCCCTGGGATCAAACATTGATAGAAATGGGGATGGCAGTCAGGAAATCAGAAGAAGACTAAAAAGAATGTGGAGTGTGGCTATGAAAGAACTAGAAAAGATCCTACAATGCAAAGATACACAACTTAGCACAAAAGTTTGACTCATACAAGCCATTGCATTCCCTATTACTATAGATGGAGGTGAGAGCTGGAAAGTCAGGGCCTTTACAGACTGCTAGAAATAATGCAGCTTGAGTCCACTTTAACTGTCCTGGCTCAGTGCTAAGGAATCATGGAAATTGCATTTTTTTCTGGGACATTGAGCCTTCTCTATGAGAGAGCTCTGGTGCCACAATAAACTACAGTTCCCATGATTCCCTAGCACTAAGCCAGGACAGTTAAAGTGGACTTAGGATGCATTATTTCTGGCAGTCTGTAAAGGCCCTTAGTTTTTACTGGCAGGGAAAGACAGGTGTGGGGCTGCTTTTGGTAGCAACCATACCAAGGGCACCTAGCACAGTCTGGTCTCATACCCTCCAACTGTCCCAATTTGGCAGAGACAGCCCTGGATAATCTGTTACTTCCCATATTCTCAGCAACTTTTAAAATGACCCTGTTTCTCTTTCTTCCTCCTCCTCCCACTTTCCCCTCTCATCCACAGTTTACTTGAATTGCTGCAGGCTGTGTTATACTGAAATTTGTGTTCATAGTGAGTGTAATTGCAAGGTCACAACCTAGAGTTTCCCCACCATCTAAGATCAACGGCTGGTGTCCTTCCCATATGTTGACCCCATCCAAGTCCTTCTATCTGCCCCCTCCATTGCTTGCTATAACAAGATGGGCCGGGTCTGCTATACAGAAGGCGGGGTGTGGAGGTGCACCAAAGGACTAGGAGAAGCCACAAATGCCCTTTTCTTATTCACTGATAAATAGATGTGACTCTTAGGGTTGCTGCCCAGCAATGCTAATCCCAGGTGAAATATAAATATTTACATGAAGCCTCTGGGAGAGGTCATCCAGAACTTTGGGGTTATGCTGATGATACCCATCTCTATTTCTGCTTTACAGCTGATGCCAAAGAGCCTGTGCTAGTACTGAATCATTGTCTGGATGCAGTAGACTGGATGGGGGTGAATAGACCGAGGATTAATCCAGACAAGATGGAGGTGATGCTGGTCACTAGGAAAACCAAGATGGAACCAGCCTGTTCTGAATGGGGTTGCTCTACCTCTGAAAGATCAGGTTCATAGCTTGGACCAAAGGCTGCTCTTGGAAAACCAGGTTGTTGCAGTGGCCAGGAGCACCTTTGCCCAACTTCAGCTGGTGCATCAGCTATGTCTTTTCTTGGGGAAGGCCACCGTGGTTCATGCCTTAGTTACCTCTCAATTAGACTACTGTAATGCGCTCTATGTGGGGCTGCCCTTAATAAGAAGCTGAAGCTACTGCAAAATGCAGCAGCCAGACTGGTGTCAGGTGTGCATTTTTAGAGACTGTATAACACTGGTCCTGCAAGAACTGCAATGGCTTCTATTTTGATTCCAAGCTCAATTCAAGGTGCTGGTGCTGGCCTACAAAGTTGGCCTACAAAATGGGGCCAGGGTATCCGAAAGACAGCCTCCTGCCATAGCAGCATGCCAGAAATGGGAGGAGGCCTGTTGCATATCCCAACACCTTCAGAAGTTTGCTAGGTGGGTACACCTAACTGGGCTTTATCTGTAGCAGCCCCTCAACTGTGGAACTTTTTACCCAAGGATGTGAGCTTATCCCACGGAGGCAAATTGCTTAAATCCCATGCAGAAACAGGATTTAAAAATCCGAAAAAAACGCAAAAGCGGGTTGTTTTTCAAACATATTTGTGTAAAGGAGAAATAAAGTGACATTAACCTGAATGGAAAGTTGCCAAAACCTGCTCCTTTTTACTTTCGGAAGTTCCCAAAAGTAAAAAGGAGAGGGTTTTGTCGGCTTTCCGTTTGGGTTATTTTCGTGTTATTTCTCTTTCACACAAACATTGGAGTTTATCACACAGGGGAAATCCCGTGCAGAAACGGGATTTAAAAGGTGGGGGTAACCTGCAAAAGCAGACAGATTTTCACAAACATTGCTGTTAAAATGGGGTTAACCCAAACGGAAAGTAGTCAAAAACTGCTTTCTTTTTACTTTCGGGATTTTCCGAAAGTAAAGAGAAGCAGTTTCTGACTACTTTCCGTTTGGGTTAACCCCATTTTAACAGCGACATCGTCTGAAAATCTGCCTGCTTTTGTGGGTTTTTTTCAATTTAAAACCCCTTTTCTGCATGGGATGTGATAAACTTGTCTGTCTGAAAAACCACCTGCAATTGTGGGTTTTGTCTACTTTGTTTGGGTTAACCCAGAAGTCATCTGGAAAACAACCCGTAAAAGCTTTTCACTTTAAATCTAGTTTCTGCATGGGATTTGTCCCGTGTGATAAACTCGGATGTTAGGCTGGCCTCAAATTTCTTAAGTTTCCATCAGGCAGCCCAAACAGTGCTGTTCTGTATGACATTTAATGTTCGTAATTGCTGTTTTAACTGTTTCAAAAGATTGTTTTTAGACTACTTTTAGGAGTTCTAAGAATATTTTAATGTGTTCTAAAAGTGTGTTTATCTTTGTATTGTTTTCATTGGTTTTTATTTGGTCATTGCCTCTGGGGCCCTTCTGGACTGAAAGGTAATGCAGAAATGCTTTAAATAAATTAATGAAATAAATAAATGTGATACATTAAGTCTGAAATGCATCTGAGGAAGTCCATGAAAGCTCATGGTGCCAACTTCTTTGTTTCAGTTAAAGATGCTAAAGATGCTCAAAGATCTCTCTATGTACTGATTAAGTCTCAAAGTATGTCATGGTCTTTTGGTTAGTATGTTACAGTACTTATGATTTTGTGACATCTCCTTGCACAGCTGAAGTATACAATAATACCTTGCACTGACATGAGTATCCAGAGGAGGAAGAAGAAATCTTACACAAGTAATGCACTATATGTCTCTGTATATATGTAGTTTAAAATGGTCACCATAAGCTGAAGGTGATTTGAAAGTAAATTAACAACTTACAACAATGTATAGTTGCAAAGATGGGGGGACAACAGTGTTTCCAGGTAAAACTTGATTCCTAGAAGGATACTTTGAAATTGTAGTTTATTTAATAAAATTATAACAATTTTAATTATTTTTGTAAATAAAGAATGTTATTACATCTCAGATGTTTATAAAAAGCATCAGATATTTCGGCTTCTGCTTTTCACAGGGATGCTCATTGGAATAGGAGAGGTAAACAGCATCCCATGGCAATTATAGACTTCCTAGGATCTGAAAAATGGAATTCAGAGAATGGTGCTGGAATTATAACAATATTTTGTTGTTGTTATTTGCCATCAGGTTATCTTCAGCTTATGATGACCCCACGAATGACAGATCTTCAAGAGCTCTGGTCATCCCCTGTCCTGCTCAGGTCTTGCAAACTCAGGACTGTGGACAGAGTCATTGTGGTCTTCCTCTTTTCCTACTGCCTTCCGCATTGCCAAGCGATACCGTCTTTTCTAGTGAGCCATGTCATCTTATGATACAGTATATCCAAAATATGATAGCTTTACTTTGGTTGTTATGACTCCTACTGAGAATTCAGGCTTGATATGTTCTCAGACCATTCATTTGTCTTCTTAGTAGTCCATAGTACACCCAGCACCAGATTTCAAATGAGTTGATTTTCTTTCTGTCAGCGTTTTTTCCCACCCATTGTCAGAAATCAGAAATAAAATGACTTGGATGATTCTGATTTTAGTATTTAATGATATGATATAATAGTATTAGACATATAGCATTTAAACTATATAAACTGTAACAACAGTTCCTGAAGCTACCATATATTTAACTGCATTATTAAGCCACCAAAGAAGAAACAGCTGTGCAATGATCTCTGGAGCTTCCACACCCTTACAGCAGATGCCAGAGAGTCCTGCAGTATATCAAGCATAATGGTCTTGCTTTGCTAATGTGGGCTACTCTAATGAGATTGATGGGTGTGCTGCTGTGTGGCATGAACAGACTAAATGCATATTCTTCAGGGAAGCAGCCAAAAGAAAAGCTACTCCTTCTGCCCTAGTCAGCAGAATTTTTTCTCATCTCAGAGCTGGGGGGATGAGTTGTGTGACCACATGGTGCAAAGTAACAGGTCAGCAGGTGCTGTTCCTTGACTCACAACACAGACACACTAGGCATGCTGGAGGATGAATATATACTTTTATCTATTCTTACAATCTCTTTATTCATGAGTATACAGATGAGTCAAGCAGAGGTTTGGGAGCAAGTCAGGTTCATCTTCAAGCAACAGCAGAGGTCCAGCCTAGGTGTGACCAGCAACAGTCCCAAGGTTTTCAGCTTGGAACTGCTCCAAAATGTAAAAAGAAAAGAGGACCCTGGTAATGGGGGCAAAAGGGTTATGTGAGTACCAGTCCTATCTCTACCTGTGACTTCTTTCTCTCTCTCTCTCTCTGTGGAAACCCCTAATCCTTTCAGGCTCTGATACAAGAACCCAGTGAAAAGAAAGGATATAGCTATGGGGTGATGGTGGGGAGAATTAGGGCACTGATCCCTGCCCCAAATAAGAATTCACCTTTCTGTGAATTTTTTCTTCAGTCCCCAAACTTCTGGCATTGCAGCAACTTAAACCTTCAGTGGAGCATTTAGAAATAGTGTTTAGGCATCCAAAGAAAAAGAGCAGGCACAGTTACCAAGGGAAGGTGAATACAGCAAATGTAAGAGTTCTAGGTGTCAACCATTTTCATCGTCTCCCTCTGCAATGCTAGAAATTTGAGGATCATGGAAAAATTCATTTAATGGGCAAAATTATTATTAGTAACCATTCTTTTGCGAGACTGTTTCTCTCTAAGTATAACAAATTTCACTGGGGCTATTCCACCAAAAGTTCTTTTCTTTTATTGGCACAATGGGGGTGTGGTTGGGGCAAATTTTCTCCTCTATGAATTTTTTTCCTTAAGAGTTAAAGTGCAAAAATGCTATTTCACTAATGCACAAGATGCGTTGCAGCACTATAACACTAAAAATATGTTGTTATAATTTTAGAATGGGAAAGGCCGAGAAGAAGAGGATGAAAGAACACCCTCAACTTTACCTTTCTCATCATTCATCTTGAAACAAAGGTAAGCAAGCAAGAAAAGCAGAAGTCCCATCAGCTGTAAACCCAAGGAATGATGAGTTTGGCCCAATGAGTGGGGAAACCTTAAAGAAGGGGCTGTACTTGCTGATAGAGTTCAGAAGGAGAATGGAGTGGAGCTGCAGTTGCCAGGAATAGGGAGTAGGCCCTTTTCACTTTGAATAAAACAGTGGTATTTTCAATTGTATATTTAAGACAGAACAAATAGATAATGTTCCTTCCTCCGACCTTACTCCTCCTCTCTCTGGGACTAAGCCTGCTCTGCATATGATATTTCTGAATACAGGTTGAATAAGTAGGGTGATAATATGCAACCTTGTCTGACCCATTTGTCTATTCTGTTTCTCCATATTTTGTTCTGATGGCGGCTTCTTGTCCTGAGTTCAAGTTACACATCAGGATAATCAAATGTAGTGCCATTCCCATCCCAGTAAGAGCAACCCATAGCTTTTTGTGATCTATGTAGTCAAAGGCTTTTTTTAAATTAATAAACCATATGAAGATTTTCTTCTGGAATTCCCTGGTGCACTCCATTATCCATCATATGTCTGCAATGTGATTTCTAGTGCCTCTTGCTTTTCTGAATCCACTCATTTCCAACTTATGGCAACCATATAGGCAGGTTAAACTACCATATAATTCTTGTTGTTGTGAGCCTTCAAGTCCTTTTGGACTTATGGAGATCCTAGGCTGATGCTGTCATGGGGTTTGCTAGACAAGATTTGTTCAGAGAGTGCTTGCCTTCTGGAACCAATGTGGTATAGTGGTTTTAATGTTGCACTAGGAGTAATGGATTCATACTCCAGGAAAACAGATTCCACCTAAGCATTAGGAAGAACATCCTGACAGTAAGAGCGACAGTGGAATGTGCTGCCTGGAATGTACTGGGGTCTCCTGCTTTAAAGGGTTTTAAACAGTGTGTTCCTGCATGGCAGAATGGGGTTGGAACTTGGACTGGACTGAAAAGAGCAGGGTTCAAATTCCCACTCAGCCACGGAAGCCCACTGGCAGGCCTTGTATTACCACACCCTGCATACCATGCATTATTTGGGGGTACAAATATTGTATTATATTTTGTTATAATAGCAGTTACAGAAAGACCAGAAAGCATGAACCTGGAAAGGTCATGATGACCTTTAAGTGAACTTCTGATGTCTAGTCACATAGACCTGGGGGCATGTTTAAAGGAACCCTGTAACCTTATGGCTGTGAATATTGCTGCTTCCCAATCCCCTGCCATGCGCATTTCCCCTTGAAGGTCACAGACAAAGAAGTTGGTCAGCCCTAAGGAGCAATCTAATCTTTCTGCCAGCCCCCATGGTATTTTCCTACACCTGCATCCTATCCCAAACGTCCTGGGGTTCTCCTAACCTTATCACTGCATGGTTAAATCAATGTCACTGCCGTCAACCAAAAATATTCCTTTTCTAACTCTGAAGTTAAAATCACCAACCGGATGGGAATCCCATTCATAGAATCACAGAGCTGAAGAGACCAACAGCCTGTCAAGCAGGAACTCACAATCAAAGCACCTTCGACAGATGGCCATCCAGCCTCTGTTTAAAGACCTCCAAAGAAGGAGACTCCACCACTCTTCAAGGCAATGTCGTCCATCGTCCAATAGCTCTTATTGTCAGGAAGTTCTTCCTAATGTTGAGGTGGAATATCTTCTCCTGAAGTTTGAATCCATTGCTCCGGGTCCTAGTCTGTGGAGGAGCAGAAAACAAGCTTGCTCCATCCTCAATCAATATGAGATCCCTTCAAATATTTAAACATGGCTATCATGTCCCCCTTAACTTCTATTCCTCAAGCTAAACATCCCCATTGTTTCTGGCATAAATGGAAAATCCACTCCAAGTGCCTCAAGTCAAGTTTGGCCCATAGATACCCCTGACAAAGGTATTGATACCTCTGATTTGATCCAGTTTGCAATCAGACAGAAGCTCTTGTCAGATTCAAACTTGACCTCTCTGTGCTACTGTTTGCACCACACAGCAAGCAGACTGAGTCCCATTCAACTCTTAGTTTTCCCCTAGATTGGAGCCTGGCTTTTGGAAATTGGTAAGCATTGCCATAGCAATCCTTTATTTTGCTGCCCAAACCCACCTTTTTATATTTGTGTGTGTGTGTAAGTCCTTTGTGTGAATGTTGACATCCCTCTAGTTTAGACCTGCACAATTTACAAGTAGGTAAGTGCCAAAATTAAAATAGGCTAACTTTTTCGGGCCGCAGATAGGTTTTTAGCGGCTCACTGTTCAAGTAAAGGGATAATTAATGATTAAATTATTTTGCAAATAAATTATATAATAAAAAATGGACATTTCAGTTAGCACCAGTTAATTACACTTTTAAAGATTTTTACTTATCATGAAATTACATTAATGTTTAAAAAATTACTTTGCTAAATGGTACAAGTTTTAATATACTTTTAAGGTGTTCTTACTGTTTATAAAATTTAGGGCCTTTGCAGACTGCCAGAAATAGTGCAAATTGAGTCCACTTTAACTACCCTGGCTCAGTGCTAGGGAATCATGGGAACTGTAGTTTATTGTGACACCAGAGCTCTCTGACAGAGAAGGCTCAGTGTCTCAGAAAAAAATACAATTCCCATGATTCCCTAGCACTAACCCTAATCCTAAAAGTGGACTGAATTTGCACTATTTCTAGCAGTCTGCAAAGGCTCTTCGACTGTCATACTTTGGACACATCATGAGAAGGCATGAATCATTGGAGAAGACAATAATGTTGGGGAAGGTGGAGGGAAGAGGGAAGAGAGGAAGGCCCCAGGACAGATGGATGGACTTTATTAAAGAGACCAGAATAAGAGTTTGCAGGAGCTGGGCAGAGCAGGAGAGGACAATAGAGGAGGCCTGGAGAGGTCTCATCCAGGGGGTCACTGCCATGGGTCGAGACCGAAGTGAAGGCAGTTAACCAAACAAACAAACAATATCATAGGCCTGTGTCCCAGCTAGCATTACCCTGGCTCTCTTGCTGCTTCCTACTTAGCTAAAATAATTTCTCCATTGAATACAATAAGTCAGTGGCCCTCTCGGGACCCCTTACAATTTAGGTAACACTTGGATAAATCACACCCTCTCAGCCTCAGAGGGAAACAATGGTAAACCTCCTCTAAGTAAATCATGCCAAGAAAACCCTGTGCTAGGTTGGACTTAGAGTCACCATAAGTCGGAAGCTATCCGAAGGCAGACAATAACACAAAACGATGAACTATGGAACATAACTGGTGTGAATAAAGGTGAGGTGCTGTCCCTATTCTGTGCTTGTTTCTGGAGTCCCTTTCACAGAATACACTTAAAGTACTTTGATACTACTCTAGCTGCCCTGGCTGCATCCTGTGGAATCCTGGGTTTTGTAGTTTGGTGAGCCAATAGAACTCACTGGCAGAGAGTTCTAAATTTCTCTTCCCTGTACTATAAATCCCAAGATGCAACAGGATGGAATCATGCCAGTAAAATGGAATTATAACACTGTAGTTGTGAATCCAGTGATGCTTACCCCGCAGTAACTGCATAGGATTGCTGCCTTAACAGATGCTATTTATGGTATCTTCCAGTGGCTGATAGGGGGGAATATGGATGTTTCTCCTGCATTATCTATTTTACAGTAAGATCATAGTTTTACCAAAAAGATGAGTTATTTCCATGTGGGCATCTGAGATGTGCAGCTGCGGTTCACAGATGTGTGTCTTATCACTTGATTTTGCCATACATTATTATGAGCAGTTGAAGCCCACAGAAACCATCCTAGTGGCAATCACAAGGGGTTTCTTCTCAGAGGGCTTTAAAAGAAGGTAAGAGGAGGTATTTCGGAGCAGAGTGTTGAATTATTTCTCTTTTCCAAACTTTAGCTCCTGCCCTGCTTCATCAGTTGCACCAGGCATTTCTCCCCTCTGATCACTTTCATCGCTGGTGCAGAAGTCAGAAAACAGAAAAGTTCCTGGAGCAACCCGAGGTAAGAAATAGAAGGACAAGTTCAGTGCTCGTCTTTTCTATGCTTACCACTTAAAGGAGGAGTGGGCTATACGCAACAACAACACCCCCGCTGGCTTTTTTTCAGACTCCCCTGACCATTGTTTTTGGGCCAAAAAGAAAAGAGAGTGTGAGAGGCCTCTCCTGAAAGCCTCTAGGGATGCATCTACACTGTAGAAATAATGCAGTTTGTCACCACTTTAACTGTCATGGCTCCATCCTACAGAGTCCTGGGATTTGTAGTTTTGTGATGCACTAACACTCTTTGGCAGAGAAGACTAACGATCTTGTAAAACTACAAATCCCAGGATTCCATAGAAGGGTGCTACAGTACTTAAGGTGGTGTCCAACAGCAGTATTTCTTCAATGTAGGTGCATCCTAAGAGTGACAATTCACCTTTTAAATAAGTTGTAGTGACACCGTTAACATCAAAACATGCCTATTTTTCAAACCAAAAGTGCAACTTCCAGCAATGTCTGTTTGTTTGTTTTGTATACTGCTTTTTTGCCTGCATGGGACCCCAGGTGGCTTACACAGCCATACTCAATACAGGTAGGCTGATTCAATTTTGAGTTTGCAAGACCTGAGAGTCTTGGAGGTCTCTAAAGCACAGGATCACCATAAGTCGATGTCAACTTCATGTCAAATAATCACAACACGCAACTACAAGTCCCAGGTTTCTACAGCCATGGCAGTCAATGTGGAACCATAGCACTATAACCGTGTAGTGTGAAAGGGCCTCTGATGTTTGCCGTGATAATAAACATGTTTCCAGAAAGATATGTGATTATTCCAGACACAGGATTTGCCGTCCATTGATGCAGGAGCTGGGGTCTCTTGTTGGTCTGCAGCTTAGAACGCTTTATTTTGTTTTTATTTCCACAGACTACGCCCAATGTCTTGTTTCTCACTCAGGATGCCTAGTTTTCTGGGGCTTTCTTCCTGTTCCTGAACTCTTTCTGACAGGCAGCCTTCATCATCCTGAGAGGAAGCAAGACTGGACTTGCTGAGAGAACAGGCTCCCTTCCTTTTTCCTCCTGGTGCTGTCAGGTTTACACAGGCAGACTGGCCCTTTAATGAGGCCAGCTTGGGAGTTGCTCAGTTCCTTTAGTTCTGGCGCTGAGGAAGCAGAGATGTAGCTGCTACGGCACCAGCACCAGCACCACAGAGGAAGCCAGTACTAGAGAGAGTCTGCAGCAGCAGCAGAGAAGAAGAGAGAGATAGAATATGTGTGCAAGCAATCCCACAAGCAAACAGGGCATCTGTCAGTTTTCCTCTTGGAAGGGAAAAGCAGAAGAGCTCAGAAGTTGAAAAAAGCTAGGCTCCTGGTTAGTCTTGATGGAAGGAAGAATCCATCCAGGAAGGTGCTGATATTTTTCCTTCCCTGTGAATTCATCCCAAACCGGGCTGGTTAAGACTGCAGAGTGTGTGTCATTCCCCAGGTAAGCCAGTTCTATTGGGTAACTTACTAAGAGCAGCAAATGGATGCCTGGGAGCCGGACTGTTTTAGACACCCCAACTGTATGGGACGGTGACACTTTTGGGGTGATGGTGGGAATAATTTGGGGTGGGTCAAAAGTGCCTGGCTGGCCCCCAAGTAAGGAACAAGTTTAGCTTGCTAGGATTGCCCCTCCTTTCCTTAAAGAAAGCCATCCTTTGCTTCCTTGTAAAGTGGATCTCCCCAATGTGTCCGAATGACCAAGATACCCACATTGCAGACATGACCCACATTTTTGTGAATGGGGAGGAAAGCAAAGGGGAACATGGCATACTGAGCCTTTCAGCTGTGTTGGCAAGTGTTCCTGCTGCTACTGCATCGCAGGCAGACTTGCACTTATATATTGAATATGTGCCATATTAATTATTTACTGGAACTCCTCATAATGTATTAAGAAATGCTCCTGACTCTCTTTTGTTAAAAAGCCCTTAACAGGAAGTGCATGGGATTGACTCAATAGCAGTGACCCTTTGGCCAAAAAAGGGAAAGAGTGCAGGGGTCTAAAGCTACCAGGTTTGAGGTTTACGAGGATGGAAAGCTTTCCCAGTACATGGTTTATTAGGCTAAACTTTGCATATGGTCAGAGGCTTAGGAATTTGAGTAAAAGCAACAAAGGCTAAGTGGCATTTGTCCAAGGAGATAGCTGAGAGTATTACACTCCTAAAGCCCCAAATTACTACAATGGGGACTGGTTTTGGTTTGAGGATCCTAAATACTTAAAATTTAAAATGCCCTCTTCCTGACATCTGGGAATAGAGAGAAAGTCTAGGAATAGAGAGTGAATCCCAGCAGGAGGCTTGGTCTTAATGCTAGCTTGTCTTTCATAAAAGTATGTGTCACTGGGTCCAATACTGTCTTTCTCCATTTTAAAAGTCCAGATCTGGACAGATGTGAGGGATCAGTTGGAGGGTGTAAAAGCATTTCGTTGGTGTAAGAATTTGGATGGTGTAATTGGCATCATCAAAAGTTGTGGGAAGGAGGAGAAATAGAAGGAGTGGGGTTTAGTGGAATAAGGGCAGTCTCAGGGCATCTAGTGAAGTGTGTCAGATAATCCCTAGTTAGAGTAATGTCCTTATCTCACAGTCCTGGAAAGAAAAATCTCTTCAGTTTGTTTTATGGGCTTATTGTTCCTGTCACCACTCCATTTCCCAGCTGACTACCCAGAAGGTGAGCTGGATCGCTGGTGTATTAGCTTTAACCACTTGTGGCATCATTGCGGTTACTTGAGAGCTTTTTGATTTTACCTGCAGGTACCAACCTCATCTTCTCTCCCTCTCTTTGCTTTTGTATTGGTTGGGTAGTGGTTTATCAAGCCACAATTTCATGGGAGCCCAAGAAATAGTCTGAAAGTGCTTTGGTAGGATTCTGCTTCAGAAGATAAGCTGGGTGGTGGACCTGATTATCCAAGCATCTGTTAGCAAGTATCTTGATGACAATGAAGTGAGCGATTGGTAGGAGCCTGCATGGGTTTGTCAAGAACAAATCCTACCAAACTAACCTTATATCTTTTTTGGATTGGGTCATTAGATTAGTAGATAGAACGCTGCGGATATAATTTATCTGGATTTCTGCAAAGCATTTGATAAGTTCCCCCCAGATATTTTTAACTGATAAACTGACTAAATATGGGATAGATGGAAACACCACCAATGGCTCTATAATTAGTTGGAAAACTAGGGACGTTATCACACATGGGCCAGAAAGCGGAAATAAAAGTGGAAATGAGGCATCCCGAAAATAAACGGGAAATAACCCTTATTTCCGCATACGTCATTACCTTCATTGCGCATTTACAGTAAGTGTATTGAACGTCCACACACAAGCGAAAAAAACCCGTTAATGTAGCCGAAATGAGCCTCCTGCACATGCGCAGAGAGAGGAATGCTCGCTGGAACCATGGCAACAGCGGGGAAATGCGCCACAATACGTATTTGGTTATCAGACCTACGGTAAATGCGAAATGATTCCTGTCGCGTAATTGCAATTCCTGAAGAAACCGAAATTCAAAAGATCTCGGTTCTTTCCACTTTCTGTCGGGGTTCTGTGTGACATCGTGTGGAAACACGGGCAAATAATCCGGATTCGTTCGCCATTTCGTTTGGATTCTGTTTGGATTGAGCTCCGTGTGATAACGTCCTAGGTTACAATAGTTGTCATTGGTGGCTGTGCTTCAGATTGGAAGGAAGTCTCCAGTGGAGCGCCACAGTGGTTTGTCCTGGTGCCACAAATCTTCAGTATTTTTTATCAGTGATTTAGATGATAAGGTGGAGGGAATCCTATTCAGATTTGGAGATATACAAAACTAGGAGGGGTAGCTAACACATTGGAAGATAGGAACAGAATTCAAAAAGACCTTGATAAACTAGAAAACTGGACTGAAATGAATAAAATTAAATTCAAGAAGAACAAATGCAAAATTCTACATTCGAGTCACAGAAATCAAATGCACAGGTATAGGATAGGGATACTTGGCTCAGCAGTACTACATTGGCAGAGGACCTTGGGATTATTGTTGATCATAAATTGAACATGAACCAGAAGTGTGATGCTGCAGCAAACAAGGCATTTAATAGTTAGAAGGGCTGTCATGCAGACTTCACTTGAAACAGGCTTGATTTCCGTTGTGCCCGAGGACAGAACTAGAACCAGTAGGAGAAAAACCAGGGGAGCAGATTAGCAGAATCTCCTGATACAAATAGCTCTAGGATGTGGAAAAAGGCTCTCCTTCATTTCAGGTATTTAAACAGAGGCTCAACGGCCAAGGGTACTGTGGTTACGTCCTGCAGTTAGAGCCGACACAGAACTCTAACTAGATGACCACCAAAGTTTCCTAGAACTCTGTGATTTATTCTACTATTGTGGAGGAGTAAGTGTACTCTGAATGCTGAAACCTCACTCTCTGAACACTTTCATCTCTGCTCACAGAACCCACTGAAGTTAGTGGGCTTCTTGCTGGTGCATCTCAGAAATGTAAGAGATAGAAAGTGGTGGTTGTTGTGTGTTGTTTTGTTTTTTAAAATCTAAATTGTGAATAGGAACTACATTTCACAGTAACTTCACACAGTCACAGCTCTATGAAATACATAGTGTGGTGGCTAAAGGCAGACTTGCCTGTTGTGAGATGGTGCTACAGCGAGGCACTTGAACAGATGTGGAAATTGTGTTTCTATCCTGAATTTTTAATCAAATTTCTTGTCTTTTGTTTGAAAGAAAAAGGGGTGATAGAAATTCCACAAATATGTCATCAGGTGCCTAATGTAAGAACACAGGAATTGCCTTGCTGGAGCAGACCAAGATCTAATTAGTCCTACGTTCCGTTTCCAATATCTTGAGCACTTACAAGTGGGGCGCAAAGGTATCTATCTTCCCATACATTGTCTCCAGCATCTGCTATACTGCCTCTGAACATGGAAGCTCTGCATATTAATGTTAATAACTCCTGATGAAAATATACATGCAACATAGATTTAATAATATTTTGAACCCAACTAAGTCATTGGCCAACAGCACAATCTGTGCTAATGAATTCTAGAAATTAATTATATGTTGTGTTATGACTATCTCTCTGATATTGAGATGTTTATGAGTCTTGAGCACTGTAAAGGAAAGAACTTGGGAGTAAACTGAAGAAATGGGTGAGTGGGAATAGAGATGAACAATGATCACTTCTTTCATCTAAACTGCACCCTAATGAAGAAGGTTTTCTACGAACAAAATGGCTTTAGAGTAGGTTACATCCTTCTCTAAAGCTTGCATGGTATAGCATACTCTCCAACTGTCCCAATATGGTAAGGAAATTTCTGATTAATACTCTGTCACCCCACTTTTTCAGCTGCTTCTAAAATGTTCCAGTTTCTTTTTCCTCCTCCCATTTCCCCCCTTTGTCTTCAGCTGCTACAAACTGAGAGCCTTATCGTCTGAGCAAAAAAGCCGAAACAGAGTGGGAGAGTAGTTTTTCTTTGTGCCTTTCTGCATGCCATTGTAGCACTTCCATTCTCTTCTTGAGGGAGACTATAGTAAAAGTGTTTCTTTTGTCACACTGGAAAAATCAGTTCAACAAAAGGCATGCTTTTACAATTGTATCTCTCAGGAAGGAGAAGTGCTACAGCAGTATGTGGAGAGGTGCAGAGAAAGCCAGCACTCTCCCACTCTATTTTGGTTTTCTTTTCTCATGTGATAAGGCTGTGAATTCAAAATGTAAAAGTAGTTTGCACTCAATAAACTTAGTGGGGGCGGGGGGGGGGGGGAGGAAGAGCCAAACTTCCCAATAAGGTCAGGCAAAAGCAAACTGCTGCATCCTCTGCTAGTTGGTGTGTCCTTCCTCATTAATAACTTCTGCCATCTTGACCATACTCTATTGTAGCTTGACCACATGTGTCTTGGTTTTTATTTGTAAAATGTTCTGGAGTATTTAATAGTTACACTTGTATTGTTTTGGAGAAAGCAGAGACACATGTTTCCACTAAGGTACAGCTGCAGGGAAGAAACTGCCCCCTTAAAGTTCAAGGATGGAGTTTGTTAGTAGATTTACACACTTATTTAGATAGATGCAGTGCTGAGTTGTCTGGCCTTCATTGCTCAGAGTCTCCTGGCAAACAGGTAGTTGCTTATGTAGAATTCAGAAATAATTGGTTTGAAGAAAAGATGGAGGTTGTGATTCAAAAGGGTAGCTCTGATACCAGAACCAAGGACTGCTGTTTTAGGGGCTAACATAAGTGTGTGCCACTGTTTAGCCCAGGGCTAGGCAACCTTTTTGAGCCGGGGGCCGGATTGCTGTCCCTCAGACAATTGGGGGGCCAAAGCACCAAAAATAAATAAATAAATAAAAATATGCATGCACACTCTCTCAGCCCCAGAAAAGCCATGGCAAACCCCCTGTGGAGATTTTGCCAAGAAACCCCCAAGAACAAGTAATAACAACAATAATCAATATCATCATGGTGGCCGGAGGCGGCGGCAGGACCGGCCTGGGGCCAGTCCAAAGGCCACGGAGGGCCGCATCCGGCCCCCAGGCCTTAGGTTGCCTACCCCTGTTCTAGAACATGGCCACACAGCCCCAAAAAAACCACAAAAAAATTGATGTTTGCTGTTAAATGCTTTCAAGCTGACTCTGGCTTTTCCTAGAAGGATTTAGTCATAGAATCATAGAGTTGGAAGGAACCCCAGGGGCCACCCAGTCCAACCCCC
>JAIPUX010001880.1:122463347-122478866 GCA_020142125.1 Phrynosoma platyrhinos
GCACTTCCCCTTGGGCATTGATAGCCAAGACCAGCCCAAAGCCACCGACAAACCGGCCATCCCCGGATGGCAGGGAAATGGCTGTTGGGACAGGCAAGGAGGGGACAATGCAACCATGCTCACCACGCTCGCAAAGCACTTGCTCCGAGGTGCTGAGTGCCACCGTGTGGGCCCAGGCGGACAGCGGCCGTGGTTCAGAGACGGACGTCTGTGACCATTCTCCAGATGCCTCAGAAGCCAGCCTCAGCCTGCCGGAGATAAGCTTGGAGCCAGGAGAGGGTGACTTGGAGAGCATGAGCTGGGCCACAGCTGTGGCGCTGGCCTGGCTGGAGCATCGCTCTGCTGGGTTCTTCGTTGAGTGGGAGCTGCTAGCGGCCAAGGCTGATGCCTGGCTGCGAGTGCAGCAACTGCCAGAAGGGGTAGATGTTGCTGCCCTCAAAGGGGCAGCCCGTCAACTCTTCCTGCTGCTCCGCCATTGGGATGAGAACATCAAGCTGAACATGCTATGTTACAACCCAAACAACATGTGAAGGAGTGGAACAGGCAGGCCCTTTGGCTTTGGGGTGCCAATAAAGAGGCCTTCGTTCAGAGCCAGTAGCACTGGCGTGTTCTTTCAAAGCCCAGGTCTTTTGGTCACCCCATAGGTCTGCATGAGCTTAAGCAATATCTGAAGACAGACTGTAAGTTGCTATACCTGGGCTGTTACAGACAACTAGGACCATTCTGTTTCCCTTCAGCTTTGACATTCTAACCAAATTTGTAAATTTAAAATGTGAAGATGCGTGTGTAGGGTGAGCCAGTTTCCAACTGCATTCTGTGGAAACTTGTAATTCCTCGTCAAAAAGATTGATAATGTAGACCAAATGTCCGAAGCCACTTTGCCGGCTGCTGGCAATCTGCTGTGTTTCAAGGGCCCCATTTTCATAAGCCAAATAGCATCACTGGAAGTTACTGAAAGGACTCCAAAAAAAGTCTCCCCGAATCATCTAAAATGGGGAGGAGAAACACAAAGGACTTCCTTAGCAGACAACCCAGTATAAAGCTGGCTGCACCTAGGAAGTTCAAACAGTCTGGGCACAGAACATTTTTTTACCACTTACTTAATATAAATACATGAAGCTGCCTTATATTGATTCAAACCAGTGTTCTGTCTTGTCCTAAAAGGCCTACTCCATTTGACAATAATTCTCAAAAGCTCAAATGAGATGCCTTTCCAAGTCCTGCCACCTGAAAGGCCAATAGTGAACCTGGCTTCTTCTGCATGGAAAGCACGTGTGGACTATTCTTACTCTTCCCTATATTTCAGGTCAGGTCTCAGTGGACATTGTGAGATGAAAAGAGAACATTGCTCTTTGAAAACAAAACAATCAGCAAAACAATCAGCTCCATTATTCCCAAAATAACCACATTCCAGAAATAGAACATATTAGTAGATGAAGCCAACAGGACTGCATCCACTTACTCAGCATAAGAAATTTGGTTTTGTAGATCTAGGTTTTTCAAAGACAGCAATGCACACCTTTTAGGGAGTAGGGAATGAACATACAGAAGACAGGAATGGTTTGCACTGAGACTGAGAACAGGAACTACAACGACATTCTACAGTAAAATATTGCACTATAAGTGTGCTCCTATTTGATGTACCAGCCACCCAGGCCTTCTTTCAGGATGCTCCATTCGCCTCCCTTCCACCTTAATCCCCAACAGAAATGCTCAGTCCTCACTGGACTGTTTAGTGGTTGCCTCCATAGGAATAATCCCTTTTTAAAAATGTATTTATGAAAACCTTCACTCCTCTAAATATGTCTATACTTTCCTGTTGTTTCTCAGAGATCTTGTTTTGGCTAAATTCCGCTTAGATGGTGCATTAGCAGAGTCTCAATCAGAAGAAATGATTTGCCACACGGAAGGAAGTCCCATCCTGAATTTCTCCTTCCAGCTTATTCTATTACACTGCACACCATGAATTTACTGCTTCAAATCCAAATTTTATACACTGCTAAAAGGGTTAGCAACTTGTTCACTTTTTAAAGCTGCATTTTTTGAGATGCTGTAACCTGAAGCAATGAAACAACTAGCCACAAGATAAAACACAAGATAAGAGGCCTTGGCTGTTTTTATTGAAAGTGTCCAACATTACCATAGGCAGGAATTGCCTCTTTCCCTCCTACCCTCCAGTCAAAACAGACCATTTGGGGGCAGGTGGCAGCGTTTTCACCTGAGCAAAAGGTTCCAGGAGGTTCTGGAAAGTGACCTTCAGCAGCTTTCCTAGAGTAATGTCCAACCCAGGCACAGGCGACCTGGCTTGGGCTCTCAGCGTTGGAGGCTGTTCATGTCCAGCTGTCACTTGGCCTTTTTTGCAGGCTGTTTTTCTTTCTGGGGGTCCAGGGAGGCTGCTGTCTCATACCAAAGTTGCAGAAGGATGATGCCATGGCACACGTGGAGGGAGGCTGAGCTGTAAACCGTCGAGGGATAGGTGTTCCAAGAGAGCTCGATCAGACCCAGGAGAAGCACCCTGAAGCAAAAGGAAGAGAAACAGCCCAGAGGACCTTCGCTTTCTGGCAGCCATCACTCAGGCAATCAATGGAAGACTAGGCAAAGATGTATTTGCTAAAGAGGTGGGCTCCTTGCCCTGCTTCCCCACTTGGAGGAGACTTCTGACATATAGGCACAAACTTTTAAAAATACAGGCAGCTTTTGGACCCAGAACTTGCTCTTTTATTCACCCTCACATTGTGCTTCACTGGCTCTCTCCATCTTTAGATGGAGTTTCTGCAAGCAACATTTTGGCTATATAAACATATAGACCACAGTGTAGGAATTGTGTCTTTCGTTCCGTGTTTATAATTTTTTAAAATGTTCCTCTCCTCCCACCCTTTCTTTTTAATAACTTACACCATGTAAACTACACCATGTAAACTGGGTTGTCACTTTCTGTGTTTCTGATGTTTCATTACCCTCTGGCTCTGTTGAATACCATCTACTCTCAACCCTGTGTATGTAAATCTGTAACTGAGGATAAACTCCACACATTGCGATGTAGCGGAATGTAATCCCTGAAAATTTATGCCAGAATAATTGATTGTTGGGAAGCTTCAAGTCGTTCTCGGTTTATGGCGACCCTATCATGGAGTTTTCTTGGCATGAATTGTTCAGAGAGGATTTGCCCTTGCCTTCCTCTGAGGCTGAGAGAATGTGATTTGCCTAAGGTCATTCTGGGTTTTCATAATAAATTAATTCTGTCTCTATGGTGTCATAAAACACTTGGATCATTTCCTTACATCTGTTGCTTTTTGTTGTTATTTGCTGTCAAATCAATTTCTACTTATATCTAACCTATGAATGAGAGACCTCCAGGGAGCCTGGTCATGCTCAGTTTTATTGAAAATAAAATTTAAAAACTCATTTTTACTTCTTATAATTACATACCAGGGATCTTTCTACATTGCAAATAGCTCCTGAAATGGTACAGCAGCTGTTGAATTAAGGAGGTGGGGGGGAATCTTTATCCAGGCTTCTGGTATTAAAGTTAATTTTATTTGATGTTAGTTTTTCATTCTCTCCTTTTGATGGTTTTTATTTGGCTGCTGGGACTGCTTTAACAAGAATAAATTGTTTTAAATGCAGTTTTAAGGCATGTTGTTATCCCTGTTCAGGGTGGGAGGGTTTGCTTTAGTTTTTGTTTTGTGATCCTGTGAGCCTTCTTTGTAAAGACTTTAGATTTTTAAAAAAGCGACAGTGCAAATATTTCAGGAAATAAGTAGTTGCATCTAGAAATCTCCTTCGTTTGGAAGAAGGGAAGCTCTGGATGCAACTCAGGAGTTCCTGCAGAAGTGTAACTGAGGACAGAGGGAGCAAAATGTCTCCCAATAAGAATTCTGGAAAAAAACCCATTAAATTGTCCTTTAATCCCCACATTTCTAGCATTGCAGAGAATGAGGCACGAAAAATTATTCACATCTAGAACTCCTTAGAAACTGCCTGCCCTTTTCTTTTGGATGCCTAAACAGTACTGAATTTCTAAATGCTCAACTGACATTTGCTCACTTAGAAATTTACAGATTGAAGAAAAAAATCATGGAGGGGGGAGCATAGAACTCTTTATGTGGAGGCATGCAATGCCTTGGTTTTCTGCCTGGAAACAGCAATACAATATGAGAGATTATAAATACTGAAAATAAGTAAATAAATGATCATTTATGTCTGGTGGGAAAGGGCCTGATCATCACTCCACAAGCTGTATCCACCTGCACTACAGCTCACAATGAGATCTTTCTACTAATACAGAATCTGTGTTGTAGGAGTTAAATCAGCACATGGCTAGTATGTTCGACTGGACCCTGAGAAACGATCCCCCTTGCCTCTGTGGCCCATAAAGGGACGTACCTTAGCAGGTGGGCCAGCTTCTTGGGAGGTGTACACCAGAGCAGGTAGGGCAAAGTGTGGAAATACCAGACGTAGAACTGATAGTGCAAGGAGCGGCTGAAGCAAATGCCGATGAAGTTGGAAGTGAAGAGAGCAAAGACTACCTGTGGACTTCAGTTAAGGTAAGCTTATACCATGCAAAGATCAGAAGCGTCAGTCCTTCCCATTCCAACCCTACACCAAGAAGGCTTCAAGATGTTGTCACCCCTCTCTGATGAAAGGATATGATTGGCCGAGAGTGGCTGCGGAGGGGTCTTCCTCTCTGCCGGATCCTTCAGCAGCGACAGGATATTTTCATCCGATCTGGAAGGGGTGTAGCAAAAGGTAAGGAGAGCTGTTGTGATCCATAAGGAAATATGTCCTTGGAATATCTCCTGTTAAGTTGACTGTCCCCAGCTGGAGATGAAATTCTGGGTTATGCCAACCTGGACCTCAACACTGGACACTCATGCTCAAGCCTTGTATGTGACTCTTTCCCAGCTCCTCTCCAGACTCCCCAGTTTGGAGTCATGAAGGAATCCTCTTCTCTCATACTATCTAGCAGCCCTGAGGCCTTTGTGCTTCCCACTGTAGTAGCTCCGGTAGACAATAGAGCTACTAGCTGGAGCTATTGAGGAGTTTAAAGGAGATGATGGCATAAATCATCTTCCTCCAACCTGGTGCCCTCTAGTTGTTCTGGATTAAAAAAACCCACAATTCCTGACCACTAGCCATGCTGGCTAGGTCTGATGGGAGCTGCAACTGAAAACATCTGGAGGGCACCAGCATGGAGAAATTTGCCATAAAACTATTTCTTTTACCGTGTAAATTCATGAACTTTTAAAAATAATTCTTCCTTAGATGTTCTGCATCATGTTTGTTCTTGAACCATCTGATACAGGACTGATCGAAAAGACTTCCAACACAGAGGATGGGTCCACCAACACCTTAGCTATAGGAGCTCAATCTCTGAAAGCCAGAAAAAAAGGTCCCTTTTTTTGCCTGCACACCCATATGGGAACCAAGATGCCAGACTGCGGAGAGGTCTGATTGGGTTCTTAAGAGCTTTGTAGGTAAGGTGGGATCTCAATCCTAGACTTCCTGTTCCAACCCCAACATCCTACACACAACACTAAGCTGACTCTCAGTCAAAGCACTGAAACACAATCCTTTGGCTGGGATAGGAAGAAGCACAGAAGGATGGCTCCGCAAGGATACAGAACCCCAGGACGCAAGCCTTAAGCCCAATCCCACAAATCCCAAAGGCAAACTCTTAGCATTAAAACATAGAGTTGTTTAAAGTTAAAAGTGTAATTACTAAGTTAAAGTAAGCTAAAATTGTGTGGGGTCACATGCACCAAAGTCTCATTCATCTGTCTTCTCTCACCCCGAACACTGCAGTTTATCCGTATTGGACTGGCACAGGCTCCATCCATGGCAATGGATAGCCTCTCCCTCTCTTTCCAAGGCAAAGTGGAAGCCATGAATGAGAGACTTGTGCCCCTTCTGTATTCCTTTCCCTTAAAGGCCTCACCTGTGCCACCTGTTGAGGGCAAAGAGTCCGAGGGCGGTCAAGTGGGCAACCAGCAGTGCCAGGTGGAACGCCCGGTGCTGGAAAACCTCTTCCGGCAAGAATCTCCAATTCACCGTCCACTTGAAGAGAAACTGGCGGCCCAGGTCAAAGGAGCGGGTCAGGTACCCAATGGGGTTTGCCACCAAGAAGGGCAACCCCAGAACCACCTGTAAGAAAGAGCAGGACTTTAAAACCGCCTCAACAAGGATGCAAACATGGAAACGACTCTTCAGCATCCTGAGTGTTGAGAGTGGAGAGTTGTATGGGGAAGTCATGGAGGAAACAGCACCATTAGAACTGAGTTCTAGATAGACAGGACTCAGCCCAAGCACAGCTCAACAGGACTGGAAGGTTTTGGTGGAGGACAGGCCTTTACGCGCCATGGTTTTGCCTGCAACATTGCCCATCTGCAAGAAATGCCTGCTCCACAACTAAGGGGAATGAGTTCGATTTCATTTCATTTCTGCCAAATCCTGGCTAGAGAGCACACGGAAACGCAGAAACTAAGGTCACTATGAGAATAAGCTGCTCTTATCTCAAAGTCTAACTAGGAGCACTACTGATGAATTGCATTCCACCCAATGCAAAATATACCAGGTTGAAGCTGGGGGTGCCATGAAGGCAACACAAAACTGTTGTAGGCAGGCATACCGAGATCATTTCATGGACTCTGCTGTGCATTCATCCAGAAAAGATGAGTTATTTTGAGCACTACTGCCAGAGAGCAAGAGGTATTGTTGCAATACTAGGTGTGCAAGCCACAAACCCGTTTTGCTGCTTGAAGATTATGAAAGTTGTGACGCAATGCAGCTGCAAAGAAAACGTATGTGTAAAAACACTGCCGAGCCCCTCCTTCCTACATCCACCTAACATCGCTTTTCTGTTTTTGGGATCATCTGTGCTGCAATTCAGCTTTTCGCTTTGTCTGTTTAAGAAACCTGTTGCATTCATTTTTGGCAAGGCTGCTCTCAACTGCTTGCAAGCTTGTAACTGAACCTTATGTGTTCACAGCAAAAGGCTTTTCTTTTGCCAAAAAACTGCCTTCTTCCAAGCTTTGCCAAGGCAACCTGCCTTCTGCCATTCTTGCTGCAGGAGCAATTTTCTTGCTTCCAAATTCATAAACCATACTTTCCCCTCCATTTTAGAAACAAAATACTAGGGAGAAATACAAATCCCCGTATTTGTTTTGAGCAACTGAGCATTACGCAACTGTTTACATGCAGAAAAGCTCATGAAATGCTGTGCAATTGCATAAAGGTTCTTGTGTAACTGGGGGCAGGATAGCAATCCAATGCATTTTAAAAAGCACCAAATTTTATACTATTGGTGCATGTAGATGCCTTCTGTGAAGTCACACCATTTGTCTGTCTATCCAAGTATTGCCTGGTCCAACTAAAAGTTGCTTTTCTAAAATATACTCCCCTTTAAAAAAAAAAAAAGAACACTTTAAAATTATTATTAAATAATAAATCAACTATCAAATCCTTGCACAAAAAGAAAGAAAGGGGGGAAATACCTCACATACATTCTTAAGATTAGTAGTTTTCTAAAAAGTGACCGTAAGAGATGTACAAGCCACAATATATCCAACATTTCTCAGTAGGGGACTTTGGAGGATATGCAACATCAGAGTTATTGTTGACAAATTCAAAATATGGAAACTAAGTACCATATAAATTATTTAAAACAAGCCTTTACTTGTTCTGTTAGTTTCTCCGCTGAAGGAAATATTCTAAATACACATATGCTGCTGAATTCATCACAATCCTTTAAGATCTTTCCATAGTGAGGCAATTTCTAATCTCGCTACCCAACCCAGGCATAAAAATTAAGATCTTTATGTAACAGTTGTTTATGGCCTTACTCTCATCTCTTACTTCCAAGCTATAATCCCTATCATTCGACAACCCGAAAGGATAAATAAGCTTGGGAGAAAGATTTTGAATCTGACATAGAAAACAACATTTGGTTCTCGATGTTGACTAAAGCTCCATTTAAATCTGTAACTTGTGAACAATGTCTAAAAGCCATTCATAGATGGTATCTTACACCTGTATATTTAAATTATGTTAACCCTGATTTGAAAGGTATATTAAGAGGTTGGCACACAGATTCAAACTTGGTGGAAATGACCAGATATAGCAAAATTATGGTGAGATCTTTTCTCTGAAATCAGTAAAATCACGGATCAAACAGTATGTAGAGAGATCTTGTAGCACCTTTGAGACTAAGGGCCTTTGCAGACTGCCAGAAATAGTGCACATTAAATTGAGGCACTGCCCTGGCTCAGTGCTAGGGAATCATGGGAATTGTATTTTTTTTCTGAGACATTGAGCCTTCTCTGTCAGAGAGCTCTGGTGCCACAATAAATTACAGTTCCCATGATTCCCTAGCACTGAGCCAGGGCAGTGCCTCAATTTAATGTGCACTATTTCTGGCAGTCTGCAAAGGCAAGAGGCTGAGCAGACCGGCATAAAGATGCGTCCACACATGCTGCGCCAAAGGAGTGCCGAAAAGCTGCAGCGGTGGTGGCAAGGGCAGCCTTTTGCCGCTCTGGAAAGGAGCAGATTTGCCAGCTCTTTTTAGAGTGGCAAAGCACCAGATTGGGGCCACGGTGTGCGGTTGTCGTGGCTCCGATCCGGCAAGAAAACCCTTAAAAGACCCATCTATTCAGCCCCTAACTGAAAGAAAGAAGTTGGGAGCATGAGCTGTCATGGACTTCAGTCTGCTTCCTCAGATACAATTGCTCAGATGTCTACTTCCTCAAATGCATCTCATACTGCCAACTTCTTTCTTTCATTTGGTCTCAAAGGTGCTACAAGATCACTTTCTGTACTGGTTTGACAGACTAACATGGCTATATCTTTGAATTCACAGACCAAACAGTTCCTGTTTCACTAGCAATTTGTTTTTTATCTCTTCTTCTCACAGATTCCTTGCAAATCTTTTTGCTGGGGATGTCAGGGGTTGAAGCATGGCCTAGCTCTGAACCACCCTTCTCCTTACCTGCAAGACTGCGCAGATGGCAAGCTTGGGAATGGCACGAAGCAGGCCAAAGCGCCACAGGAGGAGGTAAAGGAGACCTGGCGCAAAGAGCAGAATATTCATTTTCACAGACACAGCCAGGCTGGAGGAGGAGGAGGAGGAGACAACAGAGGTTCATTGGTGCCTGAAGAAAGACTGCTGCCCGCACGCCTTGTCTCCTACTCTTACTTTTTCACACTGGTGAAACCTGAGCACCACACATTGGCCGAGATCCTGCGTGTTCGCATTGCTCTGCACATGTAGTCCTGCAACCCACCGATCGCTCATAGGCTGCCAATCCTTGGGAGGATTGTCGCTTGCCAGTGGGGAAGGAGAGACGATTCAAACCATAGAGAGCAGCTGGTCTCAGCTCAGTTGTGGGGGAGAAATGACTCTCAGTGGAGTGCTCCCATCTTTTCCTTCCCCTCCAGGAGCGGAGAGCAACCAGAACTTCAAGACCTGAACCACCTCCCCCTCTTCCCCCTGGTAAGAAGGAGAATCACAGAATCACAGAGTTGGAAGAGACTTCAAGAGCCATCCAATCAAATCCTATTCTGCCATGCAGGAACTCACAATCAAAGCACCCCAACAGAGGGCCATCCAGCCTGTGTTTAAAGGCCTCCAAAGAAGGAGAACCTATCACACTCTGAGGGAAAGTATTCCGCTGTCGAACAGCTCTCATTGTCTGGAAGTGCCTCCTAAGGTTGAGTTGGAATCTCTATTCCCTTAGCTTGCATCCAAAAGCAAAGCAAAGCAGCTTCATTTATATACCGCTTCATATCACGCTATGGGATGTCTAAGCGGTTTACAACTGTAAGCTCATTGCCCTCCAACAGTTGGGGACTCATTTTAGCGACCTCCATTGAGACTCCATGTCCTATTCTCTGGAGCAGCAGAAAACAAGCTACGCGCTCCAGCTTCTCAATATATCCTTTTTGAATTGTGGTGCCCAGAACTGGACACAGGATTATTCCAGGTGAGGCCTGACCAAAGCAGAATAGAGTGGCACTATTGCTTCCCTTGATCTAGGGGGGTTGCAGACTGCCAGAAATAGTGCGAATTGAGTCCATTTTAAGGGTTAGGGAATCATGGGAACTGTATTTTATTGTGGCACCAGAGCTCTCTGACAGAGAAGGCTCAATGTCTCAGAAAAACAAACAAACAATTCCCATGATTCCCTAGCACTAACGCTAACCCTAAAAGTAGACTCAATTTGCACTATTTCTGGCAGTCTGCAACCCCCCCCAGACACTGTACTTCTATTGATGCAGCCTAGAGCCGCATTGGCTCTTTTAGCTGCTGCATCACACTGTTGGCTCATGTTCAGCTTGTGGTCTGCTAAGCAGCAGACCCTCCTGGGGTGTGAGAGCTGCTGAGAACGGGAGGTTTTTAGACGGAGCACAAAGGGAAGAGAATAGCCCTCCGTATCCTGTCCAAAAGAGGACTTGCACACATATAAGTCGTTACCAGGATACCAGTCAAAGTGTTAAATAAAACAAACAATTCTGTCCTCCAGAGTGGTTTTACAATTTACTCTGGAGAAACAAGCCTGTGGCAAGAGAAAAAACAAGGGGATGGGATAAAAGAGAGACTGTGACAGCAAAGTAAGATGAACTGCTGAGCTTAGATCTGGAATGTTCAATGCTGGGGAATTCTGGGAATTGTAGTGTACTGTGGCACCAGAGCTCCTAGACAGTGAAGGCTAAATGTCTCACAAAACTACAATTCCCAGAATTGCATAGCAGTGAGTCATGGCAGTTAAAATGGTGTCAATCTGTAATATTTCTACAGTGTGGATGCAGACCTAGTGAATGTGAAGTTGCATATTAACGCACTGGCAAGAGTGCCCCAATGTGCACTGGGCTCTACTGGTGCACATGGGCAGCCCTCAGCAGGTGTCCTGATGCCCAATGGTCACTTCACTGGCTCCCTTCGATAACTAAAGTCATGACCGCCTCTTGCAGAATATGAATGTTGCAAAACTCCTCACATTCTATTTCCCACAGATGTACGTCCACTTACATAGACCTAAGCCCCATGCTCAGTTCCAGCTGATGACGACGATCATGATGATAATAATAACAATAATAATAATATAATACCTGAAGCAGAAGCATCCCCAGGACCACTGCTCCTCCAAGAAGAGGTTGACAGCCAGAAAGAGGATTGCCATTGCAACCGGATCATTGAAGAGGCGCAGGACAAAGATGGAGTGGATGCGGTAGGAGGCACAGCACATGAAGAAGAAGACATAGGGAGGGACCTGCCACAGAGGGGCCAAAGGATAAATCTCACGTCTCCTGCTGTTGTAGTCACAATGGCAAATGCCTCAACTAGTGTCTATTTCCCTTTTACAAGTGGGTACGGTACTTTGCAACACAGAAGAGGCAGCACCATGGCACCTCTCACAGCTGGAGACGGGCAGTGGTGCGACATGAACTGGTTCCCAGTCTGTTTAGCCACTGGAAAGGCGACTCTGCCCTTCTTTAACGGACACAGTTCTAGCAGAAAATACACACATCTTCCTGTATAACCATGAACTTCTTGTTTTCCTTGCCTCCATCCCCAAAATGCTAGGACCTGGTATGAGAGATGAACTGAAAATGATAAAGAAGACACAAAAGAGGAGCTACAGAAACCATGAGAATGAATGCACTGGGGATTGGAGATATCTTTGAATAACATCTACATTTGCAGCATCAAATTAGATTGGTTCTTCCTTAAACTAACGGCCTATTCATTTGTTCTTTTTAATTATTATTAATATGTAACACGCCACATACACTGAAGGCTCTCTGCAGAACATACCAGGATCTCAGCAATGCTAGTTCCTAGAATTCCTGCCTCCCCTCTCCTCTCCCATGTAAACTCTCCCTTCGCTTTGTGGCTTCCAGGTTACACAATTTACACGTGGGACGAATGGGCTGGGATAGAGATTCTTATCTGCAACATGAAAAGGAATCTTCTTAAGCCCTTCAGCTACTGACCTTATCAGTTCGGCTGTAGATGCGGAAGACCAGCAACAGCGTTGTGAGGTAAAGGGCAGCAAAGAGGTACTGGGCCAGGCGGATGTTGGTGCCGCGATCAGTAATGTAATACAAGCCCAGGAAAATGTAAACAAAGCCAGCAGGGTACCTGCAGAAAGAGAGAGAGGTAAAGAATGAAAGAACTAAAGGAGAAGTGGAATCATAGAGTTGGAAGGGACCCCAAGGGTCATCCAGTCCAACCCCATTCTGCCATGCAGGAATACACCATCCAAGCACCTCTGGGAGATGGCAATCCAGCCGCTGTTTCAAACTCTCCAAAGAAAGAGATGCTACCACCATCTGAGGCAGCAGCATTTTCCACTGCCCACAGCCCAGATTTAGATGTACCCAACCAAACTCTCCCATGCCCATGAAGTAACTGGCACTTACACAAGGGGCCCCGTGCCTCCCTTTAGTTGCGTATAATCCAGGGTCCCATTGACAACACCCTCCACTTCATCCATGTAGGCTTTCCAGTCAATCTCTGTATCTGTGGGGAAAACAGAGGAAAACATTAATACAAGCTATTAATGATTATTACCATTATCGTCATGAGGTTTCAGCCTAACAGGAGAGCTCTAAAATGATCTGACATAACAAGAAGCCATACAAAGGTGCGTTTGGTGGTTGTTTCTTTTCTTGGCATTTTGCTAACTCCTGATTGTATGTCTGGAGTCTGTGGCGGACTTTGATTTGAGCTAGCTTTCTCTGAAGATGCCAGCCACAGATGCAAGGAATAAAATGTCAGGAATAAAATTCTTCTCGAACACAGCCCAAAAAACCCACAAAAACCTAGGGATGCCAGCCGCGAAAGCCTTTGACTTCCCCTAGCTTTCAAGTCCCATAAATGGGAGGCCAGCTGAAGGATATTTCTCTGATGCTTCATAACTTATTATTTTTTAGTGAAAAATGTTATTAGATACCTTGAGCGTAGAAAGCCACTGGGTGACCTTATGTAAGTCACACTCTCTCAGCCTCAGAGGATGGCAATGGCAAATCCCTCAGAAGAAGCTTGCCAAGAAACCCCTATGATAGGATAGCCTCGGGTTGCCATAAGTTGGGAACGACTTCAAAGTGCACAACAACAACAACAAAATGCCAACAACAAGAAAGTAGAAGGCAGAGGCCTTGTCTGCAGAGTTTATGCAGATGGACACCGCTCTAACTGCCAGTGCTATGGAAACTTGGAAATTGTAGTTTTGTGAGATATTTTGCCATCTCCCTTAGAGAGCTTCGTTGTTCTTGTTGTTGTGTGGACTTCTGGAGACCCTATCCTAGGGTTTTCTTGGTAAGTTTTTTCACAGAGGGTTTGCCATTGCCCTGAAGCTGAGAGAGTGTGACTTGCCCAAGGTCACCCAGTGGGTTTTTATGCTCAGCAGGGAACTCAATCCTGATCTCCAGAGTCCTAATGCAACACTCAAACCACTACACCACAGAGTTCGGGGGGATAGATTGGATGGCCTTCGGGGGTCCCTTCCAACTCTTATGAAGTTCTATGAAGCCTCCCCCCCAAAAAAAGAGGGACTCACGGGGGGACCCTCCGGATGGACCATAGCATCGAGTCATGGCAATTAAAGTGGGGTCAACCTGGATTGTTTCTGCAGTCACACTCTCTCAGCCTCAGAGGATGGCAAGAGTGGCAAACCCCCTCTGAAGAAACCTGGCCAATAAAACCCCATGTAAGCCTAAGCGGGGGGGAGGGGGTGTGTTCCTTTGGGCAAGAAGTCACACTCTCTCAGCCTCAGAGGGCTCCTCCTCCAACCACCAGCATCATCGCATACACCTCCTCCATCATGGAGGACCTTCGGGGGTCCCTTCCGTCTCTATGAAGCCAGCCCCTCCCCCCGGTTTCCGGCGGAGGGAGAGACTCACAGGGGACCCTCTGGATGACCCAGTGGTTGACCCCGACTTCGGCCAGGAAGAGGCAGGCGGCCACCAGCGGCGTGTACCGGGGCTCCAGGAGGAGCAGGCCCTTCTCCCGCCAGGCCCGGCGCAGGAAGAAGGAGGAAGAAGCAGCAGCAGCAGCAGCGGGGGCCGGGGGAACCTTCCTCCTCAGACCGGAGCCCGCCGGAGCCATTGCCCCGAAGGACAGACGCCTTTCCTCTTCAGCCTCAGCCGCTTCTGAGGGGAGGCGCAACCGCCAAAGCGCTCCGATGCTGCAACGCAGGCCCCGCGAAGACAGTTCCGGCCTTGGGCCTGCGTTGCAGCATCGGAGCGCTTTGGCGGTTGCGCCTCCCCTCAGAAGCGGCGGCTGAGGAGATTCCCACACGCGACTTTCGTCCATTGAGCCGCTCTTATTCCACTTTTTACTGCTCCCGAGGCATTCTGGGGCTTGTAGTCCGGCGGGCCACCGCTTGGAACCCTCCCCAGCCGGAGACCTCTTAGGCCCCCGCCGAACTACAAGTCCCAGAATGCCTCAGGAGCAGTAAAAAGCGGAGTAACCGCAGTATTAATAAGAAAGGCTCCACGGATCAGTGCTATAAGGGACCACGGCTGTGGAGACCAGGGTTCGAGTCCCTGCTTGGCCATGATGGACGCTCGGGTCACACTTTCTCAGCCTCGGAGGAAGGCCGTAGCAAACCTGCCTCTGAGGAAATTCCATGAAAGGCCTCAGGGTCGAGTCACACTCTCTCAGCCTCTGCAGAAACAATCCAGGTTGACCCCGCTTTCATTGTCTGGGCTCCATGCCATGGAATCCTGGGAGCTGCCGTTCTATGAGACATTCGGCCTCCTTTCGCTCGCTTTCTTTGGTTTGACAGCTCTTTAACTGGCCTGGCTCAATGCTAGGGAATCCTGGGAACTGTACTTTGTGGTGGGAGCGGAGCGGAGCCACAATTCCCAGAATTCCCTAGCAGTGAAGGCGCTATGATCCTCCAGTGTGGATGCGGCCTCCGTCTCAGAGAAAGCTGGAGCGCTGGTGCCAGGGCAAACTACAGATCCCAGGATTCCCTCCCTCGGCCTTGAGCCAGGGCAGTTGAAGCGGCGGACCGTTCCTTCCGCAGAGGGCCTCCGTTGCGGCGCGGGCTCCGTTTCCCGAGGGACGCCTTTCGCCCGCGCGCAGCCTCCACCGGAAGCGGGGCCCGGAAGTCGCACGTGGAGGGAGGGCCACGTGGTTTGCGGGCGCCGGGGATGGCCTCCAGCGCGGAGTTCGCGGAGCGGGCCTTCTGGGAGTCTCGCTACGCGGCGGCGGAAGGCGAGGAAGGGGCCGAGTGGTTCGGGGGCCTGGAGCGCTTCGGGGCCCTCCTGCAGGCGGAGCTCCGCCCGGGGGACCGCCTCCTCGTCCTCGGTGAGTCCGGCAACGTCGCCCCCGTCCTCCTTTGCCCGGACACGCCCTCCATTTCATCGCCTTCCCTCCAGGAGGAGGAGGAGTTACAAAATGTCCTCCATTTAGGGTAGCCAGCGCGTCATCCTTTCCCCGGACACGTCCTCCATTTCAATACCTTTCCTTCAGGAGGAGTTCCAAAATATCCTCCATTCAGGGCAGCCAGGCAC
>JAIPUX010001880.1:122692441-122705174 GCA_020142125.1 Phrynosoma platyrhinos
GGAAGAGACCCCCAAGGGCCATCCAGTTCAACCCTCTCCTGCCATGCAGGAAGACAATCCCTGTGACAGATGGTCATCCAGCCTCTGTTTAGAAAGATCCGAAGAAGGAGATTCTACCACCCTCCAAGGCAGCCTAGTCTATTGTCGAACAGCTTTTATCCTCAGGAAGTTCTTCCTAACATTTAGGTGGAATCTCTTTTCCTATACCTTCCATCCATTGTTCCAGGTCCTATTCTCTGGAGCAGTAGAAAAGAAGCTTGCTCCATCCTCAATAGGACATCCCTTCCAATACTTAAACAGGCCCATCATATCACCTCTTAACCTTCTCTTCTCCAGGCTAAACATACCCAGCTCCCTCAGTCTTTCTTCTGAAGGCTTAATGGTTTCCAGAGTCTTCACCATTTTGGTGGCCCTCCTCTGGACACAGTTCCAGCTCATCTTTTTTTAATTGTGGTGCCCAGAGCTAGACACAGTATTCCAGGTGAGGCCTCACCAAAACAGAGTAGAATGGTACTATGACTTCTCTCGATCTAGGCTCCTGTTGATGCATCCTAGGATCATATTGGCTTTTTTTAGTTGTCGCAGGAACCCAGGACTTGGAATTGCTGTGGGATCTGCCTAGAGAGGGGATTTGTCATGGCTGTTTTTATACTTTTAGCACATCATCTCTCTTTTCCTGTCCTCTCAGCACTAAAGACATGTTCTGAACTTGGCACTGAAGGCCTGGAGGATACAGAACTGGGGGAGATGGGGGGAAATCCATGTAGAATATAAAAATTCTTCCCCCAAGTCATGCTCTGCATGCTGCTGGACCGAGAAGCCATGGGGATGTGGCTAAGAGAGACCCTTTTGCCTGCTTGCCTTGCATCTGCCCCCAGTGATGCAAGGCAGGCTGCCCCAGCCAGGCCCTGGACAGCAGCTGCTTGTCCATGGAGTGATGTGTTCAGCCTCAGGCTTCGTGGCACATGGGCATGGTCCCAAAAGCAGCCATGGATGAGAGGAGGCAGGCGAAGAGATAATAATAATAATAATAATAATAAGATGGTCTGTACTTGTCTGGCCTTCTTCTCGTGGGTGGGATTGTCCTATCCCAAACTTCCCATTTTGGCCCAGTGCTGTTCTACTTTCCAAATCTCACCTGGTGAGGCTGCTTCATGTGACCAGAAAAGGCAAGACAAGGCACAGGTGGGTCGGTAGACACCTCAGACATCTTTACCTCTGACAAGAGCAGAAGAAAAGCTAGATGCTGAAAATGGGAGCCGGCCCTGGGGTGGAAAGGATGGGAGATTTTGAGGTTTTACCCTGGTTTTGAGTCAGGCCCTTTAGAGTCCATCTCAAGTCTGACCAGGAGCGACCAGGGTGGATTTGCTTTCTCTTCCTGCTGGCCCCCATCCAAGGCCAAGCCCTGTTCTGCTCAAGATCTGAGCTCAGAAGAGAGGTTGGGTGTGGGATTGGGGGACAGAGGACACGATGGCCTTTACAGGAGATAGAAGTGGGCTGCATGGACTGTAAAGTCCTGTTGAGGATGTGGATCACATGGTCTCCGCCAGCAAAGAAGAGCTTCACTTAGGAGAAGAATGTCAGACGAACCCTGCCGGTGGATGGGACCAAGGAGGCTTCTGCTCACACGCTCTGGTCAACGAGAGGCCCCTGGGTTCAAGTCCAAAACCAGGGCATCAGGCAACGACAGTGCAGACACACACACAGAGTTCAACTCCCCAGCATCCTCCCTCATACTGGAGGGAGGTGAACAGCCATCTTGACTTGTATTGCTTTCAAGCCAGGCTTCTCCTGATGCCTTGGTTGGTCATTCTGCTGCAAAGCTGTCTTTGGCCTCTGGAATGGGGAAATAAATGGCCAGGGTGGTGAGCACAATCACTCCTGGGCAGCCCCTAGTTTTCCAGGGAAACAGCAGCATTAAAATGAGGGAGACTGGCTTGGCAGTTTACAGATACAATCCCTTCCACCTGCTCTGTCTTGAATGGCGTAATTAATATAGCCGCAGCGGATGTAACTGTGACACCTGCTTATCCATTTGTGCAGCCCAGTGATGCAGACAAGATTTGTGAGGGGGTGCATGTTAAATCACTGCCCTTCCTCACTTATTAAAAATCCAAGGGGGAACTGGCTAGGTTGAAGGAGTCAGTGCCTCACAAAAACGAGGCAGAGAGGAATGAAATGGAGCAAGAACGACTGGTCAGTCTTTCAGATACATAACTGGTGGTTCAGAGCTGCACAAGACCATCATCACATGTTTATACACCATTGGAGAAGGAGCTAATTGTCCTGAATCCTGTGCATAGGATGTTGCCTGCTTCCTTGTGAGCGAGGAACCCATGCACACACTGCCAGCGGACAGCAGAGCACGCAACCAAGCGGTCAAAGTGCAAATCCTGGTGGGGTGAGGTTGGAGTGGCCTCTGCCTGGTGATGTACCCAGCCATAAATCACCTCACACTGGGGATAGCTTGATAGCTTTTGCACTATAGCCAAAGCATACTGTACCATTACCCATTGGACACATGGCTGCGCATTGTACATCATCTCAATGGGGAATCTGCACTGATGAGGAACATGGAAAAACTGCCAAGTAAAACTGTCCTCCAGTGTCAAGTCACACTCCATCTCCTCAATGCAGAATCTCATGCAGTTTTATAGTGGGTCCAAGAGGCTGGAGGTGCAGCAGAAAAATGCCATTCTAGCTTCAGAACCCGCTTGAAGCCCAGGATCCCAGGGGATGCCTCCACCTGAAGGCGGCTGACATGAAAGGAGAAGTAGAGGGGAAGGAAGGCTGGGAAGGAAGCATCTGAGGAAAGGAGCCTGCAGACAGGCAGAGAGTAAAGCAAACCCTCCACCTGAAGCCCACGGAGCCCTGGGGCTTTCCTCCATACTTCCCACCAGCCCCACCACATTTGCTCAGTGGCCAAGAGCCAGCGTGGCAGTGGTTTGAGTGCTGGACTACAACTCTGGAGACCAGGGTTCGATTCCTGGCTTCCCTGGGTGGCCTTGGGGAAGTCACACACTCTCAGCCTCAGGGGAAGGCCATGGCAAACCTCCTTTGAACAATCTTGCCAAAAAAAACTCAGGATAGGTTCACCTTAGGGCCACCGTAAGTTGGAAATGCCTTGAAGGCACGCAACAATAACAAAGGGAGCTGCAATCGCAATCTTCTGGAGAGAGGCTAGGGAGACACACAGACAGGACCAGATTGCTGACTTATTCCTTGGAAACAATAGTTTGGGAATGTTACTTTTTGAGAAGTACAGCTGCACTGTCCAAAATGGAAACTTCTCAGGCAAAAGAGAATGCAGTCCAGCAGGGTTTTTTTTATTCTACCTGCAGTCTCAGGTGACTGACCACAAAGGAGCCCTTGTAACGTCATAATTTTTATTTCTTCTTCTCCTGTATGGTTTTTAACATCTTTGCCTGATGAACAAGAAGCCACTGGAGTTTTCAAAGGTTACATCGTGTACTTTGTGCATTTTGGTTAGCCCAATAAAGTTAACACAGTTTTGTGAATTAGAGATGTAATTGAACTTTGCTGTATGGCCAACATGGGAAAGAAACCCTGAATACGTTTTCTGGGTTTGACATACTGCCTTTTGGCCACAAGAGGGAGCCAAGGGACTGGGACTGACCTCTTGAGCCAGCCTAGGTTTGAGCATTGGACAATGACCAAGGTTCAAATCCCAGCTGACCCCTGTAAACCCACTAGGTGACCCTGGGCAAGTCACACTCTCTCCGCTCAAAAGGAAGGCAATGGCAGACCCCCTCTGAAGAATTGCTAAGAAAACCCCATGATAGGGTTGCTTAAGGCACACAAGAATAAAACCACCAACAAAGGTTAAACTTTTTTTTTAAAATTGAGCTTGCATTTGGCATGTTTTACCTAAACAGCATCTGAAAGTTTTCCAAATGCATTGGCACAGAGGCTTCTTGAGAAATTCCGTATTCTCTGCCTAAGAAGGGAACAGGAAGCCTTGCACAGGACAGAAAAAGCCTGGAATTCAAAGGATGTTTCCTTTCCTGTTGGCTAGTGGAGTTTACATTTTATTACCTGGACTTTATTTCCTGTGAGATTTCTTTGTCTCACAGAATCCACATGGCCAAAAGACAGTAGTGGCCTCTGCCTATATGGATATCCCTCCATACCACCCTGAGAATAATGTCTTGACTCTTGACATCATCATATATTATTTTATTTCTCCTGCATAATTTTAACACCTCAGCCTGATGAAGAAGCCAGTAGTTCTTTGAAAGCTTGCACCGTGTATTTTGTGCATTTTGGTTTGACCAGTATAGGCATCACTATTTTGTGGATTAGAGATGTTCCCATTTGAGTCTCATAAATGCCAGAGGATGAACCTTGGAGCTTGAGGCTCTGTGGGTCCTACTGAGCATCCCACACTACAGCCATCCGGACTCCTGGAGAGGCCAGATCAATATGTTACACGAAAGTGGCAGCCTTACATTAGCTCTTACACTACGTCCTGGAGAGAAGTGACCAGTGGGGTGTCCAGTGGGGTTCTGTCCTGGCCCCAGTGCTATTCAACATCTTTATCAATGACTTGGATGAAAGAATAGGAGGCATGCTTATCTAATTTGCAGATGACACCAAATTAGGAGGAGCTAATACCCCAGAGGATGCAACATTCAAAATGACCTCAGTAGATTAGAAAGCTGGACCAAATCTAACAAAATTAACGTCAACAGGGAGAAATGGAAGGTACTGCACTTAGACACAAAAAAATGGAAGGCTCAGATATAGAATGGGGGATATCTGGCCTGACAAGACTACATGTGAAAGGAATCTAGGAGTCCTAGTAGACCACAAGTTGGACATGAGTCAACAGTGTGATGCAGCACCTTAAAAAGCCAATACAATCCTAGGTTGTATCAAAAGAAGTATAGTAGACCAAGGGAAGTCATAGTACCATTGTATTCTGCTGTGGTCAGACCTCCCCTGGAATAATCCTGTGTCCATTTCTGGGGACCACAATTCAAGAAGGGTGTTGAGAAGCTGGAGAGTGTCCAGAAGAGGGTGACCAAAATGGTGAAGGGTCTTGAAACCATTAAACCCTCTAAGGAGAGACTGAAGGAGCTGGTAGGTTTAGTCTGGAAAAGAGAAGGTTAAGAGGGGATAGGATAGTCCTGTTTAAGTATTTGAAGGGATGTCATATTGATTAAGGAGGGAACAAGTTTGTTTTCTGCTGCCCCAGAGAATAGCACCCAATGGAGCCTCAATGGATGCAAGCTCCAGGAAAAGAGATTCCGCCTCAACATTAGGAGGAACTTCCTGACAGTGAGAGCTTTCGAAAGAAGAAAACACTGCTGCCTCGGAGAGTGATGGAGTCTCCTTCTTTGGAGGTCTTTAAACAGAGGCTGGATAACCATCTGTTGGGAATGCTTTGATTGAGAGTTCCTGCATGGCAGAATGGGGTTGGGCTGGATGGCCCTTGGGGTCTCTTCCATCTCTATGATTCTGTGATTATTCAGACATGTCAGTGGCACAAACGCCAGCTGTCCTGTGGCAGGATGAGTCCTCCTGAAGCCCTGGTACATTTTGGGCTTTCTGGAGGGCCCTGTGGGTCCTTTGCGTTGCATTGGAGCTCTTGTTTCTACAGCTGCCAGATCTGTGAAGTTGTGGCCTAGAAATCCTAAAGATGAAGCCCAGGATGGCAGCGGATGAGGTTGCTTGCTCAGAAAATCCTGCAAGCAGGGCTCTAGCCATTCTCCTCAAAATCTTGGCACAATGGAAGGGACCCTGGCACAGGCAGGCCTCACCTGAAACTGAACAACAAGAAATTGGAGCCTTCTGCCTCCAGGTGTTTTGGGCTACAACTCTCATGATCGCTTAGGACACAGTGGGCCAGGCGTATGGGAATTGTAGGGGCCAAACCGTCTAGAGGGCCTGACCTAAGGGCTGGGTGGAGAGCAGAGATATATGTATTATTTAAGAAGCAGCCAAAGGAAGACCCCAGGTCAAGAGGCATCCAGGTCCAGTGTGCACCATGTGCAAGCTGGACCTGGACACCTCTTGACCTGGGTCTTCCTCCATTTGCTCATTATGAGACTCGCCCCACAAAAAAAATCCCTTTCTAGCTACCTTTTATAGAAATCAGTGCTGGAAAGCTAACAATTCCTGAGCGCTTGTAAAAGGCATTAACCACCCCCAAACCATAATAAACCTATAACCTCCAGTCCAGCCCTTTGGGGTGGCAAGAACACCTGGTCAATTTTACTCAGATGAAAAGGACTTTTTCTTTGCCCACAGCAACCTAACTACACCCAGTTCTTGCGCCAGATCGTTTAATTGTGCCAAATGGTACCATTTTGAGCCCTACTGCAAGCATAGGGGGGTTATGAGGAGGCTTTGGGTGCGACCAACTAGATCTTTATTAAAATCGTGCTGGGTCAGAAACAGGTGCATAGGGCAGAGACCTCAGCATCATCGGCAGAAGAGCCTCCATCCTGGGCATGCGACAAACCAAGATCCCACTGCTACCAAACGTTCCCCCCCCCCATGATCGGTCCGTGTGGCAGGAGACCCCCTCTGTGCTCCAGGTGAGCGGCACCTGTATGGTCGGTCCCTCCTTCTGAGAAGAAGGTCATGGTTTCCCCTCCTCTGCCGGCCTGTGCCCCTTCCTGGCCCCGGGCATCGTATGGAAACAAGAGAGGGGGCAGCAAAACGACTTTCCTCAACCTCCACCCCATTGCTGTGCCCCATTCATTCAATTTGTAGCTTGCTTTTTAATCCACCGTGGGAATCTCGAGGCAGTTGCTCAATACAAGAACTGGTACAGAGAACTGCAGGGCAAACATCTGCAAGGAGAGGAAGCGGGGATATGGATCACACACACCCCCCAAATGGCCTGGGCCTTCGCACGGGGCACCAGGGGAGAATGGCACACCTGAGGCCTTCAGAGAATTTGGGGGTGCTCTATCTCCCCAAGGGAAGTGGGGAGAGGCAAGCCAGGGCTGCCAAAGGAAGGGGGTCACATTCTTCATTGGTCGGTCAGGAAGGAGGAAAAGGGCCACATTCTTCATCGGCCGGTGAGCCGTTGTCCAGGAGCACAGTTGCACTTTGCTTGCTTGGCTGTTGGCGCTCAGGTCACGCAGAGAAGCGTTGCACAAAAGCCAGGGTTGGCATCAGGAGCAGGAGGCAGAGGTTCCCAGGCCTGGCAGCTGGAACGGAAGAGGCATGGTCAGGGCACAGGGCGCTTCTGCCCCTCCTTTGAGCCCACATGGCTGCCCCTTTGCCAAGCAGGTGGGCAAAGTGCCAGATCCCCTGTTAAGCTCACCCACCGGCCTCTCCACTTTTCCTCCCACCATATCCGAAAAAGGATCTGGTGCTTTGTACATGGTGCCTCCCTCTTGAAACCATCTTTGAGGTGGTCCTGGCTGAGAGCGTGAGGGGCACAGGTCAATTCCATGGGGAAGTGGCCTTCACCCCCCAGAGAACCACTAAGCCCACCTCACTACGGCCGCTCAGCTGCTATGCCTGGTCTGGAGGAGGGTCTCTGGTGCCCAGAATGACCCCTGGTCCCCTCCTCCCCACCCCAGCCTCTCTTTGACCTTTTTCTTGCAATAGAGTCCAGTTGGATCTTCATTTTGGTGCCTCCCACAAAGGCCTCCCTGGACAACAACTGCGCTTCCCAGCCTGAGACTTTAGGAACAGGTCCCAGTCTGTTCTGTTTCTCAAACAGCACCAGCATAAACCCAGACTGCAGGCAAGTGGTTGCATCGGAGGATGTTGGTGCATTCACAGGGTGACCAGATGTCCTAGCCATAAAGGTGGACAAGGCACCATAAAATATAGGACATTCAAGAAAAATGGAGAGCATTCCAAAACAAAAGCCAGAAACACTCCTATAAACATCAATTCATACTTCTTTGTCATGCTCAAAATGGAGGACGTTTTGGAATTCCTCCTGGAGAGAAGGTTGAAATGTAGGATGTGTCCTGGAAAAGGAGGATATGTCTGGTCACCTTGTGCATTCACCCCTTGGGAAGGCACTCCCTGCCTTCCCTAGACTGTACATTTAGAAGGGGGGTGTGCAAGCTGTCTGTGAAAGGTGTGATTTGCTTGTAGGATTTGCTTGTGAGTCGTCCCTGTGGCTGTCTTTCTTGCTTAAAAATTTCCTGCGATTTCTGTTCTGCTTTTCTCTCTCCTCAAAGAGATGAGAGATGCTGCGGAGGCAGGCACAGGAGGGCACAGCAGCAGTAGTCAAGCACCTGCAGGGCCCCTGAGAAGCTTAGGAGAGCCTTTGGAAAAGCAGAGCGTTTTTGGACAAGGGAAATGCAGGAAAGCTGGGCTTCCTCCTTCCTGGGGAAGAGTGGCCCTGTGGCCCTCTTGCCACCCTCCCAGGCAGCCCTGGCAAATTCTGACCATGAGCATCTGGGACGGGGAGGACCCCTGGGGGGAAGAGGGGTGTCAAAGGGTTTGGGGTGTCAGTGCTGGGCGGGGGGCTCACCTGCTCCTGAGCATTGGGGGGAGGAGGAGGAGGAGGAGGAGGAGGACTCCCAGCCCTCCAGCGCCTCCAGGAACATCTGCCCCAGCCAGGCGTCAGCGGTGGTCCTTTCCTCAGCGGGCACAATGGCCGTGGTGGCATCCTTGAAGATCAGGTCTTGCCCATGGAAGTCGGAGGAACTGAACATCTTGAATCCGTTGCTGTTGTTGTTGGCTCCAAAGAAATCCTGGAATCCAAGCAGGGTTTGCATCAGACCAAGGAGACCCTCCCTCGCAGCCGCTGCGCTGCCGGCACCCTTCCCTTCTTCTTTCTCCCATCCAGCCCAGGGCCAGGCTACCTCCCAGCCAGCCTAGTCTGTGGCCAGTTCTCCAGAGAAGATGGAAGCCCACCCCCACCCCACCCCCACTTCCAGGCGGTGAAGGGGAGACACTGCAGCCGGCCAATTTCAGAGACCCCTCTGCCACCCTTGTAGGTCACCCACCCAGCAAGGCCACAGCCACAGAAGCAGTACCTGAGCCCGGTCCAGAAGTCCATAGACAGCCAAAGGGTTGGTCTCTGGGTGGACCATGATGGCCCGCGGGGGCACTTGTCCCCAGTGGCACTCAGCAAACTGGCCCACCTCGGCGCGGGCCCCATTGGGACACAGGAGCTGGAAGTCGGCTGAGTGCAGCTGGGATGCCCAGGGGACAGCGTTGCGACCTGGAAGAGGGGGACACACACTCAAAAAAGGGGTGTGGGGATGTTTCTGGGGAGGGGGCTGCTTTCCCTTCCTCCCCCCCTCAAAAAAAAGGACAAGAGGAAGGAGACACGTACCGTCCGTGTTTTCAAAGACCGAGGTGTGCTTGACAAAGGCCACCTCGCCGCGACCCTCTGCCAGGCACCTGCGGTGATAAGAGCAGCAACAGGTGAAAATTGGGCATCAGGGGTGGACCCTGGCAGGCACCGCAACCCTAAGGGTCCCGCATGCAGCTGATGGGGGCCACACCGTGGGGTCTCTGTCTGCCGCCAACCTGAGCTCTATGGGCCCCAGATCCATCCTACACATACACTCCACTTTCCTTCTGCCAAAGGAGCATCCCTAGATAGCAGCCCTGTGCCATCTCCATTAGTATGCACACATGGAACAAGAGCATCAATGCTTGTATCTATGGAATTGGGAGAAAAGGGGGTCATTTGGTCAGTGTGACTATGAAGAGTCTCCTATCTCCTCCCAGTCTCCATTAAAGGCTAAGAGCAGGGGTAGGCAACCTTTCCCCTTTAAAGGCCGAGGGACTTCAGCTCCCAGAATCCCAGGAGCTATTGGCCAACATGGGACTATTATAGGCCAACATGGCTGAGGCTTCTGGGAGCTGAAGTCCCTCGGCCCTTAAAGGGGAAAGGTTGCGTACCCCTGGCTAAGAGTTTTACGACCCTTTGTTCTGGATTCCTTTTCTTTTTGTCTTGGTCCAAGATGGATGCAACCCCAAGGCTCTCCCTCTAAGGAGGTTTTTCTTCTTACCGAAATGCATAGGGCTCAGCACATATAGGGAGCCTTCTACTACAGTATAGTTTTTCTACCGATTACTTGCTTTCCTAGAAGCTTAATGAATTCTCTGTAACAATAAAGTAAGTCTTAGTTTTTTGTGGGTTTTTTGGGCTGTGTGACCATGTTCTAGAAGAGGTTCCTTCTGACGTTTCGCCAGCATCTGTGGCTGGCATCTTCAGAGAATGCTGGAATGGAAGAGAGTGGGTCTATATATACTGTGAGACCCTGGGTAGGGAGGAGCGATTCCCAGGTGAACTGTGTATTGTTCTGTGTTGAACAGGTATTGTCTTATTTTTATTTTATTTAATTTTATTGAAAATACATACATATAAATACATACATATTTTTAACATATCGATGTTTCCTGTTTATTTACCAGAAGCTCAGATATACACCGTTGGATCACATGCTGCTGCTGTGCTTAATATACAAACTACCAAATTTGTGTGCATGTGTTTCTCTTTCTGTCTCTGTCACCACATCCAGAGAAATGGGGGGGGGGGGCAGCGTCCCACCAGAAAAGCCTCTGGGATTGCTTGGGACCCTCTGAGCACCGGCAGAGTGGGGAGACAAGAGGAGGCAAAGGGTGGAGGGGTTTTTTTGGAGGGGGACCACTTTGAAGGGGGATGTGGTGGGGAAGGTACCTGGAGGGGAGGTGGTTGCACTTTTTAAAACAACTTCTCAGGGCAAGGAGCTGCTGACCCCTCACCCCACCTCCTCTTTCCCTATGGGTCCCAACCCCTATCCATTCTGGGCCCCTTGCCTCTCCATCACTCACCCTCTTTGCCCACTTGTACCTTGGCGCTTCCTGACCTGGGCAAAAAAGAGCTTGCACCTCGACAGGTTGGGCAGCCAGGTGGGCAGGCGGCAGGTGAGGGAGTCACCTTTGGTGCAAGGGAGGAATCCCACCCACCCATTTTGAGAGTGCCCCCCTTCTCTACAAACAGGAAAGCTTTTCTGAAACCAGAACTCGAATGGGAGCCTGCTGGGAGCCTAACCCAGCAGCAGCAGCAGCATTTTATGATAAATGATAAGGTGCAGCAGGGTCTGTTTTCTTCCAGGGCTCCTTGGAAAGGTCTTGTGAGTCTGAGGCCCACAAGTGGACAGGCTCCAAGAGGGTGCAGGGCCTGGGGAGGGCTATGGGCAGGGGGTCAGGGGGTCAGGGGCACCGGGGAGGCACCCCAGCACAACAGAGCAGCTACAGCTACCCCACATGTCGCACAGGGGTGCAGCCAAGGGACACCAGGAAGGAGGAAAGGGGAGGCTGGGGCAAAGCCTGGCCCCGGAGGGCCCCTGGAGAAGAAGAGGCCAGGGGTCCCGTGGGCCGCCTCACCTGAAGGCTCCGGTGTAGCCAAAGTAGCGCTCCCGGTCACTGGCCTCGCACTTGTGGTTGCCATCTTCATCTCCAGCGCAGAGTCCGCACAGGTTGGCTGGGAAGCCCTCGGACCGGTCAGTGGGGACGCAACTGGCAGAGAAAAAGGCGCTCACGGCTGGAAAGAGAGAGAGGCAGGCTGGAAGATCAGGGGCCTGAGGATGCCAAGGGGTAAGAGGGACCCTGGCCTGGCCTAGTCCTCAGTTGCCCTGGCATGGGGCATGAGGACCAGACTGCCAAGGGACAGGCAATGCCCATCATCCTTGGGTGGCACAGACCCATGGGGTAGGTGTAGTCCAGAAGCACATGGAGCCCCTCCCATATCCCACCCTCCCGTCTTTACCTTAGATATCCTCCTAACTGCAAAGGAGGACAAGGCACCGCAAAATGTAGGAATACAAGGCAAATTAAGGACATGACCAAATTAAAGCTAGAAATATCAATTCCTGCTTCTTAGTCCGGCTCAAAATGGAGGACATTGCGGGATTCCTCCTGGAGAGAAGGTAGAAATGTAGGGCTTGTCCTGGAAAAGGAGGATGTCTGGTCACCCTGCCTTAGTGCAAGTGCCACAAGGGGAAGGGGAGAGAGAAGGAAAGCAGGGCCTGGGTTCAAATCTCCACACTGGGCTGGGCTGCTTGCTACCTCTCAGCTCAGCCAGCCTTGCAGCGTTGCCCTGACTTGGTGACTCTGGGTGGCCTGGAAGGGGCAAGGGTCCTTCAGAGGAAGTTTCCAGAGAAAGGGGGCTGAGCGGCATCCCCAAATCCCCACATGTGCCCCATTGCCCCTGAGAGAGAAACACTGCAGGGGTTGAGTAGTTGCAGATGCTCTGGGGGTCCCCAAGAGCAGCCCCCCACCTCTCCGTCCGCGACTTACCCTCGAGGACGCTGCACCCCCGGGGCTGGATCAGGCCCTTGCTGAGGAGGATGCCCACCGGCAGGGTCCAGCCAGCCCTCCGCCCGAAGCCCGTGTGGCAGGATCTCCTCCCGCGGAGCTCATGGACCGTAAAGGCATCGCTGCCATTGCCATCCGCTGTGGCCCGCCTCACCACGGCCACGGCATAGTAGGTGCTGCTGGTGTCCCTATCTGGGGAGACAGACAGACAGACAGACAGACAATGGGGAGAAGGCTCTCTGACCCCCAACCCCACACCTGTCCCCTCCCAACCCAAGACCCTACGGGGGACCGGCTGGGGAGGATATCCTTGGCAATGGCGGTCAATGCACTGCCATGGAGCTATGGGGGCACAGGGGACCCTTCCCTCCTGGCGTGGGGGGCTAGATGCAGAGAGGGATTTCAGAAGGTGGAACCGTGTCCAGAGGAGGGCCACCAAAATGGTGAAGGGCCTGGAAACCATAAAGCCTTATGA
>JAIPUX010001880.1:122719663-122736971 GCA_020142125.1 Phrynosoma platyrhinos
GAAGCATGAATTTACCTTTATATGACAACTGAAAACACTGACTGCATTTAAAAGAGCATTAAAGACATCTCTCTTCTGGCAGAGCTACCCAGTCATTTTAAGTCAAGACTTTTTAATTTATGTATGAGCTCTCATGAGTGGATTTTAACGGTTTGATAGTAGTGTATTTTAACTGTAAGTTGATGTGTTTTTAATTGTGTTTTGTATTTTAATTAATATGCTGTTCCCTGTCTAGAGCCTTGAGGAGAGGAGGGAAAGAAATAAAATGTACGACAATGGCGATGATGGTAGCATTCATTTAGTAATGTCCTTCATACATTTTGACAGCTGGTCACCATGCCCCAGGCCCAAAGAGCAGAGACCCCCATCGGTCAGCTTGAGCTACCTGTGGACTTGGTATTCATTCCCCAAAGGACTGAGAGGGTCTCCTCTGGTCAAGGCCATCAGACATAGAAACCCCCACCTCAGCTGGCATCACTGCCCCTCAGACGGCGGGTGGCAGTGAAGGCCCGCTGGACAGAAGGAAGATCAGAGGGCAAGGAAGGAAGGAACGCAGGCGGCACAGGCAATGGGTGGCAAGCCAGGCCTTCGTTGGTGCCGGTGAACCCACACTCGCAGCCAGCACTGCCTCCTCCTGCTGCCCCTGCCTCCGTGCGTGTGTGCAAAGGGATAGCACCCCTTGTGCAAGGAGCATTACACAAGTGGTGTGCATGGATTTGAGCCTAACACATTTATTACAGTAATACACACAGACTATGGGCTGCTTCTTCAGAGCCACGGTGTCACTAGAATTTCAGGGCCGGGACTGTAAACAGTGTGGTCAGAGAGGAACTGGAGGCAGGCGTCGCCAAGAGAGGACAAGGGTGCAATTGAGAGCGGTCATTGCAAAGTCATGGGATTCTTCCAGCCTTGGCTGCCCTCGGGCCAGGATGTTTGGGGAAGGGCGAGTCCCCTCCAGAAATGCCGCTTGTTTTGGAGAAGTGCTGCGTGCATCCCCTACCTACAAGAGATCCTCCATGGATCTCTTGCCTAAAGGAGGCTGGACAGGATCCCTCCTTCGTGACCTTTCAATTCAAGTGCCTTTTGGTGACATTAACTGGGTTGCAAGGATTGGTGACAGAAAGGCCAGCCAGCTGTCCTCTGCTGAATCCATCTGAATCCTCTCACTCAAGGCCTGGCCTCTGGATCACAGAACAAGCAAAGTTTATCCAACTAAAGGGGAGGTTTGGGTGAGTTTCCTCCACTTGTGAACCAGTTCCACCTGCAATGCATAGAAGAGGAGCCCAGGACCCAGTTTGAAAGCCACCTCTAGCTGGGAATGGGGCCTGGAGTTGCTCATTTCCCACCTCTAGCACCATTTCAAATGCCCATTAAGAGAGCGGGCATTGTGCTCAGACGTTAGGGACATCGATAGCAAGGGGGGGGGGGGGAATGGCAAAACCATCTGTGAATAAAAGCTCAATCCAATGGCTTTCTCGAGGAGATTACAGAGCTCTGAGGAGATGGCTGCCCAAGGCAGGCAGGGAGATCCCCAGCCTTGGTGCAACCATGAAGAAGGAAGAAGGCTTGTGTTGCATCCAGACCATTACCTGGCATTGGGGTAAGGAGGAGAGCCTGTCTAAGAACCTCAGTGCCTCAGCAGATGTATGTACATTGCAGCTCTATTGGTAACCTGTTGTTCTTGTCGTTGCTGGTCTTAGACACTTTGATTTAGCCAGTGGCCAAGTGTGACTCCATGGGCAGGACCAGGTCCCTCCAAGCGGCCCATGCAGCCAAAGGAGAAAAGCTGGGAGCAGCATCTTCTGAAACACACAACCAGTTTGGGGTCAAACATGGGAATGGTCTTATTCCCTGGCATTAAACCACAAACCACACTGAGCTGTCAGGCTCTCTGGCAAGAGTCTCCATTTTATTTCATTTCTATCTGTTTCATCGCCTGCAATGTCTATTTTAAAAAATCTTTAACTCTCTCCCCATTGCAGGTCTTTCCCAATTAGGAACACTCCCAACAAGCAGGTCATATACCATGTTACTGTTCTTTTCCAGAGGAAAAAGCATCTGAGCAACAGGCCATTAAAACTGACCCGGTCAGCTCAGAGTACCACCTCCCTCTCCCTGTAGAGGAGGCCACCGAAGGTGGGGAAGAGCACCCACAGCTGCTAGTTCGTACTTGATGCAGGAGCGCAGCCTGCCTCCCTTGTGCCTGGCATCCTCTGCTACCACTCCAGAGGCAGAGGCAGAGGCAGGTGGGGGGGCTTATTGGGGAACACCTGCCCAGGACCCCCAAACCTCAGGGCAGGAGCACATGCATTTGGGTGTGTGTTCCACTATGTAAAGGAATAATTCCCAGAGTTAGACTTTAGTTAAAGAAAGTTTAATATATTTATATTTATATATATATGTATATATGTATGTATAGAATATGTTTCATTATAACAAAATAGGCAGTTATTGTGGGTAAAATATCCATTAAAATCTGACCTCTAAGAACATATTTATATTTTCAGACTCTGAATCAGAGTCCTCACCATAATAATGATAATAATCTTTCAAAATATTTCCAGAACAAAATGCATCATTCCTAGCTGAAGGACAGACAGGCTTTCAAAGCACCTAAACAGTACTTGGTTCGAAAATGCGACGGCCGTTATCTACCAACGATATCTGTTAAGACATTCCAAAGAGTCGTGGAGGTGGAAGTTTGAAAACTGGACAGTTTTTCTTCCCTAGCAATGGCATCACAAAAAAAAAAAAAAAAAAAATGAAAAAATAGACTATAAAGAATATTCTTATGAAATTATGAAAATGAGTTTTCCCTTATGAAACAATGCCAATCAAGCAAATATTAAGTTGGACACCTGAAAAAAAAATCTTATTGAACTGCCTGTAAAATATACCTGTTGCCAAGAACAGAAAACTATGAACTATGAAGTCCCCAACCCAAGAAGCCCCTCGGACCAAACCATGCTAGTCAAGTTAAGCGTGCAAAATTGCTCACAATTTGATTCATTAAGACCACTTTTCTTTCATTTTGTTAAGAAATCTTCAAAAGGACAAATATAAAGCTCTGTTTTCTCAAAATGTCTGAAGGATACATTCCCTTAAACATTAAGGACTTTACCACACAGTCCCCCATCTCCTTCCCATAAGAATGGATCCAAGCCACTGCCCCCGGCCCTCTCAACAAAAGAGAAGCCCCCCGTGGCTCCTGGGGACACTGTGGCTTTGAAGAACAATGGGGCAAAAGGCAGAAGGATCCGGAGCTGGCAGTGAGGGCAGCAGCTCCTCCTCAAGGGAGACCCATGTGGGGAAGGAAGAGGAGGAGGAGCCACCGGGAATTGGGGAACCCCACGGGGCACTTGGTCGGTCGGCCGGAGCTGGAGGCAGTCAGGCGCTGGATGCGGGCGGCGGTGGCGGCAGAATGCACCGGCAGCCACCTCAGAGTTTCTCCTTGGCAGGCACCCATATGGAAGGGCCGGAATGCTCCTCAATGACCTGCTTGACTCGCTCGTAGATCTCCTCCAAGGTGTCGCCCTGAACGATGGCTGTGGGAAAGAGAGAACGCAGAGGCTCCTGAGGGCACCACCAGGGATCTGGGCCACCTGCTCTGTGCCTGGGCCCCCACGTAATTATATTTTCAGACCAGGCACCCACTCCCCGGCCCACTCCTCCTTCCCTCTGCCCTGGAACCTCCTTGCCAGTTGGCGGAAGTGGCACATGGCTCTCCCAGATCCCCCCTTCTTTCCTTCTGAATCCTCCAGGAAGGCCACACATCACCCACCTTCGGGGGTCTGGGGGCACCATTACTCTGCTAGGAGACACCGTCCGCCCTCTCCACATATGCGTGCACCCTGACTCAGAGCCAAGGACCCACCAGGCGGCCCTGACTGTCTCCTGTGAGTAGGCAGCCTTAACAAACCCACTCTGTCCCATTAGAAGGAACTTGCAAGGCAATGCCAGGCAGGGATTGGACCACGGGAGCTCGGTTTTTTCAGATCCCATGCCAGCAGGAAACAGGGTGCCTGAACTTCCCTCCCTTATGCTCCCTTGACTGAGAACCGCATGATGGGTGATGCAACCAACCTGTGAAATGCTCCGTGAATTCCTGCTCCAGTTTCACAGCCCGCTCAAATGTCTTCCGCGCTTGTTCGTCTGTTAATCTCTTGTTCATTTCCCTGAAATGACAAAAGTTGCAAGGCTGTAACACCACGAAGCTGGCCAGGAAGCTTCTGGTCAAGGTTGTCCAGCACATGCAGGCCACAGATAGAAAGGATTTAATGTGAAACAAAAGCAAGCCCCAGCCCTCTACCCAGAAACCCTTAAAAGGGCAGGCTGCCATGGGCTGAACTGGGGCCTTTGTCAGCTGGGTGACTCCTCCACAGGCTGCCATCCCACTCAAAGGAGGGCCCAAGATGAGGAAGACACCCTCATTTACACAGAATATAGTTTCCAGAATCTGTGATTTATACAGCTCTAAGTATGGTAAGCAGGGGGTTACGAAGCCTGACTGACTGCCATCAGGCAGTGTGGCAAAGGAGGGTGTTTTGAAAGGGGGGGGGGAGGATGGGAAGCCGCTCATTGCCACTCACATGATGTTTTCCACAGATTTGGGCTTGATGAAGATGGCGACAGGGTGCAGCTGTGCAATCTGCAGCCTCTTGATGGCGTTTCCAGAGACATCCAGGATGCAGTGCTTGCGCTGCCAGAAGGAGAGGGAGCCAACACCTGAGAGCTGCGTCAGGCATCTCGGGCCTTGGGCCGCCTGTGGGCAGCAAAGTGCCCACCAAGTCGCCCTGCCTTGCAAGAGAGAGGGCAGGTGGGGGAGGACCGGGCGGGTGAGGGGTGAGAAACTCCTGGGGGCCACTGTTCCCAGGGGAGGGGTCCTCTCAAAAGAAGTGAGGCTGCAAGGTACCTTCTCAGCTACCTCCCGCACAGACTGGACGCTCGTCCCATACAGATGGTTGTTGTACTGTCCAGCCTCAATAAACCGGTGATCCTGAATGTCCTTTTCCATCTGTTCTCGGGATGTGACGAAGTGATAGTCCCGTCCGTCCACCTCGTAGTCTCGTTTTGGGCGGGTGGTATCTTAGCAGAGAGGAAAAAAAGGGGGGCAGGAGGGCAGCTTTTATGGAGAATGGCACACGGGGTTGCCAGGCTGGATACAGGAATTTCGATCCTGTACAGACCTGGGGACGGATGAGGTACATAAAGCTCTGACAAAGATGCCCGTCCCAGTCCACCATCCAACCCCCTAGAACAGCAGTGCTGGGCTCTCCTCCATGTCCCCTCTCCATCACTACTGAGGAAGCAATGGCCAGGTTGGGAAGGATGCCGCTGAGGATGAAAAATGGGGTTTGAAAGGTAGGAGGGGGCCTTTGCCCAACTTGTAAGGGGAGTGATACAGTACCCTGTCCTGCCCAGCACCTCACCACCATTTTCAGGGCCTACATGGACACAGCTGTCTGCCTTTGTGCCTCTCCACCAGCGAAGACATGGTCTGTTTGCTCCTTAAGCAGGGAATCCACCCACTTTTCCCTCCATGGCAGCCCCTGATGTACTCACGAGGAACACAGGAGCCAAATTTGTCCGGGAACTCAGAGATAAGGTCGTCGTTGATCCGATCCTTCATTGGTCCCAGAACAATCACCGGCCGTGTGTAGCTGACTGGAAGATCAAGGGGTGCAAGAGCCTCGGATCAGAGAGTGCCCGCTGCCAACTCCAGCAGCCGAGGGAGGGAGGCAGACAGACAGATGGATGGGTCTCCCTGGGCAGAGCTCCCCAGAGTGCCACTCGGGTTGTTGATGGAGCTACAAGGCCCCCTTGGCCCTTCTACACATGGACCACCACAGCAGCAGGACATCATGCTCAAGGCCCTCAGCCGCTATGGGGAGCTTCTTCTCCAAGGGCAACCGGGTTCAAATGGGACCCCCAATGCCCCTGAACTGTGGGCCATGTATGGTGCCTGGGTTTCCGGAGACACAGTGCCAGGACTACCCCCCAACAGCAATCCCATCTGAAAGCCCCCTCAGCCCACAGCCATTGGAAGCTGTGCCGACCCCAAACACTCTCTTCTGCTGGATCTATCTCATACCTTTAATTTCTCAGTATAATTACGAGGGCCACATTTTCAACTTGCCCCTCAAAATCTCATTCCTTTTGGGTCAAGCCCCAGACACTGAGCAACACAAAAGCCCCTGCCCCAGGTTCAGCTTCAGGGGAAGGCTCTGGGGCTTGGGAGGGGTGAGAGGAGGACGCCGAGGGGACTGGATATCACCTGGACAAATTCCCCAAAACCCCTGATCCGAAGGAGTTGGTGTCCTTCCTGACTAGCCCATGGCTTTGACTGGCCAAAGCCCTACTGTGGCAGCAGGAGATGCCCATCTCTCCTGCAGCACCCCAAGAGGCTCCTTCTGAAACCTTCATTTTGAGAGATACTGGGGTGTGGGATGCTGTGCTCCTCCAGCTTTAAAAAATAGCAATTTTGCCCTGCTAGCCACCTGACACAGAAGAGACCCAGCAGAGAGCTCAGGTATCTGTCACAGGTGCTTTAGTGGGCAGTGAGGATTGAGCAAGATAGCCCCCAGGGTCCCTCCTGATGGTCAAGCCCACATCTTGTTTCACATGGAGAGCCATACAAACCTTCTTGCTGAGAGACTGGCTCATAAGACAGGACGTATTCCTCCTGGCCACCTACGAAGGTAAACACACTGGTTCAGAGGCCGGAAATATTTTGCTGGTCAGTGGCTGCCACAGCACTTGAATCCCGTTAAGGATTCCACAGACTGTTCTGAATGGGAAATCAGGACAAAAGCACTTCTCCCAGCAAGCAGCCAGCTAATTCTATTCATAATTCAGATGTGTGTGTGTGTGTGTGTGTGTGTGTGTGTGTGCACGTGTGCGTTCTCAACGCATCTACGCCTGGCCGGCACAAAGTCCAGGCGGCTGTTATGCAACGGTTCTGCCTCGGGTGCATCACGTACAGCAGAACGATGCACTCTGTCATCACAAGGAGGAAAATTTCACCAGACATTATGCCAACCAGGTGTGTGTGTATGTAGGGAAGGGATGGAGCGGAGTGTGTGTGTGTGTTGGGGGCATTGGTTCTCCCTAATTGAGTTGTACTGCAGGTACAAGAGGCCCCTGACTGGAACCCGCAGCAGCTGTTGGACTTCACTGAGGAGCCTGGAGGCAAAAGGTACACGGTGCGGCACTTACTGCAGCATCAGCAGCCACCACCAGGCCTATGCAGCATCTGAGTGCAAGGTGGTAGCAATGAGGATATTCCAGTCATAAACGAATAACCCACTTTTCTGCCTCCGCCCCAGACCATTCCCTCTATGAACGACAGCAACACCGCAGGGGGAAAACTCAGCAAGAGCAAACCCCTGTGCAACCTGGAGGAATTAACATGTGTGGCTCAGGCCCCAAGTTTTGCAGTCAGACCAGATACAGCCAGCCGCTTTACCCAGGGGTTGGTGCCCACCCTTGACTCCAGAGCAAGTGAGGCAGCCAGGGGAGCCGGGAAGGAGCAGGTCTGGCAGCTAACAGTGCTGGGTCCCAGACCTGACCAGAAGATGGTCAAGCAGAAAAGCTGAAACAGGCTGAGAAATGCCCATGGCCCCTCCAAAGAAGCCTCAAATGGAAGGCCTTTCTCTCCCCGCCCCCCGCCCCGATCCCTGGAAAGCTACCACCAGTTGGAGGGAGAACGCTGGGTGGGGGGCAGAGTTAGATATTCACAGGACAGGATTCAGGAGGCAAACTCGGGGGATTCTCAACAGGGCAATTGTTTCTGAGGCTTAAAAAGGTGATTCTCCTGGTGAATCCAAATACAAGGAAACTGGGGACAACTGTAGAGAATGGGGGGGGGGTGTTCTCCTTGGGAGGAAAAGAGCTTTGCAGGTGGAGACCCCAAGGAGCAAGACTGAGGGACAGTAGAAAGCCAGGACAGGTCAGAGGGAGGGAGGGATGCATCTGTGGAGGGAACCACTCCACAAGGAACCAGGGCAGGGTGATTCAAAAACTCACACACACATCCCAGTAGGGACCCCACAAGGGCCCCACCACCACCCTGAAAAATCCTGGTATGTTTTGGCCCTCTCCGGGCCCTTGTTGCCTCAGGAGAGGCCTCTGGAAATCAACGTCAGCACAAACATGTGGGAAGGAGGGCAAATAGAGGGAAGGCCACTTACGGTAGCTGCTTTCGCTGTCGCTGGCGTTGGAGGTCACGTGCTCTGCATGGGAGACAGAAGAGCGGGAGTTAGGAGCCGCACTGGGAGGGCAAGCCAACCAACAAGAGCAGGTTTATGGCACATTTGGCCGCCACTACAAGAAAGCCTACGGAGCAGCAACAGAGGAGTCTGGGGTAACAGCATAATTGGTAACAGTGCAAAATAAAACATTCCAATGCACAACTGGAAAGAGGCGGAGGAAAAAGGCCCAAACACCAAAGCAGGGTGTGGAGGGATGATAGTGTGTGTGGGGGACTTTACAGTCCTCATCCAGGGGCTCCATGGGGAGCCACTGGCCACTGCTAGCCAAACCCATAGCAATGTGAGGGGGGAGGGGGCAGAGATGTCATCTATCTGGGGCTGGACAGGTTACTCAGCTCTCCCCCGCCAGTGAGACACCCAAGCGCGGGGGGGGGGGGACACATCCCATTCCCACTCCCTGGTCTGGGATGAGGAAGGGATGGAGGAGGAAAATGAGGCTCTTCTGGTCACGGTTGGGCCCTGATGCCCCTCAGTAGCCCCCAGACAATAATGAGTTCCTTGATCAGGGCAGACAGGGCAGCCAGCATGGCAGGAGCCATTCTGAGCAGACACGGGAGCTCAGCGGTGGTGATTGTTCCTCACTGGGGCTCCTTACTTGGAAACCAACATCACCCACAACACCTCCACCCCAAAACCAGGAAGAACCTCTGGTTGTTACACTGGACAAGCTTCCCTGCAATCTAAGAACCCAAATCAGGGAAGAGGGATACCCTGGGAGCAGGGACATCAGCCTTTCTTGCTCACACAATCAACCAACGTTAAGTGACCTAAGTGGGGGGTCTCTCTCCCTTGGAAAAAGCAGCTTGGGCCCTGACTTCTCAAGGTCAACCCCACCCAACCCCACCCCACTCTGTGGCAGACCACTCTGGCTGAGGAGCACCAACATCGTGGCTGGAAGTGGGCACAGCTCTCCTCAGCCAAAGCACCTCACGCTTGCTTGCATCCTGATCTCATGATTTGGGGCCCAGGCCACATCATGGGTGGGTGGGACTGACCAACACAGCCCCGTCTGGCACCTGGAGGGCACCAGCACTGGGCAGAGGCAGCCAGGCCACAGGTGTGGAGGCGCCCCAAGAGCCATTGGCTTCTCAGGAGCACCGGTGGGTGAATGGGTGGTCTCTAAGCCCCTGCTCCAACCTAAGAGGGAAGTGTGTTTGGGATCCAGCCCTGGGATCCTCCTCCAAAACTGCTGGGCCAAAGTAGCTGACACTTCAGAGGCTCATCCTCATTGTCATTTATTTTATTAGTATTATAACCATCATTTTATCCTGCTCTTCCCTCGGCTGCTATTTAGACGATGCCTCCTGCTAATGCACAAAACAAGCCTGTTTCCTAAGATGGGCTGAGGTAAAGCAAGTGGTCCTGTGGGTGTCCCACATGGGGGAGGGAAGTCCCCAATTCTCCTCTGTGATGGGCATCCCATCCCCATGTGGTCCATGGCAAGGAGGCACCTAACTTCATGGAGCAATAGAAACCCACCGAGGACTGAGGCCTCTCTTCCATGAAGGAGACCAGCACCCAGCTGGGTACCAGGCTGAGGCTCCATGGAGGCCATTCCCTCTGCAGCTTTAGGGGAAACCTATTGGGGAAGTACACCAAAAGCAGTTCAGGCATGGGCAGGGGATGGCGGAAGGCCAGGAGAAAGGGAGCTCCAGGTGCCCAGCAGTACTGCAGAGGGCACAAGGGAAGAGAGGGGTCCTGCGGGTGGGTATCTCTTCTAGATAGCAAAAGGCAAAGAGGCCAATGGGTAGCCAATGGAGTTGGACCTTCCCAGTTGTGGACATTATGTCCTGACCCTTCCTCTTCCAGGGGTGAGCCACCCAAGGGATCCTGCATTCAGTAGGGCCACCAAAGGCTCCTGAGGGGACACAATTATCTCCTGTTTGGGCAGCTAAGGTGAAGCCAAACGCCAAATGCATGGGGGGGGGAGTCAGGTGGAGGGGAGAGGGCATCACCCAGGCTTGCGAAAGGCTGAAACAAAGGCTTCCTGCCCCAAATCAAGAGGTGAAGATCAGGCGATCCGTGAGATGGCACATGATGCCGAAGAAACTCCGAGGGGGAAGCGCCTTCCACCAGCCACAGCCATGGCGAGGAAGAGTGGGCAGGGGCGAGGGCAGGTGGGCAGCAGAGGGGGTCACTTACTCAGGCTTTTTGATCCCATGTCTTCAGGGATCTCCTGCGGAGAAGTTCCCAGAGGGCAAGCAATAAAGAGACAATCACAAAGAAAACAACCGTCAGTAGCGTATGGAAGCGACTGCTTGTCGACACCCAGGCGGTTCCAAGAGCATCCGTGGGGGGCAGTTGCTGAGGGAGGCAAGACTGAGGGGGACTGGCCGAAAGTTTGGCCAGGACTCTGGATTCAACAGTATCTGCCCCAAAGGAAGCAGGATTGGGTCATCCTAAGCGTTTTCTTCCACCAGCATCTGATCAAATTGGCCCCTCGAGGAGAGCAGGCAAGATGGCTGGGTCTTCTCTCTGCATTGGCCTGATTCTCTGGGGGCCCCTCACCTTTAGGGTTCTCTGGGGGCCCCCTCCGTCCCCTCTCCCACCCCTGCCGGAGCCCTTGGAACCCCTTACTCAAGGCAGGCAACACACTCAGAGGCCCCTCAGTACGTCCGCATGGTCTGGCACAGGGACCCCCCACCCCCGTACTTACGGTCGACATCACTGGTCTCCTGCTCACTCTGGTCCTTGTTCTTGTAGAAGGGGAATTTTCGGGAAAAGAGGTTCTTTTTACGCTTATCATTGAATGACTGCTGAAGAAGAGAAGGAAAGAAGGGGAGCAAAACAGAGGAGGTCGGATCTCCAGCGTTTCACAGAGGCCCCCACAACTCGGTGTCAGGCCAACTTCTAGGACCCCCAATGTGCAGAGTGGACACGATTCACGTGCCCCTCAGTACAGAGTGCAAGGGGGGGGGTCAGAATCAGCAGAGATGCTCCAGTAAGAAGGAAGGAAAAAAGGGAAGGAAGGAAGGCGGGGGGGGGGGGGGAAGAGAGGGAATGAAGCTCCCCAGCAGCTCCTGCCTGGCTCTAGGAAATGCGTGGTAGGCCCTGCTGACCAGGGCCCACGTCCTTCCATCTGTGGAAGGAGCTCACTGGCAGCCAAAGAGGATCACAACTCTCCCTCTGCTATGGAAGAGTGTGGATGTGGGCTTTCCTTTCTTCCAGCACAGGCTTTCTAGGAGCTGGTTGGGGCTCACAAGAGACTCAATCAGACTGGGGCAGGGAGGCATGTGAAATCTGGCACCTTGACACTCCACTGCTTTGAACTATGGCTCCAGTCATGCCTAGGACCCATGGAGATTGTCGTCCAAAGCAGCTGAGGATGACTGGCCTTGGTAGCATGAAAAGTTCATGTAAGAGGCAGCTGTGGTGTCTGAGAAGGAACCACAGTATGCCAACTGCAAAAGCTGCAGCATTGCCTCTTTTGATCCTCCCGAAGGAGTGTTGGGCTAACGGGTTTCCAAGGGGGTTTCTTAGCCCAGTGCTCCTTTGAGAGTGCAGCCCCATGCAGCTGAGGGCCCCTCAGAGGGCCAGCTGACTGGCCTGCAATAGCCAAGGGGCCTGCCTGTGCATGGAGCCCCTGGGCCAGAAGCCCCCCATGGGGTGAGGGCACCTTTCGGAAGGAGAGGCATTCTAATCCCACCCAACCACCACCACCCTCAGGGCAGCCCATAAGCTATCTCCCCCTTGTCTACCCAAATCTTCCTCAGTTCAGACTGGGCAACCTGAAAGAGGTCCATCCATGCTCTTTCCCCTGCCTGGGTCTATTCCAATCCACCTCAGGGAGATCCTGATGCTGAAAGAACCTTTTTCCTGGTGGGACTCACCAGCCAAACTCCCCTCCCTCCAAGAGAGCCTCCCTTTCCTCTGGTGGTGGTGGTGGTAGTGACAGGGCACAGCCACTTGGAGAGCACAGGGGATGCTAAGAAGCTGGCTCCAATTAGCAAAATGTTAGCAATGATAGTGATAAGAACAGTAATAGTAGTAGTAACACTAGTAGTAATGGTAAGAATACAAAGTGGGTGCATTTGCAACTGTGGAAACAGCCTGCCAGCCATGGGGAAAGTGGAGGCATTAACTTGGCAGGTGGTCCAGTGTCCACCAGCCCTGCACCCCGATTGCCTCATGACCGCTCTCACAGAGCTACTTCATTAGTGGTAATAAGTTAGAAAAGGAAGACGGGGGTGGGGGGGAGCAGTGACAGCTGGACGAGGCATAAATGGATTCTTCCCAGACCAAAGATACAAGAAGGGAACCCTGGCTGAGATGGGTCAGGCAGACAGCTGGCACATGCTGGGCATGCAGATAGTCAGCAAGGAGGAAGAGAATGCCAGGGTAGCTCCATTTCTCTGCCACTCACTATAGGCTGACTCTGTCCAACTGAGGCGATGTTCCAGAGATGAGAGCAGCCATGTTCCTGCAATTTCAGCAGGCAGAGGCGATGCATGGGCATGTGCAGAGTTCCCAGCAAGGCGCTGAGAGAAGGGCAGAAGAGAGAAAGAGAGAAAAGACACACGAAAGGGGCAGCGCTCTGAGCCAGAGCAGGGGGGGGGCAGGCAGGTAGATGGGCAGGTAGGAGGGCAGGCAGGCAGTCCTCTCCCGTCGTGTGTTGCTGGGCTTCCACTTGGGGTCTCATGCAGGGACCTGGTGCAGGGACAGGACAAAGGCCCAGGCGCAAAATCCACTCCAGTCAACTCCAACACAGCCAGGTTGCAAAGCGGCAGGCGACCAGTGCTGCATGTGTGCGCATCAAGGGGCGCCGAAGATTCACCTGCCAAGCAGCCTTCCAAGAGGGGTAAAAAACAACCCTCTGCCAAATTCAGGGCCTGTTTTGCTCCTTCCAGCAGAAGGGTGAGGCAAGGAGCTCACTGCAAAATACCTGCGCTCCACCCCCAGTCTCTGGAAGCCTTGCCTGGCAGGCCCTTGTGCCCCCATGCCTGAGAGGCCCCCAGCAGGGTTATGAGCTGGCTCTTGGCAGCCACCAGCACAGCCATGTTGCTCTGCATCTGTGCCTTTTCCCTGTGAAAGGCAGTGATATCAGGGAGCCCACCTCTGGCTCCAGCAGTGTGTTCAGCAAAACTCCCCCCCCCCCCAACACCCCAGCCCTCCATGGACCATCCCAGCACACTCCCCACCACACCATCTCCTCTGAATTCTCACAGCCCCCTTTCCCCACCAGAGTGCCAAGTGAGCATCTCATGATGTGGGAAAGCCAAAGACAGAAGGATCTGGAACATTGCTTTCTTCTAAAGAACGTGTTAGCATGGACAGCTTAGGCCAAATCCAAACTGCTCTGAAGCCCAGGGAAAAATCTCACTTCAGCCCAAGATGGAAGGCCCCATTTTTCAGGAAGGCAGAAGACTGGGAAAGACTATTCTCCTCAGGCAAAGGAAATGTGGAATACCAGCCTGTAGGAATGTCAAACTCACTGACCCTCCCACACCACAAGTGCAAACTCTTTTCCTCCCTGGCCCCAGCCCGGTCTCTGTCCTACAGTGACTGTTCTGTTCAAGCAGGCATTGTTATTATGCAGGAGCACTGGTTCCCTGCACTATGGGTTTGTGCTATTATTTGTCTTCAGATAGCCTTGTTATTCATGATGTTATTCTAATGGAAAGACTACTACAATATTTAATTTTGTGGTTGGTCTTTTTATCTTGTTTGTTGCGTTGAGTCCATGTTGGAAGAGGGAGAGAGGAAGAGGAATCCAGCTACAGCAAGATCTACTTGAACTGCCCCTCCCCAAAACCTTCTGCTGATGGGAAGATGCACCAAGAAGACCCCAACCGAATATTCTGGCTGCCCTTTCTGGCATTGGCATTGGTAAGAGTGGGCAGTTACCTGGCTAGCTGGCTGAAGGGTGTGACCCTGGGGAGGCCCAGCCCCACGGACACACAAGAGGAAAGAGAAAGCCCATTAGCCACACTCACCCCTTTGTCGCCTCTGGCTTTTGAATTAAATTTCACTGTCTTTAGACGAGCTCGTTCTTTCTTCTCAACTCTGCCAGAAAAGGGTTAGAACAAGAATATCTTTTACTTACCTCTCTAGAAACCACGGCTAAGAGCCACCGTGAGTTAAGATTAGGCTCCATTCCTGCAAACCTGGTGACTGCCCCAAACCTGGCAAAGGCTGCCCTAAAAGTCCAGTAGAGAGACTCCAAAGGGGAAAACCTACTGGCCACACACAGTCCAAGCCAGCCTGGCCTCTGACTGGGGCTACCATTTTAGGAAGACAGGAAGGAGCTGGAGACTCTCTCGTTCTTCATTAGCCTCTCTGACCCTCAGAGAAACAGCAAGAGAAACAGCCCTCCCTCCATTCCTTTGCATTCAATACAGTTATCAGTAGCAGTAACTCTCTGCCCTGGCAGTGAAAACATTCAACCACTGGTGGAAATAAATCCGGCATGCCATTACATTCTGCCAAAGCATTCACAGGATGGTCACAGTGGGCACCTAAGCAAAGGGACAGTCCACCCTTGTTCCCACTGGCTGGCAAGAATGTCAGCTAACTCTAGGGGACAAACTGCTCATGGACAATTGGCCAGATGAGGACAGGTTGCACCATTCTCCTGTAGCAGCACCATTCCTAAATGCTGGAAAGTGTTACATACAAGAAAAATGGGTTTGGATGCGGGTGGTGCCTCTCGTGGGCGCTCTAGGACCAAGGGAACCCCACAAGCAGATGGGCAGGAGATGGAAGCAGCCAAGGTGGGCTGGGCTCCCCCCTGCTTGCCAGCCTGCCTTACCCTTCCTTGGTCATGAGGGCCAAGGGCCACTGGCTGCCCTGGTGCTGGACGAGGCCTACCTGCGCTTGCTGGGGATGACGCCGACCTCCTCGCTCTCGCCACCTGGCATCACCAGCCTCGCCTGCCACCATTCATCGTCAGAAGCATTGAGAACGTGGAGGATGTCCCCGAAGCCAAAGTTCAGCCCCTGGCTTGGGAGGCCGCTGTCTTTTGTCTTGTCATAGTCAAAGAGTGCTCTGGAAGGAGAAGGGGAGGCAGGATGAGCACCTGGCAGGGGAGAAGGGCACTAGCAAGGAAAAGGAAGAAAAAGACCACTCCACTCTTGGCTTAAAACCTGGCCTCAGAGAAAAACCTTGCAGTGGAATGCCATGCTAAAACACACCCACCCACGCATGCCCCACCCTGTGCCCCAAAATGGACTCCCCTCCACAAGCTCTGTACCTAAGCTGCAGCCCCTTGGTGCTCCCCAGGGTCTCCCCCTGTACTATTTCTATACGGCTTGGGTCCAGGTTATTTGAATTACACTGTCTCCCTTTATGAGTCCAAAGAGGCCCTTCTCTTCGTCCCACCACCCTCTCAGGCTCGTTTGGTGGAACAAGAGAGAGGACATAGCTGTTTTAACTTTTAAAATTGTTTAATTGTTTTTAAAAATGTAAAACAACTTTTAAAATTTATGCATTTCAACACTTTTGTATTGTTTTCACATTGTACTGTTTTAAATTTGTTGTACACTGGCTTGATTACCTATAGTGGGAGAAAGGTAGGATATAAGTAAATAAAATAGTAACAACAACAAAAACCACACTGCTCATCCACCCCAGGTACACAGGGCAGCCCAGATCCTTGGCAGCAGGCAAGGGAGAGCCTTCTGAGAATCCCACAACCATGTCATGGCACAGGCCCCTCCAGTTTTGGTGGGACTCTCTTTCTCCCCACAGGGCCTCCCGCTCCTATTCTTTGCTCTTGTGGCAACAGACTAACAGGTCTCAGTAGTTAAAGGCTTGTGACCCTTCAGCCCCTGCTCTCCCGCCCGGCCAACTAGCAGGGCCCGTCCAGCACCCAGCTCCCATGAAGAGTAGCTCTTCCTCATCCTGGGTAACACAGGGCACCAGAGCGGTACTGGAGGATGACAGTGGTCACGGAGTGGGCATCTTGTCTTCATGGTGGACACTGCCTTCTTGGCCCACCCAGCCCAGGGGAGTCAGCTCTGACCACCAGTAGCCCCTGAGACAGGAGACACCTCCTCTTCCTCTAGGACTAACCAGAGGCAGCCCCATTTATGCTCTGGCATCAGGCAGAGAGATTGGGTGCATTCTGAGGGTGCATTTGGCCAGATCAGCACAACAACTGACCTTCCACAGTTAAATTCCAGCATTACAAGGGAGGGGTGATTAAAATAATAAGCCCCTGAGACAACTCCAATGGTACAGCTAAAGCCTCTAAGGCCATGAAAGGAAATGTTCTGCTGGCCAGTGTCTCTGAGAGCTGAGTGAGTCCAGCATGTGAGAGGCCTGCTTTGAAGACCAAGAAGACTTTTGGGGAAAGGATTTTCGCGTTATTTAATCTCTTTGTCCGAGCTGAGAGAGAAAAAGGACTCAAGATCATCCCGAGGGAGCCAGTGTGGGGGAGGGAGAAGGACTCAGCCAGCCTTCTGCAGGAACAGACCAGAGGCAAGCCACCCACAACCGCCACTGGACCCCAGGAAGCCTGGTGTGGATCCTTTCCCAACCAGAAGCACATCCCACAAATTGTTTTGCCTTTGGTCAGATTTGAAAGGAGCACAACGTGTGACCCCAGCAATTCTGCTTGCAAAGCTTAATTCGTTTTAGCCAAATGCTAACAAAACTGCTTCTGCTGGGACAATGGCTGGGCCTGGGGGCAAAAGCCCATCGTCCCCTGTGTCCTCCAGGAAGTACAAGCACCCATTTCCTATCAAAGGGCCTGGCTTTCTGGGAACACTCAAGGCAGGAGGGCACTCCTTGCTTGTCCAACTCATGTGGAGGAGGCCTCTTGGACCGAGACCCGTGCTCTCTCTTCCAGCAGAAGATTGAAATGTAGAACATGTCCTGGAAAAGGAGGACATCTGGTCACCCTGGTGCCACCTCTCAAGGCAGCCATAACGGATGGGAAAGGGAAGGAGGGAAATTACACACACCCCAAGGAGGAGGCAGACGGATACATTTCTTTCAAGGCTCCAGAATGGAGCACCAGCCCTGCCCACAGCCCTGCAGGACCCCTTCCAACCCTGATTCAGCCCCATGGACAGCCTCACACAGAGAAGAGGGAGGTG
>JAIPUX010001880.1:122819491-122841185 GCA_020142125.1 Phrynosoma platyrhinos
GGACAGTTAAAGTGGACTCAAGCTGCATTATTTCTGGCAGTCTGTAAACGCCCTCAGTCACTGGTTTATCCCCAGAGCAGACTCCCTTGGTATGGATGCAGACTTTAGATTTTTCTCCCCACACACCCTCTGTGCTTGGCCAGGCTTGACCGCCATTGTCCTCATTCTGAGAACCCCTCAGGGGCTCTTCTGGCCCCTTAGTGCTTTTCACCACCTAAATGCTCTCCAGAAAGCTTCTGAGACCAAGCACCAGCTCAGGCCAGCAGCTTTTCAGTGAGACAGAGTCCACTGCAAGGCAGGCAGGAGAGAGGAGGGGGCAGCCAGAAGCCACACTATCTGTTGGGGTGCCCAGGCAAGTTGAGGGTCACCTAGGCAGGCTGAGAGGCTATCTTGCTTCCTCTTCCCAACCCACCCCCTCCTCGCCCACCCCTGGACTTCAGCCAGCTTCCCAGAGAGTGCGCCTGGCAGGTTCTCAGTCTGGGAGGAATGGACGTTCAGCCATGCATGCATGTCTGCTTGGGCCTTGGCACAGTGGCTGTGAGTCCCATCCTCCCCTCCTGCAGCAGGCTGCCCTTCTTGACATCATGGTGCCAGTCAGCCAGGGTCCTCCACAGCCAGCTGTATTGATATTAATGAATGAACAAACAGACAAGCCATTACCTCCTTGTGAGAAACAAGATCACGGGGGTTTGGTTCTTACATTTTGGTTCTTGGACCTGTGTGATCCTGCAGAGAAGGGAGGCAGGACTCTTGCCCCAAGCAGGCACTGGCCAGACAAACTCCCCGGTGCCACGGCAAGCAGCCACATGGCCTCTCTGCTGGAGCGGAGCCAGGCCCCTTCCCCAGGATAACAGCTTTTCTTTCCTCCTCCCCAGTCATGCCTGCAGCCCCTTACTGGGTCATCTCCACAGACTACGAAAACTATGCTCTGGTCTACTCCTGCACGCCCTTCCTCTGGCTCTTCCATATGGATTATGCCTGGATCATGTCCCGAACACCTGAGCTGCACCCGGAGACTGTGGACCACCTGAAGAGCATCCTCCAGTCCTACGAGATTGACACAGCACGGATGAAGCCCACAGACCAGGTGAACTGCCCTCCTGAGGTGTAGCCTGCAAAGGACCCACGGATGGATGGATGGACGGACGGACCGAGAGACACACAGACACGGACAGACTGACTTTCTTGCTTCTTTGTCCCAGATAGCAATGTCTTAAGAGATGATCATGCCTGCTTGGCCTGGGGTTCTGGGGGGAAAGAGAGAGAAAGAGATGAAAGAAGCAAAGAAGCAAGTAAGCAAGCAAAGAAAGATGGGAGGGAGAGAGAGAGGGAAGGAGAGAAGGAAGGAAGGAAGGAAGGAAGGAAGGAAGGAAGGAAGGAAGGAAGGAAGGAAGTCATGGAAGATGGATGGATGGATGTCAGGAAAGGGAGGGAAAGAAGGAAGGCCATCTGTTTTTTGCTTTGTTAATGCCTATCAGCTCTTAAGAGGACTGCCTCTTTCCCAGCTGTTTCTTACAAGCTCACATTAGCTCAAGATTAGCAAAAGGTTAGGCCTGAGGTGTAGCTGCCTCCATAGATGCCCAGCGGTTGGAGGGCTAAAACCCACTGGGCAGCATGACCTTTGTGGGTGAAGCTAAATTCCAAATGCTCTTTTGAGGAAACTTCATTTTTTTCTGTTCAAAATAAATTCTGCTAGGCAAGCATTTGCATGATTTTGTTTGATTTCTTCTGCTTCCAAGATCTGAGTTTTTTCTATCGGGCAGAAAAAGCAGTCTGGGTCTGGCCATGTGTGCAGCAGGGGCACTGAAATGTGTTGAGCACCGAGGCCCATCCCTGGCTACTTACATGGGAACCCCCCCCCATACCCTTTGGGGGCCCTAGAGATGTCACTACACAGCTCTCCCCACAAGCGGTGGTTTGCTTTTCATGAGACAGAAACTGTGGCCATTCTACCCACTGGCTTGCGCCCATACAACTGATGGGCATCCTGCCCACGGCCCCATCAATGACGCTGGGGATGAGAGGGCCTGTTCTCATGCAGGGGGAAGCGGGGGCAGGTGCCAAGTGCCAAGCTGGTGGAGATCAAGGCCCCAATTTGGGTGGCTTCTTGATCAGGGAACCTGACACCCTCCTCACGGGCTTCCCCCACCCCCCCACAGGTGGGATTCTTTTTTGGGGTAAATCCACCCAGAGGAGGAGGAAGAGGAGGAAGAGTTTTGTGCAACTCTTGACCAGCCGTTCCAAAGAGAGGATGGGGTGTGTGTGTCTGCCCATCCTGCTCCGTTTTTTCCCCAGGAGCTGATGCGGCTCTGCGCACCCAAGTGCGAATCCACAGACGGAACTGCAGCACCCCCCAGTGTGCAGTTGGGAGCATTGCCACCAGGAAGAACTGCGTGTGCAGGGTGTATGTGTGCTCTTTTTGAAGTCACCCTCTGCTGCAGGTTCTTGTGCCATCTCCACAGGTTAAGTTTCCACCTCTGAACATATTTGCTTCCGTACGCTTACATCCGTGAGCATGAGGCCAGGCCTGCTTTTTGAACAGGATTCAGGAGGGCTGAAACCCAATAACAGCAAGCAATAGCAAGTACATTTCTATACCGCTTATCAGTGCATTTAAGCACTCCCTAAGCGATTTACAAAGCGTAAGCTAATTGCCCTCACCAAGCTGGGGATTCATTTTAGTGACTTTGGAAGGATCAGGCTGAGTTGACCCTGAGCCCCTGGCTGGGATTGAACTCACAACCTTGCGACTGTGAATGAGTGGCTGCAGTACAGGCATTTAACCACTGCAGTACCAGGGCACCCCCAATAAGGGATGATTACATTCACATATATGTAAAATCGGTATTTTGGAAACTTTATTTGCCTCTAATCTTTTGCCACTTGTAATCAAATCACAGACATGGTGCGTACAGCAGTGCATGGTCCACAGTGGATAGAAAATGTCTCCCCTTCCTCTTGGGACCCAACCTGGAGCCCTCTTCCCTCCACCGGCCCTGAATGGCTCTGGGAGGTTTCTGCAAGGTAAAAGGCAGGACTTCTTCACATGGCACAGGGTTAGACTGTGCAGCTCTCAAATAGGGGTTTAAAAGACCCATTCATGGAGAATCTGGCTGCTAGCTGCCCCTCCAAGATCGGTAGCCATAGTCTCGGCGCATCAGCCCCAGGGGAAAGCTGTTGTCTATATGGCTCTTAACTGTGGGCTCCTGACGGGCCACCATGGGAGCTCAGTGCTAGCCCAGATGGGCCTCCTTTGCTCTGACATGACAGGGGTTCAGGGCCTTCCTTCTGTGATTATGGTTTTAGCAGAGGACATTCTCTCCTGTACTAGAGATGGGAGATTATTTGCAAATAAAGAAAAGAAAATGGAGGCTATCTTTTAAGACAGCGCTTGGCATCTGCTAAGGTACCCGCAGTGAAGGCAGCCTTTGAATTAAAGACGCCTGCTACTTGGGGGGCGGAGAAGCAAGGTTCAGTTGTCTGAAAGGGCTTCTTCAGTCGCTCTGCCAGCCAGGGCCACAGCGTTCCTGCTGAGAAGTGGCCACAGTGGCAAAAGAGTCTGTTTCCTGAAGACCCTAAGAGACATGCGAGTCCCTTCTGCCAGAGCTGCACAGATGTGTCCCCAGAGCAGCAGCAGCATCCACGGTCCACAATGGGGACTCCTACCTACCACCAAGCCTTAGTCTGCGGTGCTGGCTGTCATGGCCTCATCCGTGGTGCTGCACTAGCCTGGATTGCTTCCTGGTTCACCTTCAGGGACCAGCGTCAGCAAAGGGCCAAAGCACATGGCAGTACAGTCACCGGGGGCCAAACTGCCACCCTCCGATCCTCCCCCATCTAACCCTTTCAGCAAGTTTGTGTGTTGGCTGAAGGGTGCATGGCACAGGGCTGATGCAGTCCGGGAGATGGGAGCCCATGAGTCCCACCAGGCATGCATGGCCAGACGGTCAAGAAAACAGTCAGTGCAGCAGCGTGTTGCCAAAGCAAGCCAATTGGGGTGAATTTGTACTCAAGCAGAGATGAGAATCTCTCAACTGATTGGAGGAGCTGCTTGTGGTCAGTCCCAATCTGGCCACTAACTTCTTAATTCTGGCAGGCGTTCCGCTCCTGGGTCTGGTTACAACTGAGAGCTGGTGAGGGAGGAGGAGGTGGTGGCCCTGATTTTGCAAGACTTGAGCAGGGCTGTAGGTGCCTTGGAGATCCCTCACTGATAGGGCTGTTGCAAGCCCAAACTGACAAGTGTGTGTGTTGGGGGGGGGAATGGTGGTGAAGTGCCTCCTTCTGCTTGGACTGCCCCCAGTCCAAGCAGGGTTGGGGTCCTGGGTCACATCCTCTGAAAGAATGGAGGAGGACCAGGAGGAGGAGGAGGAGGTGGCGCAAGCAGTGGCAATGGAGCCCAGCCCAGCCAATGTGCTCCCTCCCCTCAAAGCAGGGGTAGGCAACCTTTCCCCTTTAAGGGCCGGGGGACTTCAGCTCCCAGAATCCCAGGAGCTATTGGCCAACATGGGACTACTGGCCAACATGGCTGAGGCTTCTGGGAGCTGAAGTCCCTCGGCCCTTAAAGGGGACAGGTTGCCTGCCCCTGCCTCAGAGCCAGGCCTAGTGCTCACTCAGGTGCTTGGGACATCCAGGGACTTCACAGCCGGACACGAAGAAGAGCTCTGTCCCCTGACTGGACACGAGGATGATGAGGAGATGCCCTGGGGCCACATCCTGGGAACAACTGCCTCCGTGCCTACCTGTCACAGCAGCAGACTCCACAACCAGCCAGGTCCTGGCAGACCGTCTAAGCCAGGGGCAGGCAACCTTTTTGAGCCAGGGGCCGGGTTGCTGTCCCTCAGACAATTGGGGGGATGAAGCACCAAAAATAAATAAATAAATAAATATATTAAAATAAATAAAATAAATAAAAAATATATGCATGCACACACTCTCAGCCCCAGAAAAGCCATGGCAAAACCCCTGTGGAGATTTTGCCAAGAAAACCCCAAGAAAAAAGTAATAACAACAATAATCAATATCATCACGGCAGGCGGCGGCAGGACCAGCCTGGGGCCGGTCCAAAAGCCTCGGGGGGCCCGGGCCTCAGGTTGTCTACCCCTGGTCTAAGCAGTATTCCTCCTGCATCCTGGCCGGAGAGTGACACTTGGAGGACTTCTGGGGGCAGCAGAGGCCATCCAGACAGCCTGCCTGGCCCTTTCCTAGCAAACAAGTCCTGGGAAAGTGCTGAGAGGGCAGAGAGAGAAGAAAGGCGGGCGAGGGGCGCAGGCTCCTTTCCTTTCCCTGCTGCTCCAGGGGCTCCCTGGGGCCTCTTCGCGCGATGGGAGTGGGGCCTGGGCTGCTTCCAGGAGGGCCTCTGCTTTCTCACAGCCCCCCCTCCTCCAAGGTGACTCTCACAGCCCCCGTGCCCCCACCCCACCCCACCCCACCCCCCTGGCCTTGCCTGCTTCTGTTGGGCCCACTGGTCAGCAGAGCAGGAGGGGAGGGGACCCTGTTAATCCCAGCATGTGGGGTGAGGGGGTGGGGGGCTGCCAGCCCTCCTTCTTGGCTCCTTTGTCCTGGGAGGAATGGCAGGATCCTTCCCAGTCCGAACTAGGAGTGGACAGGTGGCCCCCTCCTTCTCCCCAGGGGCCCATTTTGGCCCCACGCTGACCCTGAAGCAACAGCCAAAGCCAGAGGGAGGCCGCTCAGGCAGGGAGGGCAGCGTGGCCTTGCCAAATTCCCTGGTGGCCTTTCGCACCCGCTCCCCCTTGACATGGGCCGTGGGCACTCCCTGCCACTGGGGAGGCCAAGGGATGGGCACGGGTGCGAGTCGGCCACATCCAGCGGCTGCGGAGGGATTGGCGCAAGGCAGATATGGCTGCCCTTGACCGTCTCAACAACACAAGCAGGGGGCGATGGTGGCCATTTTGTGAGGCAAGGGAAGTTGGGGCGGGTGTCCATCTTGTGAGGGAAGGAGGTTGCAGTGGGAGCTCAGGGTGGCCATTTTGTGAAGAAGGAAGTCAGGGCAGAGGTTAGGGTGGCCATTTTGTGAAGTGAGGCGAGTCAGGGCATGGGTCAAGGTGGCCATTTTGTGAAGAAGGAATTCAGGGCAGGGGGCAGGGTGGCCATTTTAGGAAGTGAGGAGAGGTGGCCATTTTGTGAAGAAGGAAGTCAGGGTGGCTATTTTACGGGCGTCAGTGGGGCGCGCCCTTTCTGTGGCTGCCTTCGCCCTTCAGAAATAATGCAACCTGGCACCCCTTTAGCTGCCACAGCGCCATCCTCGTGGACCCTGGGATTTGTAGTCCTTGAGGCACCGGCGCTCTTGGGCAGAGGCAGGCTGAAGACCTCGGTTGAAACTGCAAATCCCAGGATTCCGTGCGAGAGGCGCCGCCCTGGGGACGGGGCGGGGTCTATCTATCTCTTTACTTCCTGCTCCCCCTCCCACTTCTTGGGCCTCAGCCGGGACTCTCAGCAGGGATTCCCAAGCCCTGGCCTTCCAGGTGTTTCAGACTTCAGCTCCCAGAGTCCCAGCCTACTGGCCAAGATGGGAGAGGCTTCTGGGAGCTGAAGTCCAAATACCTGGAAGGCCAGAGTGCGGCAATCAGGGCTAGAGTCTCTCTTCCTTCTCGGCTCGATGGACGAGGGGCGGGGGTGGGCGGGGCTGTTTATTTCCGGAAGTCGGATTGGCCCCGCCCTCTATTTCTCTCTCTCTCTCTCTCTCCCGGCCGGCCCTTATGACGTCGCCGGCTGCGCGCGACCCGCCCTCTGCGCCTGCGCAGTGGGGCTCAGCGTCGGCGCAGGCGTAGGCGCAGAAGAACCGGAGCGGGCGCCATCATCGTCGGCTGCGCATCCTTCCTTCCCGGCAGTCAGGGCAGGGCGAGGGCGAGGGCGAGGGCGAGGGCGAAGGCAGGGCAGGCGATGGAGGCGAAGGGCTCGTCGGGCGGCCGTCCTCCGGTGAAGGGCATCCTGAAGAACTCCTCGAGCAGCGCGATGGCCTCGCCCTCCGGCGCCTTCCTCCAGCACCAGGCCCAGGCCCAGGCCCAAGCCCAGGCCTCCGCCTCCTCGCGCCCCCGCCTCGACTCCGGGCGCAGCCTCGAAGGGTGAGGGGCGCAGGGTTCTCCGCTTCCCTCCCTCCCTCCCTCCGTCCGCCAGGGCCTGGAGCCAGGCCGAGGGAGGGAAGGAGGGCCGGCCCTGGCCAAGGCTCCCAGTCGGAGGAGGAAGAGGAGGGCCCGCTGACAGCCCCGCTTCTTATCTCAATCTCTCTCTCTCTCCCTTTTAGGAAGAAGTCCCAGAAATGGGACGAGATGAACATCTTGGCCACTTACCACCCGGCGGGCAAAGACTACGGGCTCATGAAGATCGACGAGCCCAGCACTCCCTACCACACGTAAGGAAGGAAGGGAGGGAAAGAGGGGGATTCAAGCCCCATGAAGCAGGAGGAAGAACCTCCTGAGAGCAAGAGCCCTTCCATGGCTGGCGGAAGACGCTGCTGCTGCTGCCACCGCCGCCTCAAGGCAAAGGGAGGGGCGGTGGTGCGCTCTCCTCCTTTGGAGGTCTCTCTCTCTCACGGGGGGCTTTGCCTGTGGCTTCTTGAGAGGCAGAAAGGGGCTGGCTGGACCGGATGGTCCTGGGGGGGGTCTCCTCCAATTCTTATGATTCTATGAGGGGAGCCTGAGCCTTGGCGTGCCCCCCAAGGCCACACACGCACACGGTGCAGGTGGGCACGGCAGGCCCACCAGGACTTCAGAGGAAGGACTCCTCAGGGGAGGGAAGAGGGATGAGATTCAAACTCCAGGAAAAGAGATTCCACCTCAACAAGAGGAAGAACCTCCTGTCAGTCACAGCTGTTTGAGAATGGAAGATGCTGCTGTCTTGGATGCTGGTGGAGCCTCCTTCTTTGAAGGCCTTCATACAGAGGCTGGATGGCTGTCTCTCACAGAGAGGATTGTGTCTTCCTACATGGTAGAAAGGGGCTGGCCTGGATGGCCCTTGCAGGGGTCTTTTCCAACTCTTATGATTCTGTGAGGGGGATGAGCCTTGGCCTGCCCCCCCCCCCAACACACACACGCCCTGTGCAAGTGGGCACAGCAGATTCTCATCCAGTCCAAATGTTCACGCTTTGGCTCCCCTGTCTGGTGGATGTCAGAATAAAGTAAGGATCCATTTGATTGGGTAGGCATGGAAACTGGGAAAATAGTATTCTATATACAAAAGCCGAAAAAGAAAGGGCAGTTGCCCCCTCAAGTGAGAACCTTACTCTTCAAAGAGTCCTTCCTTCCTTCCTTCCTTGGCTGCTCCTAGTTTTCTTCATTGGCCCAAGGAAGGGTGGGTTGCCCTTAAAAGTGTTTCTCTGCAGGCCCTTTGGCATTTGACTGCAGTTACTCATTTTAAAATAGCACTAGCTTTTATTGTGAATGTCATAGGGGTCTTGGTTGTGTCACTTCTGTTTTGATTTGTTTACCGTATATACTCACGTATAAGTCGACCTCATGTATAAGTTTAGGGCAGGTTTTGGGGCCAAAATTATGGATTTTGATATGTCCCATGGATACGTCAAAGGTAAAACGTAGGGATATGTAACAAAGGATGTAAAGGATGAAATAAAAGCAAACAGTGTCAAAGAACTTAAAAAGTTTCAGCAGTTATAACTGTTTGCGGTCACACTAAAGACTGGATGGATGAGAGAATAGTGGGAGATCAGTGCTTCCAGGACAGATTATACTCTTGTCTTTCATCAGAGGATGTTTCCTTCTTTTATAAGAATTAAAGCACAGTACTTACATTGACCTGTAGATAAGTCAACTCAAGTTTTTTGGATCATTTTTTTACTAAAAGCTCTAGGCTTGTACATGAGTATATACAGTACTTATTTGGTATACTGCCTTGGATAGCTATAGCATAAGAAAGGCAGTTGAGAAATTACATTGGGAGAGTTACACAGGATAGGGCTGTTGCTGAAAGGTGACATTGGCCTGCTTTCTAAGAACTTCAATTCCACCTCCAGCCCCCCTTATCTCTGCCCCTACCCTTTATCAAGGTGGATTTTTCTCAGCAGAAAACTCTCTTAATGGCCTTTGTGTCATTTGTCTTTGCAGCATGGTAGGAGACGATGAGGACGCATACAGCGACACAGAATCCAGTGAGGTCCCAACTGCAGATATCTTGGCTCAGAAGTAAGTGCCCTGGAAAGCAGGGGGGATTGAAGAGCTCAAGAAGAGCCCGACTGAGTCAGAACTAAACTATGTCTAGCCCAGCTACCACCACCCCCACCTCCTCTGGCCAACAGGAAGCCCACCAATTGGAGATACGGCCAAGGTTCTCTTCCTTTGTCATTCTGTGGCAGGGGCTCCAGACTGGCACTGAACCTGGAAGGTGCCTATGGTCACCATGACTTAATCAGGATGATAAAAGAGAAATTGGTTCCAATGGTGCCTTTTGCATTTAGGAACACCATTTTCTTCTTCCGGTCTTTTGTTCAGTGCTTGTTTACTGGTGGAAGCTCTGTATCTTCACTTATTTCCAGTGGCAGGAACACCACCTCCATCTTTATACTGGTCAGGGTTCAACTCCTGGTTCTCTGCTGTTCCAAGGGGGTCTGGCCCCCAGGATTTAAGTGGTTTTTAAAAAAATCCCCCAAATACTCAATGGGAGCGTATGGACAATTTTGGCACGTTTTTGTTCCCCCCAGGAGGCCTTGTTTTCCAACAGAAAGTCAACATTTGGTTCACTTGCTCTGCGAAGATAGGCTTTTCCTGGGCTTAAAATGGTCCAGAGAGTGCCAAACATTGTAAATTTGGAGGCAAGAACAAGTGTGTGCGCGTGCGTGTTGTTCTCCCAGATATGATGGGGGGGTCACATGGCCCCCACCTCCTGAGAGTTGTTTACCAGCTCCATACCTTCTCTTTGGGTAAACTGCAAGGGTGTGGTGTGAACAAATCTATGTTAATGACACCCAGCAGTACTGCTCTACCCTGGGCTACTCTTTATTCCAGCATCTTTGTTTGTTTGATTTATCTGCTAGGGGATTGTTCTCCTTTTCCTCATCAGACTCAAAATGTCAAAGACTGGTCATTCGTTTATCCCTGCAAACCTCCTCCCCTCAAACATCACTGTGTGTCCATATATCCTGTTGAGTAAGCATAGAGCTCTAGCTTCATCCTAGATTCTTTTTTCTTTTGCTGTTCACATACAATGTGTTCTTGAGTTCTCTTATTTACATTTATTATTCTTTCTTTACTATATTTTTACATACATTTTAGAGAAATGGCATCTCAGAGTGGCTGACATCAATAAATTGGAGAAGGAAAAAGGCTTACCATTAGACATACCCAGAAAGGGAGTGGTGGGAAGAAGGAAGAGAAGGAAATTGAGTCTTTACAGGCCATAGTAAAGCAGGGAGATCTGTAAAGTGGGTGTCTCCATCCAGTTCCAGATACACTGCTTTTTTCATGTTGGTAAAGCCATGCTGAAGAGCAGTTGGCATGAATATTATTTTCTTGACGTTGCTGTAGCCCCAGAGCAACAAGCTGCTGCAGCAGAGCATTCTTTGTGGTTGTGGGTGGCTTGGGGGTGAGCAGGCAAGGAGCACATTTATATCAGGGCCTCCTTTTCTGGCCAGCAAATTGGACAGGTTGGTCTCTCTGTTACCTTGATGTCTTTCTGAGGAGGCAGCCTCCCAATGCATCCTCTGGAAGCTGGTGGTCAGTTTCCATGTTCAGTCTTTCTCTTTTCTTTGGAGAATTGAGCAAATTGTAGTTCAAGGGAGTTGAGGTTTACCTGTATGGGATCATTAGATTACTGTGGTTATGTACACAGTGTCTTTTAATAGTCCTGGAACTCTATACGAATGTAGAATTAATTTTAATGGTGTCCATCTCCTAGTGAACCGAATAACTTGATAGAACAGACTCTACCTTCCCTTCCTCTTGCAGTCCCACTGTATGCCTGCAGAAGATACAGGAAGATGGATACCTGGGAGGTGTGGAAGATGTTTAGCCTGGTGGGGCTGCAAGAAAGAAGATAGCTGTTATTGGACAGGCAAAGGTCTGCTTGTGTGATGTTGGATGCTGCCTTTAGGGTATGATCTACTGACATTGAAAGAGTTTAACCTCAGAAATTAAAACATTCTGTCCTGAAAACATTTGAAGAGAATGTTGAAAAAGGCAGATGCTGTAAGTGGCATTTCAAGTTATTTAAACCATATTTGATCCTCTTGGTCTCAAAATAAAAGTGAACAGTATGCAAAACTTGGTTGCTTTTTGTCAGAGGTTCTTCATTCTCTTGATGAGCAAGCACATGGTTCTTCCTTGATTGCAAATTAGATTCTTAGAATCTGCTCATAAAATCATAGCATTAGGAAGGGTGTCCTAGGCAGTCGAGTCCAATCCTCTGCTCAGTACAGGAAATCCAGCTAGAGCATTCGCAGCAGCAAGTAGGTGTCCAGACTCTTTTTTCAAGATTTCCAGAAAAAGAGGCCCCACTACCTCTCTAGGCAATTGGTTCCATTGCCGAACCATTCTCACTGTCAAGGATATTCAATTAAAATCTACCCTCCTGTAACTTACAACAATTAGACCTGATCCTTTCCTCTGGGACAGCAGAGAACAAACATGACCTCTTCTGTGTGACAACCCTTGAGCTATTTAAAGGAGGCAATCATGTCACCCCTCAGACTTCTCTTCACCAGGCTAAACATGCCCAGCTCTTTCAACATCTCATATCTTTTGATCTCTATACCTCTTATCATTCTTTTTGTCATTCTCTGCAGCTACTCCAACTTGTCTATATCTTTCTTAAAATGAAATGCCCCGAACTGAATGCAGAACTCTAAATGAGTCCTGATGAGTACAGAATATAGTGAGACTGTTAGTTTCCTTGTCTTGGCAACTTTGTTAAATGCCGTCAAGTAGACTTTGTCTTAGATTGATCCTGTGAATGAGAACCCTCCAAGTAACCCTGTTAGCAGCAGTTCTGCTCTAGTCCTGCAGATTCAGGGCTGTGGCTTCCTTGGTTGAGTCTATCATTTTGGAAAGCAGTCTTTCTCATTTGCTACTGTTTTTTACCTCACTGAGCATTATGGTATTTTCTGGTACATGTCATCTCCTGGTATGTCCAAAGTATGACTGTCTCAGTTAAACCATCTTGGCTTCTAGGGAAAATTCAGGCTTGATTTGCTCTAGGATCATTTGTTTGTCTTTTTGACAGTCTGGGATATCTGTAGAACTCTTTTCCAACACTACATTTCAGATTATCTTTTCTTAGCAACTTTCTTCACTGCCCTGCTTTCACAGCTATGCATAGAAATTGGGAACGCAGTCATACGGACAATCCTAACATTCATATTCAAGGATAAATATTTTTATACTTCAAAATTATGTAAATCATCTGTGGTCATCATTTTTGTTTTCTTAATGTTACAATGTTTGTACAGTTTTGTAATATTTCAATGTTTATATGCTCCATTTCTTACAATGTTTAGCTTCCCTGATTTTAAGCTTCTCACAGTCCATGTTCTTTTAATATTTGTTGTGGAGCTTTGGACCTTCTTTTCACCTCTTGAGTATGTTAACAGCTGAACATCCTTTTGGCTTGAGTTCTTTTGTATCATCAGCCATAGCGCTACTTGTACTTGTCATCTGCTCTTCCCCAGTAGCTCATTGAGTGACTTCTGGCCTGAGAGTTTAATCTTTTTGGCAGTATCTCTTGTTCCATTCTGGATTGTCTCATCAAAAGGTTTTCAAGGTAAAAGTCTTGCAGAAAGGTTCACCATTGCCTTCTTCTGCACAGTACTAAATATTAGCTATCTTTCACTGCCATTGGCTCTGAGAGAAACTGATGTCTTGGGAACTACGGTTCTGTTAATGCAGGCTAAAATATTATTTGCCTTTTTTTTTGCTACAGCATAACTACTGGCTCATGCTCAGCTTATGATCAACAGTAATTCCAAGGTTCTCTCCATATGTACTGCTGCTAAGCCAAGTATCCCCCATCCTATAAGTGTGCATTTGGTTTTTGTGGCTTCATTATTAACTTTTGTATTTGTCTATTGCCTTTCATTTTATTAATTCCTACTTAGTTTTGTAGTTTATCAAAGTTCCATGGAATTTAGTTCCAGTCTTCCAGTGTGTTAGCCGCCAAACACCTCACAACCCCAGTTTTGTGTCCTCTGCAAACTTGATAAGGATTTCCTCCCCTGTCATCTAAGTCACTGATAAAAATGTTGAAGGGTAAGGACCCTGGGCTGAACCCTGCTTCACCACCTGAGGTCTCTTTCCAGTTTGAAGTGCAGCCTGTGATTATGACAGTTTGGGCAGTTTTCCAACTATGTATGGATCCATCTGTTGGTGTTTCCACCTGTACCACATTCAATCGGCTTGATATTCAAAATATTATGCTTCAAAACCATGTCTAGCAGTGCCATTGCAACAGATGTCCACAGGAAGTTGTCTAGAAAAGCCTTAGGCCATGTGGACTTTGTGTCAAACTCATTCATTTGTTCGTTCTCTGTTGGGGTGGGCAGTCTTAACCTCCTTTTGGATTCCCTTTTTGTAGGTTAGCAGCAGCAGTGGAAGGCAAGGGACCAAAGGCCCTAGCTCAGGAGATTGACAGTAGTGATGAAGATGAAGATGATACAGAACTCTCACCGGAAGAACGTGGTAAGTCTGGCTCTGGCGGTCATGCTCCAACAGTTCCTATGACCAGAAATAGCCAGGGTTGCAAACCATTGTAGTTGGACAGTTGTCTTTGTATTGAGGTAAATGAGAAGAATCTGTGTTGTGACTCTCCTTCCCATGGTTTCAAGAAAGATGCCTGCTTTCCTCCACAGAAGGCACTGAATTGACTGCTTGGATTTTGGATGAGAATGTTCCCTCTTAGCTTAGTTAATCTCCTAGTTTAGTTGTTGCTGGCAGTTTAAATAAATAGCTGCTTGGCTTCTTTAAAACCAGGCCTCCATTTGGCCAAGCAGTGTTGCAGGTTAACTGGAGGAACCTGAAAGTAGGCAAAAGTAATTTATAAAGTGGCTCTACAGAGTGTGGTGGAGTCTCCTCCTTTGAAGGTTTTTAAACAGGTTGAATGGCCATCGGTCAGGGGTGCTTTGATTGTGTGACCCTGCATGGCAGAATGGGGTGGATTGGATGGCCCTTGAGGTCTCTTCCAGCTCTTTGATTCTAGGTTTGGAAAGAATAGCCAGTCCTGGTACTATGGAGATGAGAGCCAGGTTCTTGCCACTTTTGTGTGGCTGTCTGAGCACAAGCCAGCTAGTTACGTTAGGCAGTGAGCCTGGCTAGAGCGTGGGTGTTCCCTGATCCCTGAAGGGTCTGACCTCTAAGCCCAGGCCTGAATCTTCCATACTTGTGTGGCTTTGCTTGGCCTCCTCTGTACAAAGTCCATTTGACTTTTCTAAGCAAAACATCATTCCATTCCTCAAGTGTTTTTGTCCAGCAGAAGAGGCATCAGTGTGCTTATTGCACATCAAGTGTGTGGTGTGAGACTGATCTCTGTTGTTTTGTACATAATTGTCTGGCTCCCATCATGGAACTCATCTTGTGTTGGGCTTGTTGGGAATCTTGCATGTAAGCCCTTTTAAGAAGGGGTGCAGGTTGTACTAGCTTGGCTTTTTGGTCATCAATCAAAGGTGGGGAAGATTCAAAGGTGGATGGTTGATCTTCTTTCCCATCTCTTCACCATTTGTAACCTTTGGATAGAACAGATTGCACATGTTCTCAAACCAACACACATATACACACACAAACACTGTGTACCAGGTAGGCCCATAATTCTCACCTGGAAAATTAGGGCCTTTGCAGACTGCCAGAAATAGTGCAAATTGAGTCCAATTTAAGGGTTAGGGTTAGTGCTAGGGAATCATGCAAATTGTGTTTTGTTTTTGTTTTTTTTTTCCTGAGACGTTGAGCCTTCTCTGTCAGAGAGCTCTGGTGCCGCAATAAACTACAGTTCCCATGATTCCCTAACCCTTAAAGTGGACTCAATTTGCACTATTTCTAGCAGTCTGTGAAGGCCCTTATTCTCTCTGGTATGTGCAAAATGGTGGCTGCTCCTGAGGCAAAATTTTCCTTGAGGAAAATTTTAACCGTCAAGGCCATGGGTGTGTGTGTGTCTTAGCTCAGGATCCTGTTTTGTGGCTTCAGCATCCCATGCCTCTGGACCAATTGTTACTTGGGTGATCTGAACTCCACAATGTGTTTTGTGCAGAGAAAAAGAAGCAGTTTGAAATGAAGAGGAAAATGCACTACAATGAAGGCCAGAACATCAAACTTGCCCGGCAGTTGATTGCTAAGGAGCTGCATGGTGAGGCTGCCAATGACGATGAAGAGGAGGATGAGGAAGATGAGGATGAAGAGATGCAGGATGCCACAGACTTGGGGGGGATGAGCCCAGAACTTGGTGAGCACTAATTCCCTGTTACAGATGATTGCTCCCTTGTGGAGAGCCATTGTGAGAATCCGTGAGCGGCTGCAAGATGGAGTATTTTGCAGGGCTGGGAACACCTGGATTCATAGTTGCTGGACAGGCCCGTCTTGTGCAGTGCTCGGGTGGTGTTTTGGGTTCTGCCTTGTCAGTATTCCCCTCCCTTGAGGCTTGCTTCCCATCTTCTTGCTGGCAGCGGTGTCTCCTCAGAATGGGCAGTAGCCAGGTCTGCTTGTTTGAGGGACAAGCGCTCTCCGGGATGGAAACAGGAATGGCAGCAGGGCCCTGGGAGGAAAGGAAGCAGCCCTTCCTTTTGTGTGTATGTTTTCCTCCCTTTGCTCTTCATTGGGAGGCCAGGCCTTGTGCAGTTGGCCTTGTGTTGTCCCTGTAAGCACCGACTACTTCTGCTCAGAGGCACTTCTCTTTGCGAGTAGGTCAAGTCCTGGCTGGTGTGCTTCCTGAACCGACCCTCCGCATTTGTATTTGCATTCCAGATGCAGCAGACCGCAAGCGGAATGTCTCCTTTTGCTTCAGCTACCGTTGAGCCCCCCCTTCCCCTTTTTGCTTGCCATCCTCCCTGTGTGTCCATTTTGGAAGGGAAAGAGCCCTCTCCTCCAAGCCTCTCTCTTTCCTATCCCTCAGTGGTTGGGGAGTGATCTTTGCGTGAATAAATTGAGCAGTTTGCTCTGAGATTTCAAGAATGGTGAAAGTCAATTAAAATAGCGGGGAGCTCTCTTCTATAGTGTTGCCGGCTTACCTCTTTCACAAATGCATCAAAGTGGCCGCCAGTTCATCAGGATTCTAATCCTTGTGTGTTCACTGGGCAAGAGGCTATATTAGCCTCTGCTGCCTGACCACATTCTTATAACTATGAACTTGAAAACAGAGATCTTATTTGCCAGAAAAAAATTAATTGGAAAATTAAAATTGAAGAGGTATTTTGACACTGCAGGAAGTTAGGAAAGGAACATGTGAATAGGAAGCAACAAAATGGCAGACCTTTTTGGCTTGCAGGCAGGATTTGAGAATTCCACTGGAAAAAGCAGAATAGGAGCCTGCTGTCACATCTGCCCACCCCCAAGCAGGCAATAGTAAGAATGCCATGGCACCTGGCACCTACACACACTCACCTGACCACCTTGCTCCCTCTGGAGACCAATGCCTGTTAAGCTGACAGTTTTCTGACTTCAGGAGAAAGCCCTTCTTCACCCCATTCAGCTGGGCTAAGTACCAAAGAAAAGTCTTGGGATGTCTTCTGGCCTATGGGCCTCAGCCTGCAGGATCCCAAACCCTCTGGGGAATCCTGTCCTTTCCCAGAACCCTGCTCAGAAAGTCCAGCCACCTCCTCTCCCCCTGCTGTTTCTCGGGGCTTCCAGGAATCCACCCCGTCCCAGATCTAGCAATCCTGCTACTTCTCAGCCCGAGGTCCAGGGCAGAGGCTGGGAAGAGGGCTGGCTGACTGGCTGGGAGTGGATAGTTCCTCCCTCCTCTTACCTGGAGGCATGTGGTGAGAGGTCTGTGCTTCCCAAGATGGGGAGGAAATTTGTAGGAAAGAGTGCCTCCGCTGCAGACACTGGGAGGTCTCCTTGGAAGCCAGCTACACTAGGCTGTGGAAACTCTCCATGGCCCATACCTAGCCCTGAATGAGAGGAAGGGCACATTGAAGAAATAAGACTCTGGCACCTTTTTGGTGATGTTCCCAGGAGGGACAGCCCCTGGCTAGCTACTTCCTCTTGGTCCTGGTCAGCTCTTAGCCCCCTTTAACCCCACAGTTTTGGGACTCGTGAATCCACTACTGGAAGGGGTTTTGCCCCTCCTTTTGAGGCAGCCTTCTGCTTGGGGTGAGTGAGGAACTTGGAAGAAGCCCCCTTCATGGGTTGTGGGGAATTAATGCATTTCTCTTCTCTGCTTGTGAGATCCTTTCATTTCACTTCATAACTGGCTGCCCAAAACTAGTTCTGCCACCAGCTGCCTCGTAGATTTCACAGCAATGGAGACTGCTGCTCTGTATGAGTCTTCTATTTCTCCCTCTATTCTGTTTTTGCACTATTTGTTTATTAAAATATTTATACTCCGCCCTATATGAAAGAATAATTAAAAACATATTAAACCACAGTAATAAGTTTGAAAATATTTAAAAGAATTTTTTTAAATTTAAAACTATGGTCACTGTATTTGGGGGGTGTTAATGAGGCCAACAGGCTTTGATGAACAGCCATGTTTCAACTTGGCCCCTAAATGAGTGTTGGTGCCAATTGGGCTTCTAAGGGGTAGGGCACTCCACAATTGGGGTGCCACAGCTGAGAAGGCCCTGTCCCATATCCTGACAGAATGTATGGTGGGACAATGGAGGAGGGCCTTCCCAGTATATTTTAATCCTTGGGCAGGCAGACCTGGTGTGTGTGTATGTGCCCCACTTATGAAACAAACCTCTGTCCTAGGAATTAATCGAAAGCCACAGTACCCACCAAAATTTGCCCTGCTACCTTTTTGGTACCATCTAGCCCAGGGATCCATAAGGGATCATGATTGGGAAAAAAATGTTTTGCGCTATAGATATAATAATTGTTATGCAGGGGGGCCTTGATGACATGAACATTTCAAAAGTTCTTCTTGGGTAAAAAAGGTTGAGAAAGATGGTAGTCTAATTCAGAAATATACACACTTCTGTGACTCTTGGTTGAGTTGAACAATGCTAGAACCGATTCTGAGGTCTGTTTTCACTCACGGGCCACCTGGGGGCTTCTGTTCCCAACTGTTTATTCTTGACAAGAATTCTGGGGGTGGTTCTGCCATGCCACTTTTCTTCCTGACAGATGGAGATCTTTTTTTTTTGCTCAGTGAGTCAGCTGTGAGGTTCAGAGTAATCAGAATAATTGGTGGGAGTCAGCTGCAAGGCCTAAGGAAGTTTCCCACCAAGGCTTGCAGGATGCCTCGCTGTGCAGCTGTTGTGATGTAGAGTAGATGCCACTGCTGCCTGTAATTATCTGGATGATCTGTCTTGCACAAATGAGGCCTTTTCTCTACTTTGGCCAGTCTTAGTCACCTAGAAGCCCCTGAAGGACTGCAGACATTCCTTACATTTGGATTCATTGTGCTTAAATTTGGATTTATTGAGGCCTCACTCTGCTTCCTGGGGAGGGAAGGGTCTGGGCTGGGTTCTTGACTGCCTCACCCTAGTCATGGGGGTGGGTGGGAGTGGGAGGTGTCCTGGATGTGAAACTTGGAGAGAGGAAGGGGCTTGCATGCCTTCAGTTGCTCAGCAGCTGACGTGGAGTAGTGGTGTTGCTTCTGTGGCACCAAGGCCACAGATCTTTTTCCAAGCCTCCTCTTCCTTTGGAATCGGATGAGTTTCTGGAGCTGCTAGCTTCTGGTTTGCCTCCATCCCTTTCCTCTCTCTAGGCCCTGGGAACCCTGTGGCACAGATGAAAGTATTCCTGGCCTTGAGCTCAGGTGAGCAAAGGGCTGGAGGCATTCTCCCTGCTATGCAGCTCAGACTGTCTGGCAGGGAGGGAGGCGGTGGCAGACACCAGTCACAGAAAGGTTGGACCCAGAGGCTGGATGTGGGGCCAGCAACCTCCATATGCTCAAAGCCTACCCTTTCCTCTGATTAAATTAGCCTTTCCCTCTCTTATTAGGCCACCTTCCTTAATCTTCCTTAGGCTGGAAGTCCTGTCCTGCCTCCTGGGCTAGTTAGCTAAACCATGCTAGCCCCTGGCTAATCCTATCCGACTCCTTTAGCTCTTCCTCCTTAAACTCTTAGCTGGTTACGCTGCGGGCTAGTGTGGAAGCAAGGATGAAGGGAAGCTGCAGTGATAACTGGGCATGCTGGCACCTTGGTATATGAGTACAGGTGAGAGATAGGGATAGTGTTTGAGGAAAGGAGGGAAAGCCTCTCAAGGTGGATGTATTGCTCAGGTGGGCCTCGATGGAGAGGAGTGGTGGTCCTGCTGCTGGTGGGGGAGGAGGGAAGCATCAGGGTGTCAGGGGTGTAACTACATTTTACCTGGTCTCTGGAGGCAAGTAAGGCTTTCCTTCTGTCATCTGGAAGGCCCTTGTGGTACACAAATAGGCTGAAGCTTGGCCATGTGAGGTCAAAGGAGCCTTGTGATGCCACTCCAGGGAGCTAAGGGGAGCACCACCCAACTGCACCACTTGGCAGGTGGAGCACAGTGCCGCAGAAAAAGTGGGTTCTTTATCACCACAGCTCTTCCAGAAGCTGCCCCATCTTTTCAGAAGTAGAATAAAAACAGTGTGGCTGCTCTGGGTGGTTGGTGCCTGTCTGCTTGCTAGGCACCCAGGAATGCAGTGAGGTCTTGTGGGATGCAGCCTATCCCTTGTGAGAAACCCATTTCTGTCTGCTCTTTTCTCTCTCCTGCAGTACCTGCTGCTCCTAGTGATCCGCTCGAGAACACTGCACACAGCCTAGAAGAAGTCTGCTCAGGACTGTAAAGCCATGCCTTTGTGTTCACTGCATCACACTTCTGCCGTGGCTCAAGCCCTGTGGAGTGGCCAGCTTGCACTTCTGTATTGCCAAGAATACAGTGGAGTAGCCATCGAGACATTTCTGTTAGGGACTGCAAATGTTGCGGAGCTGGCTTATCATCCCAGTGCCTCGTGGTCCCAGAAGACGGCTTTGTGTAAAATCTGCAGGGTGGGATCGCAGTGTGGGGCAGTCCTGGTGGCCAGGGCTTATTCCCATTGCCCCTCTATCTGGCTTTGAAGCCACTCAAAAGCCAGGCCCACTTGCTTTCTGCTCTTTCATTTGGCTCCCCTCTTGTGGACTTCAGTGGATGTGTGTCTTATAGGAGGGCTTGGGTGTCGATGTGCCAAACTACAGCTTGGAATAGATGCCCCTCGCCCTCTCTATGTCCTCCACTTCTAACCTGCACCCGCCTAGCTGTCTGGTGATCGCCTCAGCTGCTGAGAAAGGGAGTAAGTGGCTGCATTAAACAAGGCAAGAGGCTTTGCGTTCTACAGCCAGACGTTTCTCAGGCTCCCCAGCTGTTGTGCGTGGGATGTTCTGAGCTGGGAAATGATGACCCAACCTGAACGTACTGCGTCACTTTCTTCATCCGTTCTTTTTGATGCCTTTGGTTTTGATGTGGTGTTGTGTAGCTCTTTTTCCCACCAAGCTGTGTGCCGCTCTGCCACCCAAGGCATCCTTTCCTCTTGCTGCTTTGCCACATTGCTAAGAGTCCAGAGGGAAGCCAGCTCTGGAAGTAGTCTTCACTGGGAGAGTGCTACCTCAGAGAAGCCCCAGGTCCTTAAGCCCCTTCTCAGGACTGCTGCCTCTGTTTTGTCTGGAATTTGGCCTGCAATAGCCCAGTGGGCTTGGCAAGCCCATGGGGCCTTTGGGAGGACCAGGAGGGGGCCTGATGGGGTTTGTGGGTGTGAAGGACCCTCACACGAGGTCTCAGGCCGTGGCAGCCTAACAGGGGAATCCAGCTTGGCTTGCTTCTGAAGAGTTGGTTTAGTGCTTGTTCTGATGGCACTGGCAGTCTTTGACTCTTGTTTCTTAAAAGTTTGGCCTGATTTGTATCTTTGCACAACTCTGTGCGTCTAGATCTATTTTAAAGTGACTTACCTTGTGCACAGGTATGTGTCTTAGTAACACCTTGAGTTATTTTATAGTTGCATCCAACACTGGGGCTTTCTTCAAACATTTGGTTTTTCCTCTCTTAGTGCAGGGTGTGTAATGTAGTCACTGAACTTTTATTTTAAGGAGGGGATCTCTGCCCCAGAAGGTCCGGGCAGTGTTGAGTTGCTTCAGCCGGGTTCTTGCCTGGACTTCTATTTGCTTCCCTCCCGTGCAACTGTGGCAGTTAAGTAAAGCAAAAGGTATTTCTCTGCAGAATGCATTTCTGCAGGAGAAGACCTGGTAAGTGGTTTTTTGTAGGATGGGACTCGAGCCTGGTAACCCAACATGTTGATAGGGTGGACTTGACCTGGCTCTCACTTTGAATGCCTTGCATCACTGGGAGACTTGGGGCTTCACGCCTCCCTTGTCTTTACCCCATTGTCCGGCCGGAGGGAGGTTAACCTGTGTTCTGTACAGCACTTGGATTACTGTCACTAAATAAAATATAAGGCAAATAGTGGTCAAAAACAGCTGGCCTCCTGAATGTATTGTTCCTCTCCTACTTAGGGCAGAGGCATTCTGGCCTGGCGCCTGCCCCTTGCCTTGTTCTCTGTGGGCAGGCATCCTGTGGGCCTGGACACTGGGGCCAGGTGGGTCAGTCCTTGTCCTTAGAGGAGGAAGAGCATCCTCAGACCCCCCCCC
>JAIPUX010001880.1:122855490-122871105 GCA_020142125.1 Phrynosoma platyrhinos
AAACAGAGGCTGGATGGCCATCTGTCTGGGATGCTTTGATTTTGAGTTACTGCATGGCAGAAGGGGGTTGGACTGGTTGGCCCTTGTGGTCTCTTCCAACTCTATGAGTCTATGATTCTATGAGCACCCAAAGGTCAATCCTTTCCCTTCCTCTATAACATCTGGGGACACCTGAGGTCTGGTATCACCCTCTTCCTCCTCAGAGTCTTAGACTCTGGGTCATGCAAAGCACTCTTCATAAAATGTGGGCAAGTCCTCTTATTAAACTGTATAAAATTATGGTGAAAAAAGGCAAAAGTAAGAACATGGATAAACAGGGCCAGTGGCATTACTAGATCTGGTGTCACCCGGTGTGGTAACTAATGGTGTCACTCTGCATTGACCTTCTCCATACCACACCATACACAATCCTTAGTAATGTTTTTTGTACTAATGTTATGCAATAGCAGTAGCAATAGCATGCACATTTCTATACTAGTTATCAATGAACTCAAGACTCTTAAGCAGTTTACAGTCTGTAAGCCAATTGCCTCCAACAAGCTGGGTACTCATTTTACCAACCTATGAAAGGATGGAAGGCTGAGTCAACCTTGGAGCCCTCTGGGATCAAACTCACAACATTGTGGCTGCAGGACTGGCATTTAACCATTGTGCCACCAGGGCTCCCTGCTCCCATAAACCGTAATTCCCATATATCAGTGAATGTGATGGTATTGGTTGTGACATAAGCAACTAGCAAATCTATATAATTAGAGTAAAATTAAATTACAATATCATATGCACAGAGTAAAGGTATTTACATATACATAGTTTTACATGGTTAAAGTGAAAATTTGGTAGAATGTGATGTTTCTAAAGAAAAAATTTCTCCTTTCTTCTCCCACTGAAGCTCACCCTATCACTTCAGCATATTAAAGAGGCATGGGCAAATGCCACAGCCCGTTTCTGCCAAAACGCAAATGTTTGATGAACATTGGTGTCACCCCACTTAGGGTGTCACCTGGTGTGGCCTGCCCCCATCTTGTGATGTCTCTGAACATGGCATGCTGAAAGAGGGCTCTCCTTTCTTTTCCCCACCAGCATTTCTCCAGTGACGACATCAAGCTGGAGTACGACTTGGATGCGGCAGACGGCATCGTTATGGAGGGCTACCTCTTCAAGCGAGCCAGCAATGCCTTCAAGACCTGGAACAGGTAAGGCTGCTTTACCCTGGGTTTGAATGGGGGTGGTCTGATAGGCCTATGGGGCGGATTTCTCTCTTCCCTCTTCGGACTGCTTGGCCCTGGCCACTGAGGCAGTCTTCTTGACCTTCTGTTGCCAGCTCCAGACCAAATCCTTTGCATCACAGGACTTTGGGGCCTAATCCAGGTGTAGCACATTTGCTCCTATGAGCTCCTCCAGAGATTTACAAGATGTTAGGTGGGAATCTTACCCTTCTGCTTCTGTCTGTGCTGCTTTTTTGACTGCCAACTCGTGGACTAGGTAAAGAAACCCCTTGTAATGTTTCCAGGAGTAGATAAGGGTTCCTGGGGACAAAAGTGACTGCAAAAGAGAGAATCTGGGAAGTGTGGGTGAAGGATGGGTTGCTGTGTTGAGGAGCCTAAGTCAGAGTCCTTGGCTGCGTCACCTTGCCTCTTGGGCCGCAGCAGCAGAGTTGAGTTGGCAGCAGCCTCAGCAACCTCCTCCTGCTTCTCTTAATGGGTGGGGAGCGTTTTTCAGGCTTGAGGAGCAAGTTCACTTTTGGAGAGGTATCTTGGGGGCTGCATTCTGGAGGAGGAGCAATCAGAAGGGGTCTGGGAACAATGTTTGTTGTATTTTTTGTAAAAATACAAGTGTATTTTTCCTTACTCTCTGCTACATTACCCTTGGGAAATGTTTTGGGCATTCAGAATAGGGACTTAAACCTGTGCAAAAGCTGGATATTTCATGGGGAAGGGGCTGTGGAGATTTGACCTCAGGGCCCAAGACACCTCATCCCCATCTTATATGCTGGACAGATGCCCCTCCTGACTGCCTTCCCACCTCAACCAATCCCTTGTTTCCTTGCCCTCTGACGTCTTCTTCCCCCATTCTCTTTTCAGCTCAGGAATAAGGAGACTGATGGTAGTTTGTTTCATGGTCCAGTTCTAGTAGCAAAGAGAAGAGGATCAGCATTCCTCACAATGTCTTTTCTGCCCAGATGCACTTAGCACAGAATCTGCTCCCTTTCCACCTTTCCTGGAGCCAGGAAGGTTCTGCAGTGCTACTATGGGGCTGGTGGGGAAGAACTGTTATGGTCCCTGAGGAGCCTTGGGCTTTGTTCTCCTGCAGGAGTGTGTGTATATGTATTCACTGCCTTGGGCTTTCCCTCAGTGCCTCAGGAGGCACAGAGGCCGTAGGAGGAGACCAGACCATGCTGCCAAGGCATTCCTGGTGGGTATTTTATTCTCAGGAGGACTCCTGCTTTGCGATGTTGGAGCCCTCTGTGTGATGTGGGCATCATTGCCAGCGCTTGTGCAATGCCACCTTCAGGGAGCGACTTCTATAGCTGTTGTGGCAGCGGCTGCTACTGATTGTAGAAAGAGCTCTTGTGGCCCCTGGTAACCAGTTTTGTATTCATGCACGCATGTGTGCATGCCCTTCAGGGTGTACACCTGTAAAGGTGGTGGAGCGTCTGTGTTTCCTGGATCCCTAGGGCCATTTCTGTGGGTAATTGACACATGTCTCACACAGACCTTTGTGGGGACAAGAATGGCGTGGCACCTGAGGCCTTGGGCAGCTACCAGGGAGGGGATCTTCTCAGAGGTAGTGCCCCAGAGGCCCCATCCAGCTCACTCCTCTGGGGCCTTGTTCTTGTTCTTATTGGAGGGCAGCCCTTTTGATCCAGCCTGAGCCAGTATGGTGGCTTCTTCCTGGCTGTGCAGACCCAGCTGCTACTTGGACCTTTCCCCAAGTTGTTCTTGTGTATTCTATGTTCAGTGTACTGTGAACCCTCCTGGGAATTTCTGTTGAAGAAGGGGACTCAAATTTCCCTAACCAGCTAAATATGTTTGCCTTGGCCTTGGCCTTTCCTCCCATTTCTGTTGCTTCTCTTGATTGCCCCTGACCCTTGTTGTGGTGGAGGAGTGTGTGAGAAGACCCCCTTCTGCCCCCTGGATCCCCACTGAGCTTGGCCCCTCTGCTTTCTCCCACTGAGTTTTCCTCCACTTTCTCTCCATGCTGGCTGGCAGCTCTTGGCCTGGGGGTGTCATCTTTTATGGTTTGAGTGCTTCATTTCCTTGTTCCCGCTCATGTTTTAACCCTTCCCCCTTTTCTCCACCTGACAGGAAAAAGCCCGATGGCATCAGGTACCACTCAGCTTCTGGCATCTTCCCTCTCTTCCCCCAATCCCCTGCCCCATACCTGTGCATTTCTTATTTGGGCTGTCGTGCATGCACTGAACCTGACCACCACCACCCCACTCTGCCTCTGCCTCTGCCTCTGCCTCCCCTCTCCCAACTCTGAGGACTTGCAGCGGATCAAGTCGGGGCCTCCATCCCACTTGGGAGTGGCCGTTCTTGATGCTCAGCACTTCCTTCCTGGTTGCCCACCAGTAGAAATCCTTGGGTGGGTGTGGAGGGATGCCTTGACCTCTGGCACTGGGGAAGCTGCCATTTTGTGGATGAGGGTGGGTGTACCTTTTGGAAAGTTCCCCCCCAGGAAATGAGCTCTGCTGGAAGACACTTTGGAGCCCCCTGCCCCCCACTTGCCCCAAGGTGCAGCTCAGATGGCTGCATGGCAGTTGACCTCTGCTTCCGGATGTGCCAGGAACCTCTGCCTTCCTTACCAGCTCTTCTGCATGCTGCCCTATGGCACCTTGTCTGAAGACTGGCCTCCCTCTCTCCTTCCCTCCTTTCCTTCCTCCTCCTTTCACCTCCTCCTCCTCTTGCCTTCTTTCCTGCTGGGCAGCTTCAGCTGAGAGCTTTTTTCTCTCTCGCTGTTCCTCAGCCTGGCCTGACAAGTTTCCTCTTGCCTGCAGCCAACGCTGTAGATGCCTTTTTAAAACAAAGCAATGGCCTCTAGCTTAAATCTGGGCTAGAAACTAACTGTCTGTCGGCTTATGCTGTTCTTGAGTGGAGCTTCTGCTGTAAAATGTTAGGTGCGTGTGTTTTACTTTCAGTGATCATGTTCCTTGAAAACAGCTACAGCTGCCAAGTGGTCTTCTGGCCTTGTGCTGGAGGCAGAAGGGGTTGCATGCTTAGGATCCCTTTTTCTTTTTGCCAGTGCTGAGTCTCTGTTCAGGAAAAGATGCCGTTCTCCCTTCTCTTTCTCTCTCTCTCTCTCTCTCTCTCTCTCTCTCTCTCTCGGAATTAAAAGGCAGCCATCGCTATGCAACTCCTTGACTCCTCTGCTCAGCCTTCCTGTTTCACAGGCAGCCCTGTGGTCCCAAGCTGCAGGGTTAGTGGCCTCTCTGGTCACTCAGCAAGGTGGGGGGCAGAGTGTGTGTATGTGCACATGTTTTTGTGCTGTGGCCCTGTGGTGGCCTTCCAGTGGCTAGTGGGAAGGCCAGCCTGCTAGCCTGATGCTCAGGAGCCTGGCTGGGTACCAGGCTCAGGAGAGTGGCAGTTCCAACAGTGGCTACTGCTGCCACTGCCACCACTCAAAAGTCTGCAGAGCTGGGTTTGATGGGCCCCTGGGGCTAGGCTCTGGGCAGCAGCAACAGGGGTATTGGCAGCCTCCTCCTCCCTGCCTGGCTGTGGCTCTGTGGACTCCCACATGGCCCCACATTTTGTCAATCTGCCTGGTGGACATAAAAGCAGAGGGATGATAATTTGGGCATGATGGTTCACCTCTGGGTGTGCATTATATGAAGAAGATGATGGCGAAACCTAGGCCTCATGATTTCAGATTGGGTCAGTGAGGACAGGCAGCCTTAATGGATCTGCCTTCAGTTTGCATGGACAAGAAGTGGCTGAGAAGGCCGATAGATCTCACCTGTCTGGCAGTTGTGCCGTTCCTTCCCCTGAGAAGGAAGAAGTGGTATCATAACCTGAGCTGTATCAGCCTCCATGCTACTGGGGGAAGGGTGGGAAGGAGGGGTCCCCATGAAAGCATGGAGTTGCAAAGGGCTCACCTGAGCCTCCTACTGCCACCTCTCCCCAGTAGCCATTTTGACCCTCTTGCCTTGAAATGGGGCTGGTGAAAGTGGAGTGGGCCGAATAGGGGCAAGAGGAGCAAGGAGCAGGTCCTATGGCTGTTAGTGAGAGACAGGCAGGGAGGATAGTGTTTCCACAGATGGTTCCCAGGCCTTGGAGTGGGTTCCTCTGTCCCCTAGAATGCTGGGAATGCCCCTCTTAAAGAGGAAAGGAAAGCAGAATGTGGATTGTCTGCATGGACACACATATGGGCAGCTCTGTCTGGAGTTGATGTGTGAGCTCCCTCTGCTTGTTGGGAGTGAGCCATCTTTAACAATTCCACAGTTCAGCAGGTGGGCTGTGGTGTTCCCCTTTACCATGGCACAAAGGCTGTGGCTGGCATCTCTTCTGGAAAACAAAGTCTGATGCCTGTCTGACAGTTGCATGGCTTGCACCATGGCTGCCTCTGTTTCCTGCCGTGGCCCTGTCTATGGGGAAGAATCACACGGGGGTCAATCAACCTCCCTGCTCCCAGGCTTCTCGAGAGGCAGCCCTTCCCTGGCATGCCTGAGGACAAGCCCTCCTGCTAGATCTCACGTGATGCAGCCTCACTTCCCTGGGTCACCAAGGTAGCTCCTGGCTTGTCCCCGGTGTGGCAGGGAAAGTGCCTCTTTGGGGAGGGAAGAAGTAACCTCATGGGATTCCTTCTAAAGGAAAAGAGGCAGCAATGGTGGCTGAGCCTGAGGAGACCAGCAGTCCCCCAAGAGACCAGGGAAGGTCCTCGTAGCCCTTCTAGTAAAGGCCACCCCATTCCTCATGTCCTGTTGCGCTCTGCCAGAGGTATGGTGTTAACCTTGCCCTTTTTGTTTGCTCAGACGCTGGTTCTCCATACAGAATAACCAACTGGTCTACCAGAAAAAATTTAAGGTGAGTCCTAGAGAAGGATCTGCATTCTGTGGGGCAGATGAGACTGGGGAGAGTTGGAAGGCAAGGACCCTAAGTGCCCTCCTGTCAGCACCCTTGAACCCACCCTCCCTGCCCTGCTTCTCCTTTTCAAATTACCACAGCAACAGCCCCCTACACTTTTCCATGTGTAAAGAAGTAAAGGGGGTACCTTTCCAGAAATCTCCAGGGAGTCCAGTGAATCCTTTTTTTATTTCAAGTTATGGGTCCCAAATTGTTGACTGCCAAATTGTTGATCCCAAAATTGTTGGAGGCTTTTTCTAGGGTAAAGAGGGGGCAATCCCTGATTTTGCTGCTGTTGCCAGTCCAGGTCAGGTGGGCCTCAGTGGCTTGGAGGCTAGATGCTGCCCTCCTTTGCTGGGAGAGAGATGAGAACTGGGGAAGTTGTTAAAGAAAGGCAGGTCTGGAACAAGCTAAGCCTTGGCAGACTCTCATCCACAGGTGGTCCTTTGGGGTCTTGGCACTGAGTGGGCCTTTACAGGGAGTGGGCTGTAGGGCTGCTTACATGGAGAAGCTCCTTTCCTGGGAATGGTGACCTGGGATGCTTGAGCCATTGGATCACCTTGCACCTGCCCACTCAGGGTCCCTTACTGGCCCTTGCTGTCTTCCTGCAATTTGGATGTTTCATTGCACCTTCTCTGTGACCTCTGCTCACCTCTCCTTTCCTTCCCTCAGGATAATCCCACGGTGGTGGTGGAGGACTTGAGGCTCTGCACAGTCAAGCCTTGTGAAGACATTGAGCGGCGTTTCTGCTTTGAGGTGGTCTCCCCCACAAAGTAAGGAGGAAGGAGGGAGGGAGGCAAGGAGTGGAGGATGTTCTAGCGGCTGTGGGGCCAGCTCCATCTGCCCCAGAGCCATATCTTGGGATTGGGGCAGGGGTGCTGGAGAGCCATCTGTGGGGTGATGTGTTGAGGCAGGAGCCAATTCACTTGGGTGTCCCCCCTCCCCCTCCCACCAAAATGGCTGCCAGAGCAGCAACAACAACAACAACAACAACAAACAACAACAACAACAACAACAACAATAATAATAATAATAATAATAATAATAATAATAATAATAATAATAATATTTATATACTGCCCTGTGGCAAGCCAATCTGGGCGGTGTACAACAATAAAATACATACAGCTTAAAATAGTATAATTCCCTCCTTCCCCCTTTAAAAAATTATTAAATCACATTTCAATTAAAACAAAGCACAGGCACACACGTGGAAAGCAAGGCCAGGGGCAATGAAGTGGCTTTGGGATCTTTTGGAGACAAAGCTGCTTTGCCACAGAATGATAGAAGAACTCTGTCAGAATAAAATGTTCTCTGACATTTAATATTCAGGACAGTCTATGCAGTCCTTTAGTTTGGTTCAATCAGTATGTAAAAATGGAAATCCAGATGCAGGTTCAGCCTATTCCCAAAGAAATCTAGATCCATGATCCTCTCCCACTTCACCACTCCAGTGCTAGCAAGTCCTGGAAGACGCTCTGTACATGCTTGCCTACCACATTCTCTTGCAGAAGCTGCATCCTTCAGGCAGACTCAGAGAAGCTACGGCTAGCATGGATCAAGGCAGTGCAGACCAGTATTGCCACAGCTTACCGGGAGAAAGGAGATGAGGCAGAGGTGAGTGGAGCCTGTCTTTCTGAGGAGCAGGGAGGCTTTGTTCAGAGGTAGGTGAGTGGGCAGGCAGCCTCTGGAAAGACACTCATCTCATCCTCCAGAGGCAGCCATGGGGCTCCTGGCCAAAGGAAAGGGTACCAGAGCACCCGTTCGGCCTCATGTGGCCCAGCTCTTTCTTGCCTGTTTGGTCTGCTTTGGCCTTGAATGAACTTTAATTAAGATAGTGCCAGGTATGTAGAGCCAGGTGAATGGAGGGCACAGTGCCCTCTGTGCAGCAGACCCTGGCTGGCGGTGGTGGTGATGGTGGTGGTGGGTGGCAGTTTTGGTTTTCTTATCCATAGTTCAGGCAGCAGAGAGAGGCCTTGCAGAAAAGTGCCAGGCAGAGCAAAGGCATTGGAAGGGAGGTGGCAAAATATGCCCTGAACACTGGCAGACCTAGTGTGTGACATGCAGTTAGGCTGTCATCAGCTGCCTCCTCTTTATGCTTTTTCTAAAAGGGTGAGAGGAAGCCACCTCCTTCCACAGGGAGCCCTGAATCCAACAGAGAATCCAAAGAGAAGCTGCTAAAAGGCGAGAGCTCCCTCCAGAAAGTCCAGGGCATTGCGGGCAATGCCTTTTGCTGTGACTGTGGCCTGGCAGACCCCCGGTGGGCCAGCATCAACCTTGGCATCACGCTGTGCATCGAGTGCTCTGGCATCCACAGGTGGGCAGTTGAGTGGCATTTACATGGACAGCCTGGCTGCCACTCTTGCTTGGAGGTGTCCTAGGGCTCCTCCCTCACAAGTCCCACTTTTTCTCCTTCCTCCCTAGGAGTCTGGGTGTCCATTTCTCTAAAGTCAGGTCCCTGACGCTGGATTCATGGGAACCGGAGCTCCTGAAGGTAGGCAGGCTCAGGGGATGGAGGTCCACCAGTCATGGTCATGCCGTGGTCCTCTCTTCCCCCCATCCCCACACCAACCCACACTGTGGTTTGTGTCAGGTGTGTCAGATTACAGACACACACACATGCACACACAGCTGTTGTTGCACCCTCTCTGGACCAGAAGAGGGGTGCTGGTTGGTGGCTTTGCCCAAAGGGAGGAGGAGAGGCCCAGCTTTGATTCCCCATAGCTCTTCCCTCCATCCCTTACAGCTGATGTGTGAACTGGGGAACAACATCATAAACAGGGTGTATGAAGCAAACGTAGAGAACATGAGAGCCAAGAAGCCCTTGCCAGGAAGCGAAAGGTAATCACTCCCTGTCTGTCTGCACTGAGGTATCTACAGCTTTGTCTCATTTAAGAAATCATTTTAAAAAGCCTTTTAAAACTACATTTAAAAAAGGCTTTTGGAATGCAACTCCCACCCCTGGCCCCCGTGCAGGGACTGAGTTTTGCTTTTGCATGTGGTTGCTAGCTTCTTGATCTTCCATGACTGAGTTGGGAGACAGGGAGGGGCTCACATGCCTTGCTCCCCCCATGCACTATTTCTCCTGGCGGGTGGAGAGAAGCCACTGTGGCTGTACCTGACTTGCTGGCAGGACAGGAGGAGAGGCAGTGAATTTGTAGGGTAGGCAGCATCAAAGGAAAAAGTGCCTTTGGGAATTTGTGGTCCCTCACACTGCAGCTGCTGTGTGCGTCGGGGGTGGGGGGGGGGAGATCTGGTCTGCCTGTTGGCACATTTCACACACAACAGTTGCTGCCATTCCTGGGCCAGCTAGCCAGGAAAGAGGCAGCTGCTAAGGAGGACTCCTGAACCTTCTCTACCCACAGCACTCCCCCCCACCAATTGAGCAAGGGGGCATCTCACAAGAGCCCCCAGCAGTTCACGTGGCTTTTCCCATTTGTGTTCAGACAGGAGAAGGAGGAATACATTCGGGCGAAGTACGTGGAAAGGAGGTTTGTGGCCAGGCACCAGTTTGCCTCTCCTGGCCTAGGAGGGAAGCTTCTTCTGACCAGCCAAGAGGGCAAAAGGCAGAGCAGCCCAGAGGAGACCCCAGCTGCCCCTGGCCAAGAGGCAGGGGTAGCAGTAGTGGGGGCAGCATCAGCATCAGCATCTTTACAAGGTAGCCTCCCCTTGCACTCTGGAGGCTGAATGCTCAGAACAGAGAACCCCACCCACTACCTTCTCTCTTTCTCTGTTTTCTGTCTCTCTGAGATGCTGGCACCTGCCACTCTCTGAGTTATCAGAGAATAGGAAGTGGGGTGGCCACCACCTTTGGCAATAGGGCTGGAGGGACAGGAGGCTGGGCAGCCTCTTGGAAGCAAAGAGGGACCCAGGAGATGTGGGGCAGGAATCTTTTGCCTGGGGAGACCCTGAACTTCCCTGGCCCATGGTGGGAGGCGTGTGGTCACTCTGGAAACTCTGCTACTACTAACAAGCTGATTTCCTTCCCATTTTCCTCCTCTCTTTCATGGCCGGCCGGCCAGCTGGCTGGCTTTCCTTCCTTCCTTCTTTCTTGCTTCCTTCTGCCTCCTGCGCTGCGCTTTGCTAACTTGCATGTGCCCAGTGGTTGGTTTAACTAGTGACGTGGCCAGGCGGGAATCTCTCTTTTGTCCCGATGAGCTAGACTCGCTCTTCTCCTACTTTGATACCTCCTCAAAGCTGCGCATTAGTAAGTACCGCTCTCTGAGCCGCTCTCGTGACTCACTGTGTGGTGCTCTGGCCATCTCTGTTCGCTTCCACCCATCAGCTGCGCTGCTTTGGGCATCTGTGAGAGGAGGAGGAGCTCAGACTTCCCTGCTTGGCTTGAATTGCTTGGGTGCAGGGGGACGAGGGGGAAAGGGAGAGGTCACCTGAAGACTTGTTCTTCAGGGGCTCATGGGAAAGCAAAAGAGAGGGAGCTCTAGCTTTGTATTCATTGCCTGTCTGTCCATCTGTCGGTTCGTTGAGAAGGCCACCTCCCCCCCTTCTGCTTTCCTAAGGGCTCTTCTTTATTACAACAGTGCGGAGCAATGATAGCGGGTTCCAGCACAGTGCAGAGGACAGCAGAGAGCACCTGGCCTCCACCCTGTCAGCGAACACCTTGTATGAGCCAGGTAGGAGAGGAGGTCAGCAGCCAAATCCTGTTCCACGGAGCTCTGGGTGACCTAATGGACCATTTCTCCTCACTCCTGTTGGGACACCCTCTTCCCTCGCCTCAGGTTGACTGCAAGGACAGTAGCCTTGTAGACAAATAGCAGCCAGAGGTGGGATGATTTCTAGAAGGAATCTGAGGGCATAGAATGCTTTTCTTCAATGGCTTAATGGAGTCAAATTGCCAGAAAGGAGATTCCACCCAAACATTAGGAAGAACTATCTTACTGTAAGTTGTTCGACACTGAAATATGAACTGCCTCAGGGGATACTGGACTCTCCTTCTTTGGAGGTCTTTAAACAGAAGTTACATGGACATACTTCACAAGAGTGCTGCAGTTGTATATGCTTGGCAGGGGATTATAAAAATGTATGGTTAGTTTGAGAACTATTTAGAAATAACCAAAAATTGTGAATTGCTTGGCTATAGGATGTGGCCTGTGACCCAAAATATGGCAGTTTCCTTTTTGACATCTGCATACCCCCTCCTAAACCCTCAAAATTGGACCCAAAGTATGTTCCTGTCACTTCCAGGAGCCATTATGTGCTGCAAATATGGTGGTTCAGCCCACCACAGGGTCTGAATGTCCACCTGCTCCTCTGTCCATGACTATCTCAATTGTCAGGGGAGGGGGACTGCTGGGAACCCACTTCCTCTTTGATTCCAGAGGGGGGAGAGCGGCCTGAAGCCACCTCTGCTGCCCCTGCCACCGGTGGTTCTTCCTCCCCGGACTCCACAGAGCGGTTCCTGGCAGGCCTGCGGCTCTACCGGGCCTCCTATGAGAAGAGCCTCCCCCGCATGGCGGAAGCCCTGGCCCACGGGGCAGATGTCAACTGGGCCAACACCGAAGAGGACGGATCCACCCCTCTGATCCAGGCAGTCCTTGGGGTGAGCCTGAGGAGTCAATGGGCGCTACTCCCCTTCTGGCCGGGGGAGGAGGGCAGCAGGGTCTGAAGGGCCTCCTCCCAGGGGCCCTGAGCTGAATCCCCCCTCTTGCTTGCCTGCCTGCCTCCCTCTTCCACAGGGCTCCTTGGTCACGTGTGAATTCCTGCTCCAGAACGGGGCCAACGTCAACCTCAGGGATGCCCATGGCAGGGGACCCTTGCACCATGCCACGGTCTTGGGGCACACCGGGTAGGTTGCATTATTTGGAAGATCCAGAAGTCCTCTGAGCATACTGTGGTGCTCTCTGCAGTGAGGAGATTTTAGGAGGTGGGGAGGAGGGCAGGGGAATGGGTGCCTTTTGAGGGAAGTGGGAAGGAGAGGTGCAACCAAGGAGGGAGGAGCTGGGGAAGGGTTTGCCAGGGGACCTGGGAATTGGGCAAAAGGTAAACCTACTCCTACTTCAAAAAGCCCCCTCCCCAGCCTCTGCTGCATTTTGTTCTGTGCTCTTGCCTCAGGTGAATGGTGGGCCAGGGGTGGTCAGAAAAGATTTACTTTGCCAGGATATTCATAGATTTCCAAAAGGCATTCAATAAGGTTAGCTGGCTATTTATGTGTGAAGCTTTGAAAAGAATTGAGGTAGGGACTAATTTTCTAAAATGGATCAAAACTATATAAGAAACAATTTGCCAAAGTGATGATTAATGGTGAGAAAACAAATAATCAGGATACAAAAAGGAACAAGGCAGGAGTGCTCCTTTTCACTTCTATTATTTTTATTGTTCTAGAAGTTTCAAATAATAGTATTTGAGAAGATAAGAGAATTGAAGGGGTTCAGATAAAAGGGACGGAATTTAAATTAAGAGCCTTAGTGGACAATTTGGTACTCACTTTAGCTAATCCAATAGAAAACATAAAACCGATAATAATTATCCTAGACCAATTTAGTGTGGCATCAGGCTTACAGATAAATAAGGAAAAATATTGATACCAACAATGAACTTATTCAGTGAAGAAAAGGAAGAGCTTACAAAAACATTCAATTTTCAAATTAAAAAAGGAGAAATATTTAGGAATAGTATTAACAGTCAAAAATGTTGATTTGTTTAAAAACAATTATGGGTATGGCAAGAAAAGGTTTACTTTGCACAACAACAACATTCCCCCTACCCTACCCAGAAGCCGGTGCCAGCTTGAGCCCTGCAGCTTCTGGGTTTTCCTTTCCCTCCCTTGCTGTGTTTTTCATTGGATCCTTTGTGGCCAAGGCTTGCACCTTCTCGCTCTTTCTCTTTCCCCATTCTGGAGGTGTTGCCAGTGTGTGGTTCTTTTCAACAGGCAGGTCTGTCTGTTCTTGAAACGGGGTGCCAACCAACACGCCACAGATGAAGATGGGAAGGACCCTCTGAGTGTCGCCATAGAAGCGGCCAACGCAGACATTGTGACCCTGTAAGTGCCTGGGGCTCATGGTTGGTTTGGGCTGGGCGGGAGGGCAGTAGAGTGGGCTGAGCTGTGCTCCCCACGGTCTTTCAGACAACACTCTGATTCTGCCTTCATGTATTCTGGGGAAGAAGGGCTGGTCTGGGCATTTCCCCCACAAAGCCCCTCCTGGGCTGACCCAGGAGCTTGGGTGTCTGGGCCCTTGGTTTTTCGGTCAGAGGCTCTCTAATGGAGGGGCAGTGAACAGAACAGCCAAGCCTGGAGCCACAGCACTATTCCTTCCTTTCATGAGTAAAACCAGACTGGTCTTAGCTGAGCTTGGAGGGGCTTGGGCGTTTGGGCCATGCAGACCCCAAAGCGAGGGGTCCTAGAGGAATATGGGCTTGTGGGTGTCCTCTGGAGTTTGGGGGCAGGCGTAGGGCTTAGAGTGGGCATTCTGTGGGCCATGCCCAGGGCCGCCTCACTCTCTTGCTCCACCTGTGGCTCTCCTCTGACATGGTGCTTCTCTCCCCTCCACACAGGTTACGCCTGGCGAGGATGAACGAAGAGATGCGGGAGTCAGAAGGGCTCTACGGCCAGCCAGGTCAACCCCCTAATAACCACACAGAGATGCAGTACCGGACTTGCATCCAAGAGTTCATTAGCTTGCAGCTAGACCAAGCGTAGTTCCTTCAGCCAGAGTGGAAAGCTTGGCCTTGCGTGGCGGGACTGACGCTCAGTCAGGCACTGGTGGTGGTAGTGGCAGCCATGGGTGCTGGGGAGGGCCTCCTGATGGACAGAATGTCCAGGACAGGACAGGACAGGACAGGACAGGAGATGCTCCCATCCAGCCAGCTCCTGAACCAGACCCAGGAAGTGGGGCCACGTTTCTCTTTCCTGCTCCCATTGGTTAGGGGCTCATCTGCTCCCATTTGATAGTCCCCATGCCTGTTTGGCACAGCTGTGCCTTGGGAGTCCCAGGATGGAGGAGGGCCCAGCAGATGGGCTCCTTGAGATCCCAGCCTGTCCACAGCTGCCCTGAATTGGGTGGGTTTGCAGAGGAGGCCAGTGGCTTGTGATGTGGTGGCAGGACCATGACACCTCTTCCCAGGGAGGCTGCTTTGACTCCCATCTGGCCAAGGTGATGGAGGGCATTTTTGGAAACTTCTTGCTCCCAGGGCTTTCTGGACTCTCCACTGTGCTTCCATATAACTTCAGGATTTGGTCCGTGAGAAGTTGCATAGTGCAACCTGAATCATGTTTGCACATAAAATTCCCCTGAGATACACATACACACACCCTTTACTAGCTGGAGAAAAGGGGTTGGAGAACCCACACTCTTCCCAGTCCCTGCCTGGGAATGTTCTCCCCAACCACCTCTGCAGCCATGAGGACTAGAAGCTGCCAGTTAAAATACTCAGGAGACTTAGAATGCCTTCCGGGGCGTCAGATTCTGTGTTTTCCCAGGCCTTGTGAAGCGACACATAGTGTTGTTTGACCAGGCAGGTTCACACAAACAGGAGGAAGGGGTTGAAGAGAGCTCTGCTCCTCCGAATTATGCAGCGAGGCTTCCCCTTTTGCCCCCCCCCCAATCCAAGGCTAAGGGAAATGAGGCAGGTGAATTGGGGGGGGGGGTTGGCCTCTCCAATCTCACTGGCTGTCCTAGTGGCACATAAGCCATATTGTACCCAGAGGGGCCGGGTACTTCTGGAATTTAACCCACCAGTACAGTAGATTCCCCTCAACCCTGACTCCCAGATCTGCTCCATAGCAAAAAAAGAAAAAGAGGAAAAAGAGCATTTTGGAGGAGATCTTGGGGAGAGTTGCCTACTTTCTGATGCCTGTGGGGCCCTGGGTCTGTAGCCCTGAGAGTGGGGAGTGGTTGAAGGGCCTTAGTGGGAGATGGCAAGGGAGCACAATGGCGGTGTTCCTGTCCGCCAGAGCCAAGCAGATTGCTATCTGTCTGTCTGTCCAGTGGCTTCTTTGTAGGGCCGAGTTGAGCCTGTGGACTTGGGCAGCCTGGTCCCCAAGCGCCATCCCTTTCTTTCCGCTGCATTTCTGAGCGGTCAGCAGCTGCCCCAGCCTATGTCCAAAGGGATAGATAGGATGGTGAGGGAGCTTGTGGAGGCCCCATTTTTCAGAGAAGGGATGGGGCTGGAGGCCTCCTTGCAGGCCACCTCTGGTCCAGGGGACACCAGCGGATTCAGGATGCTCATGGGGCAGCGGTTGGCATGCTCTCCATTGCCTCTTTGGGGGAGACTGCACCGGAGCATCTCCCCATTGTCTGCCTGGAAGGAGACAGGGATGGACCCCAAGGCACACTGGGAATGTCTCTCCCAGGCTGCTGATACCTGAGTGCAGTGTGCAAACCAAGGGCCCTTGGGTTGGCTTCTTATTTTGGTAAGGGTTTTTTGCTTGTCCCGAGTAGCCTCAGAATTCAACCCCAAAGTCCCCAAAGGCGGAAAGCCAGCAAGCAGCCCCCTCTCTGCGTGGCTTTGACACTCCAAGGTGGATTCAGCTGGGGCACCCTGTCACCCCCCTTTTTTACACAAGGGTCTCTGGAACCCTTCTTGGGAGCTCCCCCCCCCC
>JAIPUX010001880.1:122902659-122914579 GCA_020142125.1 Phrynosoma platyrhinos
CCCGGAGCCTGAAAGGAGACGCTCCCGGGCGCGCATCCCTATTGGCGGAGCGGCGCCACGTGACCGGAGAGCGTGCTCCCGAAAGCCCTCCCCCTTCCGGGGAGCAGGAGGACTCTGACTGACCGACCGGCGGTAACAGCAACATGGGGGGCAAGAAGAAGCCGAAGAAGCCGGCGGCGGGGCTGGGCCGGTCCCTCATCCGGGAACAAGGGCAAGGCCGGGGCCGCCAAGGAGGGAGGGACGCGTGGGTGAGTGAGTGGGAGGGCCGCCGCCTCCTCCTCCTCCTCCTCCTTCTCGGGAAAGAACGGAGCCCCAGGCCCTCCGAGCGCCCCGCTTCAAGTCCCGGGGGATCCTGGGGCCTGTAGCCTTCCAGAGGCTCTCTGTCCTTCTCCGCCGAAGGGCGCCGGCCCCTGCCCCGCAGGACTACAAACCCCGGGGCTCTCCTTCCTTAAGGCGCCAGCAAAGAGCCAGGGCCGGCGCCGCCGTATTCGTTCCCGCAGCTCCTGGGTCCTTGGGCCACCGCTTTCCATCCCAGTGCGCTAAGGCTCTCGGGCTTTGGTCCTGCAAGCGGTGTGGACTCCATCTCCCAGAAGCCCTTACCAGTGGGCAGAGATTCTGGGAGCTGTAGTCCAAAGCAGCTGGCGACCAGAGTTGGAGAAGCGTGGTTGACTGAACCGTTCTTCTCTCTCCTGTGGCAGATTTCTTATAGGTGCCTGAAGGAGAGAAAGGAAGGCAGCAGGTGCCCCTTTGGCCAGGCTGGGGAGGCCCAGGCTTTGTGCCTTGCTATAGCCACAGAAGGGAAGAAATGAGTAGCCATAGACCTCCGTACCTTAAGGTGGTAGATTGTGGGAATATGGCTCCCTTTGTTCACCTTCGTTTCCGATTACGAATCTGTCTCTCTGAATGTCTGCTCTACAGAGGAGAGGTGTATGAAGCTATGTGTAGGGTGGGACTCTGGCATGGAGCCACAAATCCAAATCATTTGCCTTTGAACATAGTGGGGTCTCTTGGTTTTAATGACAAGATGTTTAATTCTGGGCTTTTCCTACACAGCTTCACACGAGTGACTTGAACGACGGGTACGACTGGGGACGCCTCAACCTCCAGTCGGTCACAGAGCAGAACTCGCTGGAGGAATTCTTGGCGACAGCGGAATTGGCAGGAACTGAATTTGTGGCAGGTGAGTTATTTGCAAGGATGCTTTTTCACATCTTTGTTCCAAATCCACGTTTCCACTGAAATTTTTGTTGCTGTTATTGTTCTGCAGAGAAAATGAACATTAAGATAGTTTCTCCCGAGGCTCAGACTGGTCTGCTGACTGCAGAAGAGACCAAAAAGATCCAGGAGCTTCATGAGCAGAACAAGAAATTTCTGTGCATCCCAAGGAGGTGAGTCTGATGCTACCCAGGGTCCTGTTGAGACTTTGCATTCTGCGTGGTCCCCTGCATCCCCTCTATCTTGTGCCTGTGGTTTTGTACCTGTAAGGTCGGTGTGCTGACAGAAATTTCAATGTTGGTGGTTGCTGGTATTAATGCATGTCCTTGGTCACATGTGCATGCCACCACACGAGGGTATTTGAATACTGCAGAGAGATCCTGCTTTGTGCAAGATTTATTAGCTGTTAAATCATTGGATTATGAAGTTGGAAGGGTAATCTAGTCTAGCCCCCCGCCATGCAGGAATCCACATCTAAAGCATTCCCAAAAAATGATCACCCAACCTTTGTTCAAAGATCTGCAAAGCTGGAGAGTCCACCACCCTCAAGGCAGCCCATTTCACTGTTGAACTGCTCTTACAATAAAGAATTTCTTCCTAATATTTAGATGGAATCTCTTTTCTTGTAATGGAATCTGTTGGTTCACATTCTAGTCTCTGGAACAGCAGAAAACAAGCTCATGCCATCTTCCATCCCTTCAAATACAGTTGTCCCTCCCTGTTCATGGACTTGAGGTCCACAGTCTCGCTCTTCGTGGGGAGGGACGACAGCTATACTTTAAATGGCTGTCATGCACCATTAGTTTAAATGGGGCTCACATATTAGTGAGCTGCCATTTTCGCTGGGGGGGGGGTCCGGAACGGATCCCCCACAAATTGGGAGGATCAACTGTATTTAAAAGACACCTGCCATGCCATTTCTCAGTCTTCTCATCTCTAAGCTAGACATACCCAGCTTTTTAAACTGTTCCTCAAAGGACTTGTTGGTTTCCAGACCTTTGATCATTTTGGTTGCCCCCCTGTTTCAATATCCTTCTTGAGCTGTGGTACTCAAAACTAGACAGTCTTCCAGGTGAGGTCTGACCAAAGCAGATAGAGTGGCACTGTTACTTCCCTTGATCTTGGCACTTTCCCAGATAGATACCCCGGCCACCAAAAGATAGCCCAACCTGCTGTCCCTGATTTTGTTGCAGTTACTGTTTATTTGCATTAATATTGTAAGTGTATTTTAAATTGTCAATTATTTAATAGTATTTTAAGGGGTGGGTGGGAATGCGGGATATGGAATGTATATTTTAATGTTGTAAGCTGCCCCAGTTGCATTATGCGGAGAGTTGAGATATAAATTTATTATTATTATTATTATTATTATTATTATTGATGTAGCCTAGAATTTTTTTGCTATCACACCATGGTGTTCATTCAGTGCTATCTAAAAACTTGAATGAAAGAATCTAAGCTTCAGTATACATTAGACCAGACTACTAAAATTATTTTTAAAATTTGCAGTGAAAAGCTCATTAGACTAATCCATTTAAGTTTGGACCAATAGCTATCTCACAACGTGAATCAGGAAGGACAGAGAGAGAAATAGGGGTGAGAAGATAGCACAAGGAAAGGGGTAGGTCCTAGAGCTTTGGTGGAGATGCAGTGGAGAAGTCTGTCATAGAAAGATGGAAGTGGATAGTAGGGTTCATAGAATCATAGAGTTGTAAGAGACTACAAGGGCCATCCAGTCCAGCCCCCTGCCATACAGGAATTCACAATCAAAGCATCACAGGGTTGAAAATAAAAACTGAGAGAGGTGAATGTGGGTGTTTACTTTTTCTTGAAAAAGAGAGATATGAACAATTTCTTTTTTGTCCAGGCTTTTTTCATGCTCCATGTTCTTCTTGCTTGTACATATTTGTCATAATAATCTGAAGACTGCCCATTTTATCCTTTCTCCAACTTTGACTTACTGTATTGAAGCAAAATTCACAGGCACTTTCATGTTGAGCACATTGGCCGCTGTACCAGCTGCTGCTCCTTCAAGACTGACCCTAATCCTGTTCTGATCTAATTTCCTTCTCATTTTATGATTGGTTGCTCTAGGCCACACTGGGACAAGCAAACCAGCCCTGAAATGTTGAGCCAGGCAGAAAGAGACAGCTTTCTGGAGTGGAGGAGGCAGCTTGCCCAGTGAGTGCTTTATCCTGGCAGTTTCTTCTTGTGATGTTTGGTTCCTGACATTCTGCAAGGGACAGCAACCTCTGACCATCCTAAATAAACAGGGTTAGAATGTAAGCTGGACAAATGGTGGCTCTGTAGAGATCCTAGCAGCCCCATCTAGCAGGACTTGTGTTCAGGGGTGATTGGAGTTGTCATCCACAAACATCTGGATGGTCATTGGTTGCCATCTTGTTAATATAGGGCCTGTACAGACTGCCAGAAATAATCCATCTTGAGAACACTTTAACTGTCCTGGCTCAATGCTAGGGAATCATGGGAATTGTAGTTTTATCTGAGACATTGAGTCTTCTCTGTCAGAGAGCTCTGGTGCCACAATAAACTACAGTTCCCTTGGCTCCCTAGCACTGAGCCAGGACAGTTAAAATGGTCTCAAGATGGATTATTTCTGGCAGTCTGTATAGGCCCATAGACTCCACAGGATGGAGCTGAGAACCTGAAGGATGCAAGTCTCATGCTTCTAGATGCTTTCCTTTGAAATTTTGTACTGCTTACTGAGCTTAACAGGCATTCCTCTGCAGAGAAGAAGAAAGCATGCTTCAAATACATTAACTGTCCCTTTGGCAGATTAGGGCGAAGAGTCCAAATCGTGCTCTCTGTCTGAAGAAAGGGCATTATTTTCATCTGATCTCGAAAAGCCATCCAAAATGGGGCCAGGTCAATAGGGAGGGAATTTGACCATGGAGAGGGCCTGTTCCTCCTTTCTCCACCACTCTCTGTGGGTTTGTGTGGTTGTGGAGGCTCCTGGCTGGTGTCTGTGGAAGAAGTGATAGCAGAGAGTGGCAGCTGTTGGGTTGCAGCATCCAGCTATATGTGGTGGACTTTTCTCTTACCCTCAGTGCAGGAACATACTTCTGGTCCACAGTATATTGAAGCTATAGTTGCCCTAGGTACCAAGGGTTCCCCCTTCAGGAATTCCTCCTGTGCTGAATGTTATAGCCAGAGAAGTTAGAAAACAGTTGTGCAGGTAATAAATCATGGTGCTGTGAAATAATTGTTGCTTGTTAAACACTCCATTGTTGATGTTTCCTCTCCCCTGTTCCTTCTAGGTTGGAGGAAGAACAGAAACTCCTTTTGACACCCTTTGAACGAAATTTAGATTTTTGGCGTCAGCTGTGGCGTGTCCTGGAAAGAAGGTAACACTCTCAAGCTGTCTTTTGCATGCATCACTCCTTGCTTTGAGATGGCAATGGTGGCTGCTGGAGCAATTGCAGCTGTGGGTTGGAACTGTCTTGGGGAGAGGGGTACAGGTCTATTTCTAGGGGCCATGAGGGCAGGGCAGGGAAGGGCAGTAAGCCGAACGTGACTTGTGGACGCCCTTGCTGGCTGTGGAAGAAGTTGGAAAGAAGGGCTCTTTAAGAAAGGAGAGGGACAGTCTAATTGTACCTTTCCATGGCATCTGTCACAGACTGTCCTGAAGGAGTGGGTCCGCACCACCCCTTTGCTCGCCGGATCGGGGCCATGGCAACCACATGCCACGGCCTCGATCCGGCGTTTTTCCACCCCCAAAAGAAGCGGCAATATGCCGCTCTTTTTAGGAGTGGAAAAAAGCCACCCTTTCTTCTGCGGTGGCAGCTTTTCCCCATTTCTGTGGCACAGGCCATGTGGTTGCTGCACCACAGAAACACCATTTCATCATGTAGTCAGGTGGGCAGCGTGACACTGGCTTGGGATTGGTATAAGGGCATGCAGCGTGCATATGCCATGCCCCCATGCCACCCCAATGCAGGCGTATAATGCTGGTCTGTTCAGCAAGTTTGTGTATGTTTTAGCTACATTACATTTGTTTTAATTAGTAAGTTGCCATGAGTCCTTTTTGTTTTGGGAGAGGGGAAGGTAGGATATAAATGTATATATTAAACTCTCTACTGTAAATAAATAATTGGAGGGTGCTGGGATGTGGCGGATGCCTGCAGGGCTGTGGTGTCAGAGCTGATACCTGCCTACATGTTTGACTAGCTGCTTGTCTTGTGCCTCTCTTTGCTGCCTCACAACTCCTCACTCCCTCTCTCTTGCTGCTGAAGGAGAAGCAGGAGCATTGGGGAGTGAGCGAGTGAATGGCAACAGCCATACCTTCCTGTTTTCTTTTGCAGTGACGTTGTGGTTCAGATAGTGGATGCCAGGAACCCCCTCCTATTCAGGTGCCAAGATCTGGTAGGTGTGACAATCTGAATGGGCTTTATGTGGGGCATCTGCCTCACCTTAGGCACAAGAGGACTCATGGCTACCCCTGCCCAAAAGTCCATGTTTATGGCAAGTAAACCCAAATTCTTTAACCAGTCCCTTCTCCTCCTGCCAATTTTTTTCCAAAAATTATAAGCTGAAGTTGCAACAGGCAAATATTATTTGTATTTGGAAATGTGTGGAGGTTAAAAGCTGGGGAGTTGAGTGGGGAGAGGCTCCCTTACCTTTCCCAGGTGGTGTTTCCTTGCTGGGCCATGACAGCTGGTGACTTTTGCTTTTACCTGTCATAGGAATATTATGCCAAAGAAATCAGCCCAGAGAAGGAGAACCTCATTCTGCTGAACAAGGGAGACTTGTTGAGTGAGGAACAACGCTCTGCCTGGGCCCGATTCTTTGAGGAGGAGGGTGTCAAAGTGGTGTTCTGGTCAGCCCTGGCGGAGGGGAGGCGTCTGGCTGCGCTCTCTAAGGTAGTGAGAAGGGGCTGTCGCTCAGACTGGGGTACAGTACAAATGGGAGGTGGGGTATAGGATGCTTCCTTGCAGACAGTTCTTCCTGCTTTTGGGGCTTTGAAAACACACATCCCTTCCACAACACACACACACCCCAGTTGCACTCAAGGTACTTTCTGTAAAATGTCATTCTGGGATGGCAGGAGGGAACAATCCACTGATACTAGGGTGAAACCCAGGATTAGTGGATTGGTAGAACCTAGGATCAGTGGACTGTTACCCCTGCCATCCCCTTAATGGTAAGTACAACTTCTCATTCTAGGATCAAGAGTAATTCAGGCCCATAGAATTATGGAGTTGAAGCTTTCTCCTAAGAGCTGTCTAGTCCAAGCCCCCTGCTGCCACTGCAAGAAACCCACAGTGAAAGCACCTTTGAGAAGTGACCTCTATTAAAACCTTCAACAACGGAGAGTAACACCTCCCAAGGCACTCCTCTGTGGAACAGCTATTGCCAACAGGATCTTCTTCCTAATGTTTAGTCAGAATTTGGAATTTGAATTTGTTGTTTTTTGCTTTAGTTTCTAAAGCAGCAGAAAATAGCCTCACTGTCTCTTCTCCATGACATCCCTTCAGGCATTTAAAGATGGCTGTGATGTCCCCTCTTAACCTTCTCCAGGCTAAACATACCCAGCACTGTGAAGTCAAAGGCTTTCATGGCCAGCATCCAGAGTTTTTTGTGGGTTTTTTGGGCTGTGAGGCCGTGTTCTAGAAGAATGTATTCCTGACGTTTCACCTGCATCTGAGGCTGGCGTCTTTAGAGAAGTGCAAAATGTCAGAAATACGTTCTTCTAGAACATGGCCTCACAGCCCGAAAAACCTTATACCCAGCACCCTCAGTCACTTCTCAGAGGGCTTGGTAGTTTCCAGGCCTTCTACTGTTTTGGTTGCCTTACTCTGGACACCCTTCAGCCTCACAACATCCCTCTTGAATTGTGGTGCCCAAAACGGGACACAGGATTATTCCAGGGGAAGCAGAATAGAATAGGCCTACCACTTCACTTGACTGGGACACTTTACTCTTATTGATGCAGCCTAGAATTGCATTGGCTTTTTTAGCTGTTACATCAGACTCCTTACTCTCGTTAAGCTTTTAGTCTTGCAAATGCACCTCAGCACCAAGAGGGCCACAGCAGTCTTCTTATGCTCGGGCGCCCACCTCCATTCCATGTGCGCAGCAAACATGTCTCCCATCTCTCCCGTTGTGTGAGTGTACAACTTCACCTTTGTGCCCTCGGAGAGAATCAGTCTAGAAGAGGGCCTGGCAGAAGTTGGGTCAGTGCAGAAGCAAGGCTTTGTGGGGAGAGGTCTGTGAATCCAACTGTTTAAGACACACCACCAGCCTCTTGCAGAGCTACACTCCTTCACTCGTTCAGCACATACATGTTTTGCAATGGCTGGCAGAGAAATTGTGGCCTGCTTTCTTTGTGCAGGAGACAGAAGTTGTGGAGGACCCAGGCCTGGAGGAGGAGTCTTCCAGCCAGAAGGAGAGGCAGGCCTCTAGCAGCCATTCCGGGAGTGAGCCAGACTCGCCCTCAGAACAGGAAAGTGACTTGGAGGAAGAGAGTGACAACTACGAGGATTGTGATGAGGAATTGGAGGGGGAGGAGGCCTGGCTGACATGCTCTGAAGATGAGGGGAGCAGGACCATGGATGGGGCGTTGGGGGAGCACAGGACAGAGGGTGCTGAGTGCCTCCAGGGGCCTGGAGCTCAGCAGGACCAGCGCATCAGAAACAGCAGCCACTTAGTGCGGCGAGAGGAGCTCCTGGAGGTCTTTAAGTTGGTCCATGCTGGGAAGAAGAAGATCAGAGAAGGGCAGGTGACCATAGGACTGGTGAGTTGGAGGCGGCCAGGTCTAAGGGCAGCCAAGCCTGGTTCCTTTGGTGCCTCTCGGCAGCTTGCCTAGGTCTGAGTGGAGGGGACACAGGGTTGGCCTCACCGTTATGCCAGCTGTTGCAGGGTCTGAGGGGGCTAAGACTGGAAAGAACTGTATCCCCTAGGTGGGGCTGTTGCTCTCTGGAAGGATGAAGCAGGAGGGCTGCCCCATGTCCTGTGTTGACGTAAAAAATGTCAATCCACTTAGTTTTTTTTTTTTAAAATTATGTGGGAATGGGAGGCAGGGAGGGGGAAGGAATCACTGTCTTGTCCTTGGTTTGGGGTTGAAAAAACACCAGGGTTGCTGCCCCTGTTTAGCAGAGTGGAGGGTCAGTCTTTGGGGCTGGTGCCAGCCAGCAGTGCTTGCTGTGGGTCAGGCAGAGGGGATGGTGGGACACCACTCAGGGCGTCTTTCTTCCTCATGGGCTGTGATAGCTGAAGATGAAATCCTCATGCTTGGCTCCTGGTAGAGGTCCAGACTGTGCAACTAGCACTCATATTTGGAGCTGGGTTTGAAAGCCAGGGCCCAGCTGTTGAATAGAGAAGGGCATCTCTGAGCATAAGCTGAGTGTTTATGGTCAGAACTGGCCTCACTTCCCTCCCCAGCAGCCCTCTTAGGTGTCACAGGTTCAGGAGAGGCCCAAACAAGCCCAGCTAAAGCTGACTTCCTCCCTCCCCTAGGTGGGCTACCCCAACGTTGGAAAGAGCTCCACCATCAACACCATCTTGGGAAAGAAGAAGGTCTCCATCTCTGCCACCCCAGGGCACACAAAGCACTTCCAGGTACTGCCAGGTAGTTGTAAGGCTGGTGGCTGATGAGGGCTCCTTGGTTTCTCTCAGGCTGCCCTTGTTGGCAGTGGGCGGTGAGACAAAGGGGGACTTTGCTAGTGATGTTTCCATCCCCCCCCAACACACATTTTGCAGGAGCTGCTGTTCTTGGGGAGGAAGGCTGGATACAGCATAGTTTGAGGCTGTTCTCATGTCTCCTCCCCACCCTGTCCCTGGTTCCAGCTAGCAGGCCCTCCTGAGCTGAGGCTGCCAAGGAAAGTCTGGGCCCTGGAGGGTTCCCAGGGGGTGTTTTGGCATGGGAGAGCCTCCATTCTCTGGAAGACTTGCCTTTGTGCAGTGTGCCTTTCTGATGTGCTGGAGTAACTTTTCTGTTGCCAGGGACTGAATTAAACTGACTCCTGGGGTGGTGTTAGTGGCAGATTCACTTGCATGAATGGTGGTTGAGAGAGAGGAAGAGGCATTTCTCTTGCTCAGGGGATCATGAGCCCCACCATCTTCTACTGACTGCCTGGTCCTACTCTTTGATTGATTCCTGGTGGGGTGCCTAAGGTTTATTTCTTGGAACAGTGGAAAGGAGAAGGTGAGAGAGGCCCACAAGAAGTAGGAAAACAGTTGTAGGGCTCTGCATCGGTACTCCTGAGTCAGTGGTGGGAATGGACTGTTTGGGTTTGCTGGCTTTAGCTGGCCTGCCTACTCCTCTTCAAAAGCATCTCTGACCCAAGGAGGGAGGCCCTCAGAGAGCTTCCCCACTCCACCCTCACCTCACCTGTTTTCCTCCTGGTTTCCTCCTTGCAGACGCTGTATGTGGAGCCCGGCTTGTGTCTCTGTGACTGCCCTGGCCTGGTGATGCCCTCCTTTGTCTCCACAAAAGCAGAGATGGTTTGCAGTGGGATCTTACCTATAGACCAAATGAGGGACCATGTCCCCCCTGTTTCCCTCATATCCTTCCCTGTCAGGTGGGCTGTGGAGGCAGTATGCCTTCTTGCTCATGCTCTGTCCATGCCAGGACTCTGTACAGAAAACATGGAGTTGTTTCCTAGGGTTGAGGATGGAGGGATGTTTTAGCTGTGGTTTCCTACACTGTCTGGGGTGGACTAGATGAAATTTGGTCCCTCACACCTCTGTTTGCACAAAGGAGTTGGGCAGAAGGCAGTGATGGTGTGGGGAGGGGAGGGGAGGCATTGCTTGCAAAGGGGGTGAGAGGAGGCTGTTTGGGGATGCAAGCGGGAGGCAGGAAGAGGTGAGAGAGATGGGTGCGGGAGGCAGGGACCACTGAAGGCTGGGAATGAGTAGCTGGGAGTCAACCTGGATGCTGAGCGGAAGGAAGGAGGGGCTAGAAAGGGATCCTGACATCAGGTGGGTGTTGGCCAATGTAATCAGAGCTGAGCCGAGAAGAGGAGGAACAGGTGTGTGCCTGTTCCTCTTTTTCCCCTGCCATCTTGTCTCTGTGTGCCCTGCAAAATGGCTTCACGTGTCAGAGATGGCATACATGCCATAGGTTCACCAGTACAGCTCTAAGCAGTTTACAGTGTGTAAGCTAATTGCCCCCAACAAGCTAGGTACTCATTTTAGTGACCTATAAAAGGATGCAAGGCTGAGTCAACCCTGAGCCCTTGGCTGGTATTGAACTCACAACCTTGTGGTTTGTGAGACAGTGGCTGCAGTACAGGCATTTAACCACTGTGCCACCAGGCCTTCCTCACAGGGCTCTTTTAAGATCTGCAGAGAAAAAACACGTAGAGGTCTTTTGTACTGGTCATCCTCTTCCTCAAGGCTCTCATGAGTGAGGGTGGCCTGGGACATCTGTCCTTTGGGTCTACGTGTTCCACCTGTGCCTGCAAGACCTTTGATCTGGTGCTGCCCTCCAGATACTCGGTGTATGTATATTTGGATGGAGCCTCTGGAGGGTGGCTCTGGACAAGATCAAACCATGGAATGTTGCCTTTCAGGCCAGGGAGAGTCAGAGAGTCTGAAATGGGTGCTAATGCTTGGCCTAGTGTTCTTGTGGGTGTTTGTGTGGGAGATCATTGCAAGTGGACTGGAGATGGGGCACTTCATCTCCCCTCTGGTTCTTCCTTAATTCTCACACGTCTGCCAGCGAATCCCCCGTCCTGTCCTGGAGGCAACCTACGGCATCAACATCATCCGACCAAGAGAGGATGAGGCACCTGACCGGCCACCCACGTCGGAAGAGCTGCTGACTGCCTACGGATGTAAGTGGCTGCTCTGCAAGGCTGAGGCTTGTGTGTATGCATGCAGGTCCCACCTCTTGGCCTCCATTTTGGTTGTCATCTGGTCCAAGGGCTGGGCCTTGAAGGGCAGGCTTCCTTGTCTAGTTTAGGGCTGGAGTGGAGATCCTTGTTGTGTCCAGAGGGCAGGTGACCGTCCCTTGTGTTGTGAGAGCTGTCCTTATCCGAAAGCAGCTTGACATCACCTTTCGTCTGTCTTGTATGCCACACACCCCTCCACAGATATGAGAGGATTCATGACTGACCATGGACAGCCAGATCAGCCCCGCTCGGCTCGCTATGTGCTGAAGGACTATGTCACTGTAAGTTTCTGGCAGACTCCAGAGCCTGGTAGGTCAGGGTGGGAGGTAGCATTTATGTGCTAATGTGTTATAAAATCACCTCAAGCACTGAGGGGGGATGGAGATTCAGTAAAGAAATGGTTCAGATATAGAGAGAGGGGATAGGGAGGAGATAGAACAGGAAGCAAGACCAGCGCAAAGGAATAGGCCAGGTTTCCTTTTTCTGTGTGGAGGGCATTTCGCCACCTGTCTCTTCTGTCATCACTCTAGAATCAGTTCCATAGAATCACCGTTGTCCTGCCTGAAAACTTTGAGACATATTTTATTCAAATTGTAAGATTTCTAGCATGATGTCCACTTCTCAGCAAAAATCACCACAAGGGCTTTTACTCAGGAAGGTCTTTCTAAATGACCAAGTTCCATGCATCTTGGAGTATGGGTGGGAAGGACGAGGCACTTGAGAGCTATCCCTTCTCTTGTCATACATTATTGGTGTTGATAGGGACACAACCTTTTATGATAGCTGTAGTTTATGAAGAGAGCTTAGACTGGATGAGTTGAGCTGATGAAACTGACGAACCTCCCCCCCCC
>JAIPUX010001880.1:122924800-122945307 GCA_020142125.1 Phrynosoma platyrhinos
CTGTTGATCCAGCAAGTCACATAGGGCGAAGGCTTTCTGAGGAAGTGCATAAAGCTGCAGAGGTGGCTTCTGTAGGCCATGGTTGCAGGAGCCATGTGAATCTGTGCATGTGACGTGAATTGCATCCAGCACTCAAACTGCCCTGTGCCCCTCACAGGATGTACTTTGCTGTGGATGGACATTGCAAGGTGTGTGTGTTTTGGGGGGGGGGGGGACAAAGGGAGCTGATACCTTCCTTGACCTAATCCTGTTTTTATCTGCCCTGTGTAGCGTCTGTCTTGCCCCTGCCACATGCCACCTCATCCCTACAACTCCTCCTGATGCCATTGCATCCTCTGAAGGGTGTGGAGAAGGCAAATAATAACCTGAATGGGCTGCTCAAGGTCTTGTGGAGTGGAGAGGGGGAAGACTCAGGTGCACCTTTTGGGCAAAGTTGTGAGCATCCTTCCAGATTCATTTGCAAAGGCTGGGAGTCATTCTGTTTATGGGAAGGAGAAGACTGGGGGAACAGGCAAGTGGCTGTTCTGCATCCCTGTGTTCTAACTTTGTGTGCTTGTTTCTCAGAGGTCTGGGAAGGAATGATCTCTGGTTCTCGGCTCATTCTTTCCATGAGGTGGGATTAAGGGCTTTTTCATAGTTTTTCAGCATGACCTATATTTTCAATTTTGTGTAAATTTCCTAGCTATCCTGATGCTTTGCACCTGGAATTATGAGCTCACTCTGCATACAATTAAAATGAGTGCCTCTTGGACATTTTGTAACTCAGGCACAATGAAATTACAAGACTATGTTCATTGCAGTGACCATCGCTGCCCCCCTCCCCCGTATCTTACTGGCTTGTTCTGTATATAAAGAGTTTGTCAGCCATGGGTCAGCTGTGGATTTGTCTCAGGGAGAGGAGCTTTGCTCTGCCACTCTCAGTGTCCAGCCTGAAGAGTGGGACCAAGGGTAGGCCCTGCCCCAGAGATGTCGAGAGCCAGTGAGGCAAGGGCTGCCCCACTGAGCAGGGGAGATTTTGACACATGTACACAGTCCTTTCTGGTTTTCTGCTAATTGTCCTGCTTGGATTAAGCCAGCACTAGGTAAAAAGTTCTTTTTAAAAAACATTATTTCAGCAGTGGAATATTTCAGCTTTTAGCAGCAGGATGGGGAAACTGACTAGATTCTCTGCTAGAAATGCCTTGTGGGTCCCAGGTGCTCATTCCCCCAAAATGTATGATGTGTGCACACTGCAGGGCTAGGCAACTTTTCCCCTTTCAGGGCCGAGGGACTTCAGCTCCCAGAAGCCTCAGCCATGTTGGCCAATAGTCCCATGTTGGCCAATAGCTCGTGGGATTCTGGGAGCTGAAGTCCCTCGGCCCTTAAAGGGGAAAGGTTGCCTACCCCTAGTGTACAGACATACACACACTGTAACGGCCCATCTCCCACTCAGTGACCCTGAGGCTAGAACACTGAGAATGCATTTATTTACAGAATTTCTGCCCTTGCTCCATATTGTAAGATTTCTGGGCAGCTTACATAGAAATAATTTCAGTCATTCAAAATGTAGAGCACAAAGATAGCAACATTTTAAAAATGTAAAAATTAATTAATTCATTAATCAAACAACGCCTCATTTTCTTTCTCCCAAATCTGTGTTCATTGATTCAGTTTGCATTTTAGCCATTGTGGAGGATGTGATGGGTTTGCTGGTTTCTGCCTGGCCTCTGTTGGCACCTGATTGCCTTTGGTGGTGATGGGGCAACCTGCTTGGATGGTTACAGAAGTCAGCACTCAGCTTTCCATTAAGAAAGTCACTGCATGTGTGACTCATGCTGCTTACTGTTAGAGTGCCCTTGCCCTTGCCCCAAGGACGAGGTGACATCTGCCTCTGGCAAAAGTATGCCTGGGAATTCCACCTGCCCTGGCTCCTCTGCAGCCACTTGGACTGAGAACACAGAGATGAGATACCTTGTGACCTTGGCACATCAGACGCCCTTGGCAGAACGCCCGCTCTCCTGGTTCACCTCACTGCCCTCTATGGGGTCACCTTGAACTTCTCCACAGGGCAATGATTGGAAGATGGTTCACAGTGATAGCGACATTTTGGAAGCACCCTGTGGAGTCACATTTGCCCCTCCTCTTCCTTGGTGTTGTTGTTTGTCAAGTCTCTTTGCAGCTTGGCTGTACTGGCTCAGCATCTGCTCTCACAGCAAAGCATGTGGGCCAGTGGTGGTCAAACCTGGCTGCTCATTTTTCTATGTTTTGTGTGGGCTGGAGAGTGTTTTGTTGGTCAGTGCTGGAATGTGTGGTTATCACGCTCTCTGATGTCTCTGCAGACCTGGAATATTGGAAGAGTCTCCCATGCGCTTGGAGATGAAGGCTGAATTCACCTATATTTTTAAATCAGACAAAGGTAATGCCCAACAGCTTCCTGGCTAATTCTTTGAAGAAGGCATCAGTGTAATCACTTTATGAAACATACATGCAAATTGGAAGCCACATCTCAATGGCATCTCCTTGTCCCCTCCCACTTACCAGCCCAGTCCCCCAAATTCTGTGGCTGAATATTGGCGTAGGTTCTCTTTGGGAAGCAAGACTAAAGCTTGTGACTTTTGTTCCTTGGGTTGCTTTGGTTTGATCAGGGCAAGTGCTGAGTGCTGGGGGTCAGCAGTGTTCAGCCACTTCTGGAACATGTGTCAAGCCCATCTTTGTCTGGCATACCTTGGCCATGCCAGTCCTTGTCTTAAGAGTTGTTCTGTGGAGCAGCGAATAACAAAGGTACTCCATATATGAAGTGCTGGCGCCTCTTTCTCCATTTTTTGTGTCTTACATTACAGGTTTACTCCCATTCTGAGTACAAAGCTGCCCATTGTACGAGCAAGGAAGGGCTGGGCTGCCCAACAGCATAATATCCTTAAGTGCTTTTGGCTATGAAGATAACATCAGGGCTCCGGCTGCTCATGGGGCAGGGGCCAAGGCACCCCGCCTGCCCGCTCTTCGGTCCAGCCGCCTGCCGTTTGTATGCTTTGAATAGCGTGCGCTGCACCATGAGTCTGAGGCTGGAGACACATCCTTCATCCAACCCCATTCAAGGGAGCTATTGTTGTTTTTGGGTTTTCCTTTTTAAAAAACCAACTCTCTTAGGCAAAGGGTGCCAAATACTGTTGAGATAAGGTTGTTTAAGCAGATCTTTTTTTAAGGATTTAGACAAAATAGTTCATTGGCAGGACTTCCTTTCCAGATAGGGTGCTGGCCATGAAGAGCTGCTTCGCGTAAGTCCCAGCAATAAAAGGCAGCCAGAAGGAGGAGGAAGAGGAGGAAGAAGAAGAGGAGGAGAGCAACTGGGGAGAAGGACGTCTGCCTCCTCCCAGCTGCCTCTTGGTGCCTTCTCTGCAGGACAGGTGCTTCCCTGTGGTTTTGAACAGTGTGTTTGTGGGGTAGAAAGAGTGCCTTCTCTGCAGGACAGGTGCTTCCCTGTGGCTGTGAACAGTGTGTTTGTGGGGTAGAAGGAGAGCTGGTCTTGCTTGCAGCAGAGACAGAGCAAGGGGTTCTGGTTTTGTGCTTGCAAACCGTGGAAGGAGGCTAACAGTGACTGGGGGACGAATTCTTAGCACTGGTTAAACTTTGGTGGCTCGTGTAATTCTGAGTTTTGTGAGTTACCTTTTCATGCAGGTGAAATGCCTGGTTACATTGGCCGGTGGGGGTGCCTCTGTAGTGAAATTGGTGAAGTTCAGCAGGTGGGCTTGTGGTTCTGGGGTTGGGGTTTTCTCTCAGAGCACATGATTTGCAGGAAAATGTCATTTTAGCCACCTCCTCTTCTTTTTCCCCCTCAGTCCTCTAGTGTGGTAATTTTGAAGTTCTGTTTTAGTGAACCACATTACTTGTGAACACACAGCTGTATCAAGGATAGACTAAAACATTTTTGTAATGACTGAGTGTTTTCTCCTTTCTCCATCAGATTATGATTTTGTTTTAAAAATATTTCAGGTTCTTGATTCCTGATACATGGCTGACAGCGCCCTGGCCTTTGTGAGTGACCTAGGCATGGCTTTCTCACTGAGATGCCATGGGGGTGGGGGGTGGGAGTGAGATATGCTGCAAATGGCTGTCTGGATCGCTCCTCTGAAGATGTGCCAGTCATCTTGCAGGACACAACCTTTTGGCCCTTTCCCCCATCTGCCAGTTTTTTTCCTTTGCTCCCCCTCTGCCTTAGTCGAATCTGCATTCTGTAGCCACGGAGCAAGCTCAATTCCGAGGGGGCTATGTTAAGTGTGCCTCCCAGAGACACCTCCCCATTCTCTTGAACCTTCCCCATGGCTTCCATCACTATTTCAGGGTTTGCTGGGACCTCCCTGTTGCCTGTGGGTGCAGAGGAGCTGTGTGTGGAGGGGATCCTCTCGACGCTGCTGTGGAGTGGGTCTGGTTTCCTTTTTGGCTTCAGGTGGGGCCAGGAGATGGCAGCCTTTTATAAATCTAGGGGAGTTAATGAAATTGATTGGGCATTTCTTTCTTTCTTTCTCCCCCTCCGTTGAATTCAGGCTGTTTAGGGGAGAAGGGATTGCTGTTGGTGTTGGACAGCTGGGATTCCAGTGCAGTCCTTGTCTCCAAGGGGTCTTCTTTGATTTCAAGATAAAATAAAGAGACCTTAAGGAAGCCAGCAGCACCTTTGAGACATTTCAGGAGTGAGCTTCCATGAACTCCATCCACTTTGTCAGATGCCTGGGGCTGTTTAAAATACATGAGGAAAAGTGATGATGGCACCACAGGCCTCCTTCACCTCCCACCCTTAAATATTGTGGATGTAGACTTTAAAGCATTCTTCAAGGAGTTTGTGCTTCGGAGAATAATTTTTAAAAAGAGAAGAAAAGAACCCACCCAGGAAATCACAATAAACAAATGTGCAATCATCCCTTCCAATTTGCGGGGGATTCATTCTGGACCCTCCCCTCCACGATTCAGAAAAATCGCCAATATTGAGGTCCCATTGATTTAAATGTCCGCACATACTCCACAGACGCATACACCATTTTGTTCCCTCCCCACTCGCCGTCTGCGAAGAGTGAGACCGTGGACCCCAATTAGCGAACAGGGAGGGACCCCTGTATTTGTCCTGTGGAGTCAGATATTTGGCTCCTGCTTGGGGATTACAGTGGGATTTATGTTCTAAAAAATGAGTGCTTTAATAGAGGTGGAAAAGGGATATGGACTTTGAGTGGGCTACTTGTCTGGGGATTCAGAACCAAACCTCAAACCATTTTAGGGGCATATTCTGACAATGGTTTGCAGCTGTAGTAGGAGGGAGTTGCCTCTGAAGTTTTCTGAGCATTTTCATAGAATCATAGAATTGGAAGAGATCTCTAAAGGTCATCTAGGCCAACTCACTTCTCCCATGCAAGAATACAGAATTAAAGCACTTGTGAGAGTTGCCCATCCATCCTCTGTGTAAAGGCCTCCACTGAAGGAGAGTCTCAACACTCAAACAGCTCTTAACGGTAGAAAGGTTCTTCCTTATGTTTCAGGGATTTCTTTTCTTGTAATTTGAATCCACTGATTCATGTTCTTTAACTGGAGAAAGGAGGCTGCCAGTGATTCCTGGCCATGATAGTTGCACATTTCCTTTGTTATTGGAGGTAGAGAGCCCCGTGGAGAAAGCTGTGGGGAGAAAGAGACCGGGAGGCTGGTGTTTTGCTAAGGTTTTGTGAGAAACACTCCAGAGGCATCTGACTGGCTGCTTTTAGGAACAGCATGTTGGTCGAGGGAGGCCTGCTGTGCTCTGATCCTGCTTCGGAGAACTTCTTTGTCCCCTAAAGTGGCTGTCCCAGCAAAATATTTAAGTTCCGCATATGTTTTACACAAGGCTCTTGTTGACAATATTTGTTAGCTCTTATTGTGAACATCCTTTTCTATATGTTTTCTTTTTTAGAAAAAGTGGCACTATGACTCCGGGAGACCAGGGTTCAAATCACCACTCAGCCATGGAAACCCACTGGGTTACCTTGGGCAAGTCACACTTTTCTCTCAGCCATAAGTCAGAAGTGGCTTGAAGGCACTCAGCAGTATTTACAAAAGCATGCAGTTTTGTGTGAAAGATTTATTAGATTCATTTTAATTTAGACCTTACTTGTCAAACTAGAGTATCCTGAATTGTGCAATTTTGCTGGTGGCAATTAGCATGAACTGACATTCAAGGGAAGCATTTTATGCATGTTGACCCATTTTGTGTGTGAGTTGCATTCATACTGTGGAGTAATCCCTGAAGATAAATGCAGCACCCAGGGCCAGACAAATCTTTATAAAATGTTTCTTAGGTATCTGTTTCCCCTCTTGTCTTCAGTACAGGCCTTCCTTGTGTCTGACGCTGAGAACGCCCATACCACGTTAAAGATGGAGAATGAGGAGAAGATCATCAACAAAGGCGAGGAAGATGAGATGGTAACTGGCTCCATAATCTGCTTCCTTTGTATTTAGAAAACATTTTCTTGCTCTCTGGAGCAAATAGCAACAGGAGATGGTTGAAGCTGAGATGAATGACAGCGAACAGTCCTCGTGATGCTTCTCTCTTAATTAAGTGCAGATCCGAGGGCAGAAGAGGTTGGCTTCCTCTGGGGGCTCCTGGGCTAAAAGGTGAAACAGGATGTTCCTTTGATGGGCAGCAGCTGCTCAGCTGAGCCTGCAGGCTTCTGCTTCCCTTCATGCCTGAGGACCTGGTTTCCATACAGCAGATGTGCCTGGCTCCTCCTGCTCTGTCCTCCTGCCCTGTGGTGCGGACTTTGGGGGACAGGCCTCATGCCCTTCCCCTTGGCTGTTCTGCAGTCTAATGGGAATGGTGGAGAAATGTTTAGCCAAGGAGCGTGACATATCACCCAGTGGGACACAAAAGAATCCTAGCTTCACATGAGATGGTTGCTGCAGTATTGGTGGCTGACCAGGGAAGGGCTTTTGGACAGAATTTCATTTTAAAAAGACCACCCCCGGCCATGGCTACTTTCAGACAGGCAGACCTCACATGAGAGACCCATGGGAGAGAGAAGGGCCCCCAAGTGAAACCCTGCACATCCTCATGCCATTATGTACTGATTGGTGGTGAAACCACATTTGGAGTACTGTGCATAGTTCTGGATGCTGTAGAACTGGGAAAAATGGAAGGGAGAGGAAACCAAACTGGTTGGGGGTGGGGTGGTGGCGGCCTGAAGCATCTTCCCTACGAGGGAGGTGAAAATATTTGGAGTGTCCCTGTTTGTCAAAATGATGCATGAAAAGTGGGACAGAAGTTCATCCTGTCATGCACTGACATGAGAGTAGATAAAAAAGGGGTTTCTCTCTGTCTCGCAATCTGAAGATCTATAGACGACTTGTGGAGGGAATGGTGAGAGTTTCAAATTAATTAGCTGATTTGATTGGTTGACAGAGAGGTGGTGGCAATGACTTCTCAGCTTGATGACTCTAAAAATGGGAGCAGACAAAATTGTGGAGGAAGGGGCCAATCTGCTGGTGTTTCCTCACCAGTGTGGCCTGCTTGGTGGTTTCTGACTGAGAACTCAGTGGGGAGAAGACTGGACTCTGAGGACCATCCACACCATCTCCTGTCCACTGCAGGAGGGACCTGCCCTGGTTCGGTGCCTTGTTGCTCCCTTCTTCCCATGTCCTTGGGTTGTCCAGCAGGGGCAGCCCTGGGGAGGAGTTGACATCTCTCTGGAAGCTCTATACTCTGCCTTTGCTTTTCATATCTCTCCTCCATTTACCATGAGTGAAGATATTTCCCTGGCCTGGTGTCAAACACAGATGGTCAGGCAAGGGCATCCTTCCAAGGGCTTGCTGAAGGGACAGCCTGTCCTGAGATTGGATTCTGGGGTGGTTTGTTTGCAAAAGACGAGGCGTTTCTTCCATCCATCGTCTGGTGCTGTGGTGACTTGGATGGGAATCTGCAGTCATGGAGATCAGATGCAAATCTTCCCCATTTGCCAGAAGTGACAACTCCAAAATTTACAAGGTTGCTCACTCCTCAGCCACTCTCTCTGTTCTGCTCATGACTTCAAAAACAGAACAGTCAGGAGAACTAAGCTTTGTTTGTCTTTTTTGTTGTTGTTAAAGCGTGTAGTGCCCAGCTGCCATTCTGAGGCCCTGCCCTCCTCTAGCTGTGTGCCACTCCTGCTTTCAAAGCTGGTAGATGGGGTAGGGTCAGTGAGGACTGCAGGCTACTGATGTGGCCCTTTCTTCATTTTTTTTTAAATTGGAGGGTGAAAATCACCCTAAAACAACCCAAACAGCTCAAAATCATTTAAAAATTGAGCATTTGGGGCGGGGCACAAACTGCTTGGGAGAGGCAAAAGGGGAAAGTAATCTGTTTTTCCATAGCTCCCCCCGAATGCCACTGAAAAAAAGAGCTGCTTCTTGGTCAAAAAAGAATCTACTGGTGAATAAAATCATTTCTGATTTGGCAGAGATGTGGCCTGTCAGGGAATCAAAAATCACTCTGGCACAGTTGCCCATCCTAGTAGTGATTAGGAAGATGGGGTGGCTTGCATCTCTCTGCTGTTGAAGTAAGAACTGGACTGGAGCTGCACTGGAGGCAGCTATAACCAGGTGTGGGTTGTTTTTTTCTGATGGTGCTTCTTTTAAGCGTAGGATGTGGCTTGCTGCAGATTCTGAGCCAGAAATCTCTCTAATGCAGCCCCTGCCCTCCCCATGGATGAATCTGGCCCATAGGAGGGCTGGCAAGTGGGCAGGAAAACAGCAGAGTTCTTCTTTTGGGACAAGAGGTTGGTCCCAAGCTGTCTTGTCAAAGCTGCCAGGATGCCATTGTGTCTCTGACTTGCTTCCTTGCAGAAAATTTACGGTTACACCTTCTGCCCATGGAAGCTGGTTCTGGTGGCAGTGGGTGTGCTATGCACCGGTGGCTTCCTCCTCCTTCTCCTCTACTGGATGCCCGAGTGGCGAGTGAAAGCGGCGTGCAGAAGAGCTTCACTCAGAGGCTGCCAGGTGGTGCTGCTGAGGACTACAGTAAGTGTTTTGGCGAGGGAGATGCCCACGGAGGCACAAGGGCAGGTGGGCAGTTTGTCAAGTGCTTTTGCTCCAAAGAGGATTTGGCAGAAAGCCATTGGGTGCTCCTGTGGTGCAGAGGCCTCCTCAGTGTGTGGGGATGGAGCATCTTGCAAAGGGACCCCTTGTGGTTGCAAGCCTGTCTTCTGAGGCAAAGGCACACAGAGGGAGAACCTGGCTGGGTGAGACAGGCTGAAGGATCACAATCCAGTCGTGAGAAAACCTGTCCGGCAGCTAATCTGTGAGTAGTGAGAGGGTTGAGGCGGTAAAAAGAAGGCGGAGTGAGGGATGAGAAACTGGACTGTGAATAGATACCAGCTACTGCAATGTGCTGTACATGGGGCAGCCCTTGAAAGGTGTTTGGAAGCTCCACCAGGTACAAAATGCATCAGCCAGCCTGATGTCAGGTGTATCTTTCAGAGACCACATAATGTCAGTCTTGCAAGAACTGCACTGGCTTCCAGTTTGCTTCCAAACTCAAGTCAAGGTGCTGGTTTTGACTTACAAAGCCCTAAACAACCTGAGGTCATCTGAAAGGCCAATGCCTCTTCCATGTCAGGCTGCCAGGAATTTGTGATTGTCAAGAGGAGGCCAACACATTGTGAGGTCAGGTTGGTATGTGCATGTAGCAGGGCCTTCTCTGTGGCGGCAGCAGCACCCTGACTGTGGAACTTCCTGCCCAAAGATGAGAGGTCAGCCCCATCTCTTTGGAGCTTCCAGTAGGCATCCAAGAGAGTGCTCTTCTGCATGGTCTTCAGTGCTTGAAATTGCTTGCTTTAACTGTTTAAAAATTCTGTTTTAGGGACTGTTGTCGATTGCTTTTAAAAGTTTTTAGAGAGCAGCTTAAGTTTTTAAGTTTAAAAAATGTTTTAAACTTTGTATTGTTTTGATCTGTTCATTGCCTTAGGAGCCCTTGTTTTTATTTATTTGGTAAGTTTCTGTCTGGGGCTCCTTTGGCAGTGCCATTACCCACTGTAGTGCATCAGGTACTTCCACCATTTTCTCAGAGACAGGGTTGCCTATAACATTTGCCAAATGGTGCTTCATTTTGAGGTCATGAAGACTCATTATGCATTCCCTCCCTTTTTGAAACCTCTCCCCTCCTTCCCACTGTAGGATGAGTTCCAGACATGGTTTTGTGCGAAGGTTCGCACTGTGCTCTCTTTGGGACTCCATCCATTGCAAACTCCGAAATATGTGTCCGAGAAGGTGACCAATGGTTGCAGCAGCCACTTATGCATAACCCTTTCTGACGAGAGCGGAAGCGACTTCAACAATTACTCTAAGGCTCACCTGCAGGAGGTATGGGGACCTGGGAAAACCTCTCCCCCCCCCCCCCCCCCCCAAATGTAGGGCTCTTAGTCACACCCTGTGGCTTAAACCTGGTGATAAACCTGGGAAGGCTTCTTCCACATGAGGCATCTCATAGAAGACAGCAGAGCTTTTGCTGGCTAGAGTGGAGAATGAGTCACTCCTGCCTACCTTTCTTCTCTGGATCCTGCCATCTGAGGCATGGCTCCCCAAAATGCCCCCCCCCCAACCCCTCTGGCAAATAAACATTTAGACCTCTGCTAGCACATTGTGAGCAGTGACTTTGCTGGTGCTCCTGGCATTTTGAAGTATAAGAGTGTTAAGAAGACTCCAGTCTCTACTCTGAAAGTATTGTGTCTCTGCTTGACTGTACTGAAGATGTCGCCTCAGATCAGACAGCCAGGTGGTATTGGTAGCAAGGGGAAGCAGCCAGAGCTGCAGTGATGTTGCATTTTATTTTTCAAAACTCTGAGCAGCTCAACTTGGTTTTATCAGAAATACTTGTATTAATTGCTTGCTTGTTTACATGCCTTCCAGATCCGTTGTTTCACCCATCACAGCATGAAGTATTTCTGGAACGATGTGGTCCAAAATTTTGGTTCCTTAAAGTAAGAACTTAATACTAAATTGGAATTTACAGTAATATTTGCCACTATAGATTTTGGTCTTAATTTTAGAGGCTTCTGGAAATTGAGGCCTTGTTAGTTGCAGGAGCACTCTCAGATATAGAGTGGGATAGAAATGTTTTGATAAGAAATGGAAAAAACAAAGAAACCTTTTTTTCCCTCATCATAGAGGCAATGACCTTTTGTGAAAGGAACGGGGCCTTCTATGTTAGAGTATATGTGTGCACGCATGTGTGTGTTTCTTTTAATCATCTCCACTTCCCGCAGAGGCCTGGATGAATTGACATCCTGTTCGTCGATCCATAATGAGCACAGCAGAGGGCTGACCAAGGGAATTCGGGATTACAGGTATGCCTTAATGGAGGAAACACTGTGCACTCTCCTCTTGGAAGTGGTCCAACCCCAGGTTGCCATTTTTAACATGTAATGGTGGTAAAATCCTGTTCAAGGAGTGCTGCTCACATTTGTCTGCTTTCTGTTTGTATAGTTTAAAATGTGAGCCCTCTTTTTGAAAAGCTGGCATCACTGTTTATGGGCTGAACATTCCAGATGGTTGACTTCTGCTTCCATCACTTGGTCAATAAGCCCTAAAGGATGCACTCCTGTCTATATCTGCCCACCCCAATTTCTTTTTCTCGTTTTCCTTTGTTCTCCCCTACTCCTTCCCTGGGGAGCTGCCACAGTTCCTGCTGGATTTCTGTAGCCCTAGCACAGAAACCTTAGGAGCTCATAATTTTCACTGGTGGCTGGAACCATCTGTGGTGGTGGGCATGGGCCCAGGGGGTGGGAGTGGTCCAGGCCAGCTCCTCTTCTTCCTCTTCCAGAACCTGCCTGTCCCTGGCATAAGTTCCTATCCCTGCAAGGCAGGCAGCCTCCAGTGTTTCCTCTGTGCCCTAGCCAGTTCCTTGTTTCAAATTGGCCTTGCTCTCTGCCTTAGCAAGAATGTAGTCATAGCTTGGTACCAGTAAACAAAGTATAAATGCTTTTGTTTCCATCACCTTTTAATACAGAAAATTGTTCTATGGAGTAAATGAAATTGCCGTGAAAGTGCCTTCCATTTTTAAACTTTTGATTAAAGAGGTAAGAATCATGTGCGTGTGTGTGTAAAGGGGGAGCATTTGGAGGTGGGGTGGGGTGGGTACTATGCTGCTACCTGGCACGGTGTCCAGTACACACTGTGACTTTGAGTTTTTCAAGGGGGCATGCTGGCACTCAAGAAACATATACTGTGGCCCAGGGAAATCTGGAAGCAGACTTTGGGCCTCTGCATCTTGTTGATGAGGTCTCTTAGTCTTTTTGCACAACAACTTTTCCTTTCTGTGTTGTTTCACTGCTGGTTAAATTTCATTATTTTCTGAGTTTTGATAATATTTCATAATTGTTGTTGCTTGTAAACCACTTTAACTGATTGTGAAAAACTAGATAAATTTGATAAATAAGTAAATAAAGCAGGTTTTTCTAAAATAAGGTTCTGAACTTGCAGGCATTGTATGTTGTGCCCAGATGAGCCAGCTGCCTCTTAAATGCACCACAGCTGATGGCACCTGGGCCTCTTTTTGAGCTCTTGCTCGCAGATGTTACAGTGGGATTCCTCTGGAGGAGGGCAGCTGTCTTGCTGTGTGCTGTAGGAGCTGGGCTTTGGGGAGCAGCTTGGGGAGGCTGAAATGGTTTGGTTGGATCTGAGAGGGAGATCCCCTGTAGGGACTCTAAATGATTGCTATGGCCCAAAGCCAGCCCTACAGCAGAGTAGAAGGTTTTGCACTTCAGGCCATAACCTCACACTCCACCCCGGTGCCCTAGAGAGGGGAATGAAGCAAAAGCTATGAGCTGGCAATAAGCACAAGGTATAACCTGATTGGTTTTGTTTCTTTCTCTTTCTCCTCCCTCCCCTCCCACCTCCATCTGCCCCCAGGTTCTCAATCCTTTTTACATTTTCCAGCTGTTCAGTGTGATCTTGTGGAGCACAGATGAATATTACTACTATGCAGCAGCGATTGTGATCATGTCTCTGATATCTGTGGTTAGCTCCCTGTACACCATCCGGAAGGTAAGGGTCCAGGTGCCACTCCTCCTGCCTTCCTAGATACCAGCTCACCTGCCTGTCTCACACTCTCCTTAGAGCTGGCACTCAATTGGTCCTTCTCCCATTCCTATAGCCTTTTAAAAGAGGGTGGTCCCAGCTGCCTCATGTAATTTGACCCCAGAGAGCTTAGGGGGCTTGCGCTTTCCCTGCTCCATCCTCTGTTAACCGGAAGGTCTCCAAGGACCTGTTGCCCCTTTGCAAAGCATTCCAGACAGCTCTCTGGATCCTGTGAGGGATCTCTGAGGGTCCGGTTTTGAAAACATGGTGCACATGAGTTCCCTTACACATTCAGTTGTACTTTGTTGGCCATTGTGTGAAAGATGTATTTCAGCTCCTAGTTCAGCAACCAGAGTTCCACAAACACGAAACATTTCACATCACTTCGAAGCCTTTTATTAGTCCTGAGCAGAATAGAGCCACTGAATCCTTTGGGTTTTCCTATGTGTTAACTCTCACTATTCAACAGTTTATTGAGCAAGTCTGCTGCAGCTGAGACTGATTCACAAAACCCTAGCCATGCAGTTGCACATTTTTGGTGCTGCTGTGTAGCTCCTTTTTGGTGCCTTCTGTGTCCCACTTGGATTCCCTGGGATTGAAGAAAAAGCCATAGGGCTTTTCATCTAGGTTAAGCGGAAGGCATGTTGTGCTGCTGATGGCATATTTGCCAGTGTCTGTGTTCAGCAGAAGAGTGGTGCAGCTCAGCCACTCTAATTGCATGGGCAAGCATGATGGGGGGACTCAGATGGTGTTTGTGTGCTAGAGTGACACACCTTTGTGGGCTGGCCTGTGCCATTTGCTCGCTTGCTGCATTTTGGACCCACTGCAGACTGGTACTCAAAGGCAGCCAGGCACAAGACAGTGATCTAGTCCAGAGAGTGCCAAGGAAAGAATGAGGGGTGGTTAGGTCATCCCTGTGTATGAAGGAGGAAGCTTATGGTCTACCCCCCCCCACCACCAAAGGCTGCCTCCTGAGCATCGCTTCCCAAAACGGGTTGAGTCTGCTCTTTAGGGAGGGGAGTGACCCCCTGTAAACCAGGCTGTTGACCTGCTTCTTGCTGGGCTAATGTGCCAGTTGCTGGTTTACTGCTATCCATCTTGTGGTAATTTTTCTCTCAGTCTTGCTACTGACTCCAGATGAGAACTTGGGAATGTCAGTGGTTTGCGATGACAACTCCCTGAAACCCCCATGCAACAGAATGGCCTTGTTGGGTGGGGGATTCTGTTAAGTCACCATTAAAAGAAATGTAATGGTCCTGTGCTCTTCCCCTGGTCACTGATGCAGGGAACATGGTGGGGCAGATGCAGGTGGTTGTCATTGACCCCATACATAGGCCAGTCTGGCCAGTGACATCTTCTCATCCTTCTCCTTCCCTTAGCAATACCAGATGCTCCATGAGATGGTGGCTGCTCACAGCGTTGTCAGAGTGTCGGTCAGCACAGCAAATCAAGGTAGGGGGGCAAGCTGGACAGGCAGTTCACCTAAAGGGGAAAGTGGGAGATGGTGGGACCCATGTCTGTACAGGTTCCTGCCCTCCACCTCTGGAGGGGTTCTGAATGGGAGAGCAGCTCCAGCTCTTCCATGAGTATGTGTGTGTGGCTTGACTTGGATTGTGAAAGGGTGAGAGTTAGTTGCTGTCATCATAGGAGGTGAGGAATCCTCTGTGCCACAATTTCTGCTCAGTGAATTATGTGGGTCGTAGACATTGGTGGGACTGCATAGCCCAGCATTCCTTATTGCTGGCTGGGCTGGCTAGGGGACTGCAGGAAGTTGTGTGTCCGCCATAGATCTTCTTCTGCGGTATTTTGAAGGCCCATCATGAACCTGTATATATGTGTGTGAAGAGACATTTGCTTCCCCCTTTAATCTGACTCCTCATAGGATGGGGGCAGAAGAATGAGCATGTGACACTCTCTGCAATAGGCTGCCCAGGCATATTTTCCCAAGGGTGGTACCTCTTTAGCCAGTTAGGGTTGAGTATGCAGACCTTTTTTGGTATGCACTGGGGTGGTGGTGGTGGAGCTTTGCCTTGGGTTGTCTTTCATGGAACCAGAGAGTCATGGGAGAGACCACCAGGGCCATCCAGTTCAGCCCTATTCTGCCATGTAGGAAAACATAATCCAAGCACTCCAGCCTCTGCTTAAAATCCTCCAAAGGCATTCCAAGGCAGTGTCTTCTACTGTTGAACAGTTTTTAATGTCTTACCATCTTGGAGAAGCCTTTTTGTAATAATTGGCCCCTGTCTTTTCTCCCCTGGGCTCCTGTGTTCAGCACCCTGCTTCCTGTTCACAGAATTCAAAGACATAGCCATGTGAGTCTGGTTTGAAATACCAGGAACCTCCACCAGGCACATTCTACCTGTTACCGAAATCATAACAAGGGCAACCCTGGATGGTCCATTGTCTCAAACATTGGAACACTTGCAGTTGGTGCCCCTGCATATATGGACAATATCCTTAGACTATATGTCACCAGCACTCCGAGATATGTGAAAGACACTACTGACTTTATACAGAAATTACAATCCATCCACAACCTCCCCGTGAACACTGTCTTAGCCACCATGGATGTGGTGTCCCAATATACCAGCATCCCATACAAGGATGGACAACATGCAATTAGGAACATTATTCCAGATAGGACCATAGCAGACCTAGCCATTATGGTCTACCACTTTTGATAAGAAAGTATATCTTCAGGTTAATGGTATTGCCATGGGCACATTGTGGTACCACAGTATGCCAACATCTTCATGGCTGACCTGGAACAGTTCCTTAACTCCTACCCCCAGAAACCTCTCTTCCAGAATCATAGAGTTCAAAGAGACCCTAAGGGCTGTCCAGTCCAACCCCCTTCTGCCATGCAGAAAGACACCATCCAAGCCCTCCCTGTGAGAGATGGCCATCTAGCCTCTGCTCGAAAAAGGAGACTCCATTGCCCTCTGAGGGAGTATGTTCCACTGTCAAACAGCTCTTACTGTCAGGAAGTTCCTCCTAATGTTGAGGTGGAATCTATTGCTCCGGGTCCTAGTCTCTGGAACAGCAGAAAACAAGCTTGTTCAAGGTTCCAGTTGTACCCTCCTCCCCATCTCTCCTCAAGAGTTCTCCAGGGATTGGGGGATACTGCCCTGACATCTCTCATCAAGAGAACTCATGGGGCATTCCACGGTTTTAATCTGATCGCAAAGAATTTTTAAAAAGCAGATGCTGGAACTGCACATTGTATGTGGGTTATTTTCTATATTTCATAGAATCATAGCATTCGAAGATACCTCAAGGGTCTTCCAGTCCATCCCCCTGCCATGCAGGAACTCAAAATCAAAGCATCCCTGATAGGTGGCCATCCAGCCTCTGTTTAAAGACCTCCAAGGAAGGAGACTCCACCAAAATCTCCGAGGGAGAAATGTGTTCCACTGTTGAACAGCTCTCACTGTCAGGGAGTCCCTCCTAATGTTGAGGTGGAATCTTTTCCTGTAGCTTGCATCCGTTGTTCTATCTCCTATTCTCTGGAGCAGCAGAAAACAAGCTAGCTCCCTCTTCAATATATCATCCCTTCAAATATTTAAAGAGGGCTATCATGACTGTCTCTTCTCCAGGCTAAACATACCCAGTTCCCTAAGTCTCTCCTCATAAGGCTTTATGGTTTCCAGACCCTTCACCATTTTAGTTGCCCTCCTCTGGACACACTCTAGTTTTTCAACATCCTTTTTGAATTGTAGTGCCCAGAACTGGACACAGTATTCCAGTTGGGGCCTGACCAAAGAAGAATACATTGACACTATTACTTCCCTTGATCTAGATACTATACTAATATTGATGTAGCCTAAAATCACATTGGCCTTTTTACCTGTCGCATCACACTGTTGACTCATATTCAACTTGTGGTCTACTAGGACTACTAGATCCCTTTCACACATAGCCTCATTAAGCCAGGAGTCTCCCATCTTATATCTATGCATTTCATTTTTTTTTTTTGCCCTAAGTGCAGTACCTTACCTCCATGTTGAAATTTTGTTAGCTTTGGTCCAGCTTTTTAATCTATTAAGGTCATTTTGAATATTCATCCTGTCTTCCAGGGTATTAGCTATTCCTCCTAATTTGGTGTCATCTGCAAATTTGGTAAGCATGCCCCCTATTCTTTCATATGTACACCTCTTTCTAACTTGCAGGTGCAGAAGAGATCCTTTCCACAGAGCTGGTGCCTGGAGATGTCATTGTGGTCCCACTGAATGGGATGATCATGCCCTGCGATGCTGTCCTGGTCAGCGGAACGTGCATTGTCAACGAAAGCATGTTGACAGGTGAGGGCAGAGTGGCTTGCCCTGCAAGTCCAGGGTCCATAGCTGGGAGCTGGATTGGGCAGACAGGACAGGTGTGTTTGTGTCTGGGGGTGACCATGCTTTTTTCTGTTGGTCTGATTTAAGGTGAAAGTGTCCCGGTCACGAAGACTAACCTGCCACATCCCATGGAGGATGCCAGAACTCTAGCGGATGAAGTCTACAGTCCCGAAGGGCACCGGAGGCACACACTGTTCTGTGGCACCACTGTCATCCAGACCCGCTTCTATAGCGGAGAGCTTGTCAAAGCCGTTGTTGTCCGAACAGGTAAATATGTCTCATAAGAGATGAACTGAAGGCTCTGGCTGACAATGATAGCCCCCCCCCCCATTTTGTCTGATGGTGGAGTGTGGCATTATGTTCCTTTGCCACTGTGGCTCAAGGTAAGATACGATGCCAGGCAGGCAGAGAGGATTCTTCTCACCTGTTCCCTGGGTACTGCTTCTTATCTGAGGATGCTGATAGGAGGGTGGGGGCACATGGCACTTGTCCTGGGGTTTCTCTCTCTTGAGGATCTCCTCTGAGAGGACCTGCCTGCCCCTCTGTCCCTTGCGGTCCCTTGAAAGGCTTTACTGTCCTTCAGGATGAGTCTTCTGCAAAGAGTCTGGTCAGTGTTTGCCAGGATCATAGAATCATAGAGTTGGAAGAGACCACAAGGGCCATCCAGTCCAACCCCCTGCCATGCAGGAACCCAAATTCAAAGCATCCCTAACAGATGGCTATCCAGCCTCTGTTTAAAGACCTCCAATGAAGGAGGATGAGTCTGCTCCCTCCTCCCATCAATAACATGCCATCTTGGCTTTCTGAGGTGGGGGTGGGTTTTGCCTGCTTCCCACGCATTCTCCAAAAGCGCCTCTTCATTTTGTAGGTTTCAGCACTTCTAAGGGGCAGCTCGTCCGCTCTATCTTGTATCCAAAGCCAATGGATTTTAAGCTCTACCGAGATGCTTACATGTTCTTGCTCTGCCTAGTGGGGGTGGCAGCTGTTGGATTTCTGTACACAGTGGTCATCAGCATTCTTCATGAGGTATGGTTCCAGCCAAACTCCTTTTTCCCCTTAATCTTCTCACCACCAGAGGCTGACCAAAGCGTCCAACAGATCAGAGTAAGTTTCAAGGGGGCAGCCATTGCCAGTCCATCTTCCCCCTTACAGTCTCCAGTTCTGACCCTAGGAATAAGTCTCTGTGCCACTGGATAAAGTTGCCAGGAGGCAATGGGCAAATCCTCTTCTTGGCTGCCAGGGAAAAGGGGAGGGTAACACCCTCCTACATCCTTTCACCTTGGCTGGTACTCCATTCATCAGAAGCAAGAGGAGAGCAGCTCCCTTAGCAAAGTATGGCTCTCAGTGTAAGAACAGGCAGAAAATTGTTAGTTTTGTAAGGGCTGACTTTGGAAGCCTTAGCTCAAGGAACAGGCAGGTGGGAATATCCCATGTGGCCTCTTGTAGTCCCAGCTGTATCTTCCAATATCTCCTTTGGGAGTTGCTGCCTGAGGCCAGACAAGACCACTTGGCCTTGTCAGTTCTCCTCTGAGGAGACAACAAGACTCTCACCCCTCTTGATTGTGGTGGTGGTGGTGGTGTCGTAAGCTGTTTGCACCTGTGGCTCCCTGACCACTCCACTAGGACCTTTTCCATGGCAGAGGTGTATGTGGTGGGGTCACAGAGTTCCAGGCCTGTATTCCTCTGAGGTTGGGAGCCCCTTTGGTCTCTTGGACCCAGGATCTGTCTCCTCCTCATGACAAGAAAAGGGTCTGGGGGCCAGTTTTCTGCCCTGGCACATTCTGGTGGCTGAGCAGTGCAAGGGAGTGGAAGCTGCAGTCTGCCTAAAACAGGTGGGCAAAGGGTAGCCTGCAGAACCCAGGACCATTTTTATGGAGCCCCCAGGGTCTGCCAAGAGTCAGATATTTTTTGACTGAGAGCCTTTAAGGCTGAAGTATAGTTCCACTAGGGTATAAATACTCTAAATAAAAAATAACTAAAATTTTATTTTGCTCCATAATGCCACCAAATACACTCTAGTGCTGTGGAAAATGTTTCTATTGTGTTTGGAGGCCTCTTGTCCCTCCCCCCTATGGGGGTTAAAAACAATTTTATATACAAAATTCTTGATAACAATTTTTTTTGTTCCCAAATACTCCAAAATGTCCATTGGAAGATGTAGCAGAGGGCTTTGCTGACCTTCAGCGGCGCTGGCTGTTTTTCCTTAAGCGTGATGCCTCTTGTTGCATAGGTGTCAGCTGAGATCATCATCATTGAGTCCCTGGACATCATCACCATCACTGTCCCACCCGCGCTTCCAGCAGCCATGACGGCTGGGATCGTGTACGCCCAGCGGCGACTGAAGAAAATTGGGATCTTCTGTATCAGCCCTCAGAGGATCAACATCTGCGGGCAGTTGAATCTCGTGTGCTTTGACAAGGTTCTTTCTTTGTTGATGTCCGGCCCCCCATGTTAGGTTCAGGATGAGGTTTGCTGGAAGGTCATCCCTTCCACTGGTCTTGAGCAGCAGCCTTCTTGTGGTCCATGGGGCTAGCCAGTGAGCATGCTTTACAGACAGTGAGTGAGCCCCGGGGGTGGCAAATGCCAGGGCTTCTTTGGCTGGTCTCACCCTAAGAACTGCAGCAAATCCCAGGGGTGGGGCTGGCCAAGGGCTAGTGGTCAAATGGCTCCCATGAGGGAGCTGGCTGGACGTGGAAGGACCAGAGACAGCTCTGAAGGGAGATAAATTTTTCCCCAAGAATATTGAGGGGCTTTCCCAACAGTGTTGCTTCTGGAAGTAGGGAGGGATGGCCCCTCCACCTTCCAGACTGGAAGCAGACTGCATTCAGCCCTTAAGAGTTTCATATAAACAAAGGAATCCATCCAGGCCTCTGTACAAAAAATTTAAAACATACTCAGAGGAAACCTACTGTTAAACTTTTATGGAGGCAAACTCAACTGAATCTGAGAAGCCCCAAAGAAATGTTAGAAATAGCTAGAAACCCAGGTGGGTAGCTGCGGGTTGTTTCTTGCTTCCTCAGATTCTGTTTTGAATTTCATTTCTCCCCTTTCTCCCCCTTTTGCAAGACGGGCACCCTTACTGAAGATGGCCTGGATCTTTGGGGATTCCAGAGGGTGGAGAACTCTCGGTGA
>JAIPUX010001880.1:122945599-122965825 GCA_020142125.1 Phrynosoma platyrhinos
GGCTGTGCCTGCCCCACTTTCCACCATTCTGTGTGCTGTGCCAGCTCCCTTCCTCTGGGAGGAAAATTTTATTCCTCTGGAATACTGCTGCAGAGGCTTCTGGGGGGCGGGTGCAGGGTTCCTTTGGAGGGCCAAATTGAAATGTTCTGGAAGTGGCTTGCACCTGGGAAGGTCAGAGTCCTGGCCAATCAGCGGCATGGCTCCATCTGGCTTCCGTTCCTCTCCATAGCTTCCTTTTGCCAGAAGAGAGTGCATGCAGCGAGGCCCTGGTCAAGTCCCCCTTTGTGGCCTGCATGGCGACCTGCCATTCCCTCACCAAGATCGAAGGAGTGCTTTCTGGAGACCCCCTCGACCTGAAGATGTTTGAAGCCACTGGATGGGTGAGAAGCAGCACCTGCCAGGGAAGGGAGGGTGCAGGTAGCAGGGCAAGTGATGCCCAAAATGCCAGGGAGTGAGTTGGTCATCTTTTAAATTGCAGATGAAAGGTATAGCAAATTCAGGGCAGAAGGCTCCCTGTGCTGGATCAGACCAAAGAAGGCTTGTTAGTGGCACTTTCCGTTTCCACATTGATCCATGAGATGCCCCAGTGGGACTAAGTCTGCTGGTAGGACAGGAGGTGGGCAAATGCCCCCCATCTCACCTTCCCCAGCGACTGATGCCTGGAGGTGTACTGTGCCTCTGAAGCTGGAGGATGAGCCTTCCCAACAGTGACTCTAAACTCCATGGATGGGTGCCTTTCAGGAGTGCTGTGTTGCATCTTCCTGCATGGCTGGTGACTGGTCTAGATTCCCCTTAGGAACCATTTCAGCTCTAAGATTCTGTGAGTCCATTTTAACTGCCCAGGCTCAGTGCTAGGGAATCATGGGAACTATAGTTTATTGTGGCACCAGAGCTCTCTGACAAAGAAGGCTCAATATCTTAAAAAAAACCAAACCCAATCCTCTACAATTCCCATGATTCCCTAACATTGAGCCAGGGCAGTTAAAGTGGATTCAAGCTGCATTATTTCTGGTAGTCTGTAAAGGCCCTCAGTCCCCTTTAAAAGCATCCAGACAGGCAACCACAATGCCATCTTGTGGTAGCGAATGCCATAGTTTAATTGCATTATGTGATTATTTTTTTAAAAATGTATTAACTTTAAGGCATCCAACAAATTAAATTGATGCAATTTAGCTGGAACATACAAAAAAGTTGTAGTTAAAATGATATTAATCTGTCAATAATACAATTAAAAACAATGCAGAGTATACAATTCAAAATAAGAAGTGGTATATAACAATTCAGTGGAGCATGCTGTCAAAAGCTCTACCTGTAAAGATGTCCAGTTCTTGAAAGTCTGTCTTGGCCTGCAGATGTAAGAAGGAACCGCTCGTCCCTCTTTTTCGCCTTGACCTTGGCACAGGACAGCCGGTGCAGCTTCTGAGCCACACAGTGTTGCCCTCTCCAGATCACAGAGGGCTCCTCTTCCTTTTTCCAAACAAGAAAGCCTGTTTATGCACCCACCCACCCCATGCCAGTAATGGGCTCTGTGTGGTTTGGTGGGTTTGGGGTAGGGCAGGGTGCCCTGCATTGCTCTTTTTCCATGGAAAGAAAGGCCGTGAGCTTTGGAAGACCTGCATCTGGGCTGAGGCTTCAAAGCAAACTGGTGGGGTGGGAGGGCTGACTAGAGGGATGGGGATACTTGACTGTATTTCATCTATTGTATTTTAATTGTTGTTGTAAGCCGCCCCGATTGCTTGCAGAGGGGCGGGGTAGAAATAAATTTTATTATTATTATTATTATTATTATGGTGTTGGTGCATCATGTCTGCCTGTGTCTGTGATTCATTCAGATTCTTGAAGAAGCAACAGAAGAGGAAACGGCCCTTCACAACCAAATTATGCCCACTGTGGTTCGACCTTCTAAGCAGTTCATTCAGGAAACTGCAAGCAACAAAGAAATGGTAAATCACTTCAGAGACTTCCTTTGCTGTCTTGTGGCCATTCTGCTCTTGACTTCATTTATTTTGTAGCAGAAGTCTTTGAGCCACAGGTTTGGAGTGGGGACCATCTGGCTGCTCTCTTCCCCAAAACTCTGGGTTGGTTGTCAGAATGGGGAGCAGCCAGGCTGGGAGGAAAAGCCATGGGTCACAGTTAGTACATCTTTGTTTAAAATATTTTACACCACATTTCCTAGGAAGGCATCCCTCAGGTCGATCCTAAAGGTTGAAATAGCATGTGTGCAGTAGCATCATATAGCAGGGACGTAAAGAAAACCCCTTTGGCTATGTGCGTTGGTCAGAGATTAAGGAAGCAAAGCTACAGGGTTGGCATAAGATACTTTACTGCCTGAGGTGAACAACAATATGACCTAGACCATTGCAGTTAATGTGTAGAATGGGGAGGGGGTGGAGAGCTAGAGCGGTCTAGCATTGGACTGGGACTCTTGGAGGGCAGGGTTCAAATTCCTGCTTAGCCACAGAAACCCCCTATGGGGGGGGGGACTGGGTGGGTCTCACTCATCCTCAGAAGAAGGCAAAGGCAAACCTCTGGGTAAAACTCTGGCCAGGAAAACCCTAGGAGAGGGCCTTCATAAGTGGACATCGATTGGAAGACAGATAACAACCTCATTCCAAGGACATAAGCTGGCAGGATTTTTGGCTGAGTCCTAGTTTAACCATCATACTGGGAAGATATTCCTTCCCCCTACAAGAGTGGAGGCAGTGGGGTGGCCAAGGGTCCCCCAGTAGCACGGAGAGCTCTGCCCCCTCGTCCAATGCAGAAGAGTGCTCCAGAGAGTCCAGCCAGGAAGCTGTGACTGCTGTCCTTCTTCAGCCTCTCCCATCCAAGGCAGTGGCTCTGCCCTGGCTAGTGTTAGGGCCAGTCCTGTTAAGCTTTCCTGGAAGATTATGGGGAGATAGTCTGCTGCATAGAGCAGGGGTAGGCAACCTTTCCCCTTTAAGGGCCAAGGGACTTCAGCTCCCAGAAGCCTCAGCCATGTTGGCCAATAGCTCCTGGGATTCTGGGAGCTGAAGTCCCTCGGCCCTTAAAGGGGAAAGAAAGGTTGCCTACCCCTGGCATAGAGCCTTGGGCAGTGATGGAGTTGGAGAGGTAGTAACAAAGTCTCTCTTCCCCCTCTTTCACTTTCCCCTCCCTTTGCAGGAGCTGTTTGAACTTTCGGTGAGTACCTTCCCTTTTGTTTCCTTGGCTGCCTTCCTGCCAATCCCCCCCCCCCCCCCCCCAATCCTCATCCTGTTGGCTGGTGTTTGGACTGACTCCTTCTCCTCCTCCTCCTCCTCCAACTGGGCCAGGCCAGCTACGAGATCGGCATTGTGCGACAGTTCCCGTTCTCTTCCGCTTTGCAACGGATGTGTGTGGTGGCAAGGGCCCTTGGACAGAAGAGGATGGATGCCTATGTGAAGGGGGCCCCAGAGGTAGTAGCTGGATTGTGCAAGCGCGAGACAGGTACGGGGGGGCAAAGGGGAAGAGAGAGAGACGATACACACCCTGATGATTTATGGCTGCTTTAAATATCATTGTGATTGTTATTTGTCCTGTTCTGTTTTTACTAGTCCCCAGTGACTTCGAAAGGGTGCTGGAAGAGTACACCAGGCAGGGCTTCCGTGTCATTGCTCTTGCCCACAAAAAGCTAGAATCCAAACTGACCTGGCACAAAGTCCTGAATGTTAGCCGGTAAGTTGGCACCAAGGGCAGTTCAGATCCCAGGTATACCTTCCATGCCCTGTGTACGCTTGGTCAGGCTTGACAGAAACCTCCTCTGTGGTGTTCTTTCTGAGAGATTGGTGTGTGGGTTGTGCCTGTAATTTGAATCCACATAATTTTGCTCTCTTGCAACACAGGGATAGGCAGTGACATGGGAGCCCGCAAACACCATTGCTTGCCTCTGTGGGCCACCCTTGGGCTTCCAGGTGTCCCAGAAGTAATGTCACACCACTTTCTGCCCCTGTTTTGGGGTGATTTTTAGACCCAATGAGGTGGTTTTGAGGCAAGGGTGGGGTTGGGGGGTTCTGGGGATATGGAAATGGCAATGATCCTGCAATATTGGTGAACAATTTTCTTCAGTTTTGGGCCATTGTCAGGTGGGAGAATTTTGGTAAAGGAACTGGAAGTCCCATTGGGTAACTTTCTGGAGACTTTGGGGCCACAAATTGCAGATAGTTCTGAAAAAGATTGCAGGGGAGAGATGGACTCCGGATGGCCTGGGGGAGTCTGAAGGTGGCTTTCCTTCTGCCGGGCCCCTGCATCCAACAGGAACGTCCTGGGCTTGGCAAAGAGGGTGGGGGCCTTGGGCTTTCCTTACCAGCTTCCTGGCAGGCCTCCCCTTCTTAGTCAGCCCTCAGCGGCACTCTGCAGTTGGCCTCTGACAACAGGGATCGGTTCCACGGTAGCCCTCATGCCCTGGATCACGTTCTTCCCCAGATGTAGGCCTACTGCTCAACACCTTGCTTTAAATTTCGGAAATGTATCTGTTAGTCAATTGGCCTGCCCACCTTCTACCGGCAGTTAGGTCCTTGGATCCAACCTGATCCAACTTGGTAGTGTTGTTTTCAGGGATAAAGTTCCTGAAGCTCTGAACCTCGCCACTCTGAGTCGGCCTTTTCTCATAGAATCATAGAATTGGAAGAGACCTCAAGGGCCGTCCAGTCCAACCCCATTCTGCCATGCAGGAACTCAAAATCAAAGCATCCCTGACAGATGGCCATCCAGCCTCTGTTTAAAGACTTCCAAAGAAGGAGACTCCATTGCCCTCCGAGGGAACATCTTCCACTGTCAAACAGGTCTCAGTGTCAAGATGTCTCTCCTAATGTTGAGATGGAATCTTTTTTCCTGGAGCTTGCATCCGTTGTTCCAAGTCCTGTTCTCTGGAGCAGCAGAAAACAAGCTTGCTCTGTCCTCAATATGACATCCCTTCAAATATTTAAACAGGGCTGTTATATCCCCTCTTAACCTTCTCTTCTCCAGGCTAAACATACCCAGTTCTCTAAGATTATTATTATTATTATTATTATTATTATTATTATTATTATTATTATTATTATTATTATTATTATTATTATTATTATTATTATTATTATCATTCATTCATTCATTCATTCATTCCTCATAGGGCTTCATGGTTTCCAGACCCTTCACCATTTTAGTTGCCCTCCTTTGGACACGCTCCAGTTTCTCCACATCCTTTTTGAATTGTGGTGCCCAGAACTGGACACAGTATTCCAGGTGGGGTCTGACCAAAGCAGAATACAGTGGCACTATTAGCTTCCTTGATCTAGACACTATACTTCTATTGATTCAGCCTAAAATTGCATTGACCTTTTTAGCTGCAGTATCACACTGTTGACTCATGTTTAACTTGTGGTCTACTAGGACTCCTAGATCCCTTTCACACATGGTTTCCTTAAGCCAGGTGTCTTCCATCTTATATCTATGCATTTCATTTTTTTGCCTTAAGTGCAGTACCTTACAATTCTCCGTGTTGAAATTCATTTTGTTAGCTTTGGCCCAGCTTTCTAATCTATTAAGGTCATTTTGAGTTTTCATCCTGTCTTCTGGGGTATTAGCTATTCCTCCTAATTTGGTGTCATCTGCAAATTTGAAAAACATACCCCCTATTCCTTCATCCAAATCATTGGTAAAGATGTTTAATAGCCCTGGACCCAGGACTTAACCCCACTGGACACCCCACTGGTCACTTCTCTCCAGGATGAAGAGGAGGAGCCATTGCTGAGCAGCCTTTGGGTTCGGTCAGTTATTAATCCACCTAACAGTTGCATTGTCTAGCTCACATTTTACTGTCTTGTTTGCAAGAACTCTGTGAGCCACCCACCACAACCACAGGGGTCGATGGATTCAGCCTTAACTGGCATTGTGTGTTGACCCCCCCCCCCCCCATTGTTCCTCTCTCTGTGTCAGTCTTGCACTTAATCTCCTCTACTGCTTTGCTGCCTGGTTCACATCATTTGCTATGGCCCCATGGCAGCTCTTGTTGCTCCACACTTGCATTCTGCCACATCCCTGTCTCCTCTGACCCCTGAACCTGGATTAATTTTGCTTTCAGGTGAATCAGCAGTTGACAGTCCTTGTTGGTTCCTAAACAGAGTGTGTTCGTGTGTGTCCCCTGCCCCCATCTGTTTTGCTGCAGAGATGCCATTGAGGCCAACATGAACTTCATGGGCTTAATCATAATGCAGAACAAGCTCAAGCCGGAAACCCCGGCTGTGCTGGAAGATCTGCACAAAGCCAGCATCCGCACTGTAATGGTCACAGGTTTGTAGGCCACCCTTCTGGCCCCTTCAGGTTGCCAAAGCCTTGTGGGGTGTTGTACAAAATGGGCACACATGAGCCCAGGCTTCTTGTCCTATTGCTGTTGGGTTTGGCCCTAACCTGTTGTTTCCTCAGGGTTAGGTTTGGCTCCAGCACGATTGCCTGTGGGTCAGGATGAGAGTGGCAAATGGGTGAATTCTTTGTTTAAACAGTAATGGTTTAAACAATAATGGTCTTTGTTTAAGAGGTTGGGCATAGGGCAAAACCAGCTGGGGAGGAAGGGATCAGGCTGTCCCAGAGGAGAGTTTTGCCAAAGGAGAGGAGAGAGCCAAAGGGAAAGAGAGCGGCCCAGGAAGATGGTCGAGGTGGCATGGCCTGATGCTTTCCTGTGTGTGTCTTTGCCTTTGCAGGAGATAACATGCTGACGGCCATCTCTGTGGCCAGGGACTGCGGGATGATCCGGCCTCAGGACAAGGTGATCATTGCTGACGCGCTGCCTCCCAAGGATGGCCAGCCAGCTAGGGTCAACTGGCATTACGCTGATGCCCTGCCCAAAGGTCCCAGTGCCTCACTAGCCATTGACGTGGAGGTAACTACAGAGCCAGCTGGTCAAAGTGGGGGATTTTATTATTATTATTAGTCTGGATGTAGATGTTTTAATTTATTTATGTCCCGCCTTCCTCTTAATACAGGACTCAAGGCGGCTAACAAATCCAAAACAATCCCGATTGCTCTGCAGAGGGGCAGGATATAAATAATAATAATAATAATAATAATTATTATTATTATTATTATTAAAACAGTCTTAAGTTAACACAGTAGAGAAAATTAAAAATACAAAGTTTAAAAAACAATTAAACAATTAAAAACATTACATTATTAAAATTTTAGTTTAAAACTCTGTAAAACAAAAACAAAATAGCATCCATGTCATGTGAAGGCCTGGTGACATAAAAAATATCTTTACCTGGCCCCAGAAGGACAGCAGGAAAGGAGCCATCCTGGCTTCTGTAGAGAGGGAGTTCCAGAACTTGGGAGCAGCCACTGAGAAGGCCCTTTCTCTTGTTCCCACCAAACACATCTGAGAAGGGAGTGGGACAGAGACCTCAGTACTCTGGGGGGCTCATACAGGGAGATATGGTCCTTCAAATAGCCTGGACCCAAGCCGTATAGGGCTTTATAGGTCAAAATCAGGACTTTGGGGCCCTGTGGAGTAGCCAGCAGCCATTTGCCCCAGTGGAATCAGAAAGGAGGGACCAGTGGCCAGGCAGTTGTGTGCTCTCACTTCCTTCCAGCAACTGAATGGTAGGACTTTTGGTGAAGAGGAGAATGCAGAGAGTAAGCTGAGGAGTGTGCATACACCTGTGTGTAAGCATCTTCAGGAGTTGCTTTCTCCCCCACACACCTACAAGCCTTGTCACCCCCTTCCTCCCTGATGACTTTCAACCAACAACCCAATCTTGGACAGAGGGCCGGGAGGGAGGTTCTGCCAGAGGCTGAAGGGAGTGTTTAGAGAAGGACTGACATGTGTCTGTTCTGCCCAGTGTTGCTCCTGACCGCTGATCTCTTCCCCTAATGGTCAAATGCAGCCCCCCCGCAAGTGTTGGTTGAGTAATACACATTTGCAGTGGTGTGGCATGCATCCCAGTCCTTGATGGTCTATAAACTTATCACAGAAGTTGATGAGCCACCAAGCCACTTGAGCAGGTGGGTGCCATTTGCTGAAAGGCCTCTTCGTCCCCCTCAGAAGGCAGAGCGGATTCTCCTTGGTTGAAGGTTTTTCAGGAGAGGCCATCTTCTTTGGCAGCAGGGTCGATAACCCTTTAGGGTCCTTTCCAACTCTATACAGTTCTAGGATCCTGTGAACAACTGGTTTTCCTTGCCATGGGCCATGCTGGCTGGGGCTCATGGAAATTGTGGTCCAGCAACCTGGAGGCTGCCCTTGGGGCACCACTGGTTGCAGGAGAGGCCGTCCCTCCAGGAGACAGATCCAGACAGAACACCTCTTCCAAGGTGGCTCCCACATCTTCAAGTGTTTCCCTCTGGAATGCCCTTCCTCGGGAGGCTAGGGTGGCCCTTCCTTGCTGGCCTTTCACCGGCAAGTAAAACCATTTTTTATGCAGGCAGGCATTTTGTATATAATGCAGGGCGTTTTTTATGTAGTAGGTGGTTTTTTTAGTCCGTTTTTAACTTTTGTATATTTTATGTGATTTTATACTGGATGTAGGTGTTTTAATTGTTTTGAACTTTTTGAGATTTTAAATGTTTTATCTATGATCCACTTTAGGTCCCTCCAGGGAGAAAGGCGGCATATAAATGAAACAAACAAATTATTTTATTAAGAATAACATATTTTAATAAGTGTGTCACCAAATTAAACAGGGTGTTTTATTCTGATGTGTTATTTGAGACATGAGACTGGAGCCTCATGGTGCCTCAAAACAGAATCCCAGCGGGTGCTAAACTGTGGGTGCAGGTTGTCTCAAACCAGGCATTTGGCTCACATTTATCACTCAGATGCCCCACTCCTCCTCTGCCCTCCCTCCTGCAAATCTCTGCCAGGTGACTGCCAGCTTTGGCCCTAGGCTTCCAGCTTCCTCTAAAAGAGCAGCAGGAGTTGGAGTGGCTTAGAGGTTTTTCCAAAGGAAACAGGTGTTGCCAGATTCACTTCTCTTTCCTTATACAGGATATCCCTGTTAAACTGGTGCATGAAAGCTTTGAGGACCTCCAGGTGACCAAATACCATTTTGCCATGAATGGGAAGTCCTTCGCTGTGATCCAGGAACACTTTCAGGATCTCGTCCCCAAGGTCTGCATCAGGCATTTGGCACAGCCTGATTTGGCAGGGAGGAAGCGGGGGGGGGGGGAATTCAGTTCTTTGGCAGCCCTACATGTGTCAGGAAGAGGGAGGGATAGGCAGGCATGATCACAACAGCCTTTGGTAGTGCAGCTGTGCAAAAAAAGAAGAAGGGGGCATTTTGCAGGCTCAAAAGGAAAGAAAAACTCCAAGTGGCTTATGTGTTTAGTTAGTCAGTGGTGCCCTGCTTCCTCCAAGAGTGAGCCCAGCTTTTCTAGAGCTCCATCCTTCTGCTTCCTGGGGTGACTCATCCCGAGGGCAGCCAAACATACCTCTGTGCCCTGTTGTGACCATCCCCTATTGCCAACGCAGCCTCAGTTACAATAACTAAGCTAAGTGATGGTGAATAAAGGGGCAGAGCTGTGGTTGCAACTGTGCCTTCTGCATGTAATGCTGACCTCTCCACTGCTTCTATGCCACTCTCACCAGTGGGTGCCTCTATGGAAGCTCCCTTCCCTGCAAGACACAGCAGCACAGCCACACACACCTACCATGTGTTTGCTGCTTGCACCAGTGATAGACTGCTCCAAATCTTGGAGGTTCTTCCCAGCCTCAGAGAGACTCTTCCTCCTCCATGATTTGGCCATGGCTTTTCAAAAGCCATTTCTTCTGCACCTTGGTAGGAGGCAGTTGTTCCTCCCTGCTAAGGATCACCTGCTCTCTCCTGCATTTGTGGGAAACCCAGAGAGTTTCCAGCATTACAAGAGAAGGGAAAGTCTCTCTCTTTAATCCATGGTGTGAGCTGTCCAGATCCCATTTAAATGCAAAAACCAATTCAATGCAAAAACAAATAAAAGCAACATTTTCTGTTCACCATTTCGTGCTCCTGCACCCAAGAGTTAAACCCCCAGTTCTTCAGCCTCTCCCCCGATCCCCTTAGGTGGTCTTTTTGTGCCCCTTTCCCCCAGTGCAGTGCAGTCTTGGGGCCACCAGAGACATGTCAGTGGCAGGCCAGGAAACGCTGCTTCTACATACTGCAGAACCACCCCTCCCCAAGTGGACCCATCTGGGGCTTGAGCATCTCCCTGCTCTGGGGCTTTCTGTGGGTTTCCATGTGACGGGAGTGGTAAGAAGACCTGTGTTTTTCAGCTTGTGCTGCATGGCACCGTCTTTGCTCGCATGGCACCGGATCAGAAAACCCAGCTTGTGGAGGCTTTGCAAAATGTGGAGTAAGTATTACCCTGCTCCTGCTGGAGCCACTGCCACAATTGCTGATCCTGCCGCCTTCCTTACCTTCACCTTCACCTTCTGGTGTTCTGGGTGGTCTGTCTGGCCTTTGAAGTGCGGGTCTTTTGAGGTCCTAAAGGTTGGTTCGTAGCTGTGGAGAAGGAGCGCCACCTGGCAAGAGAAGCCACTTGGCTGGCAGGTGGATGTTTTTCTGCAGGCCATTTTTGCTTGTGCTTTATATTCCCCTCGGTGTGGTGGGCTTGGGGTAGGTGTGTGGCATGTTGCCCCTTTCTTCAGGCAGCCTGTCCTAGATGGGTTCCAGGGGCATCAAGGAGATTGAGGGGGGGATCCCTGCATTCCCCCACATGTTGTAGAAAAGTACAAAATTGTGTTTTAAAATTGGTTTTCAAACTTTTTGTAAACATTTGTTGTTAAGGAAGCTGCCTTGGGTGCTGGCCTGGGAGAAAAGCAGCATAGAAATAAAGTAAATAAATAAATAATACCAATCCTTAATTATATGGAAGAGGAAAGGTGTTTGTTGGAGAGGGAAATGAAATGGGGGAGGAGGGCTGCTTTCTATGTTTCTCTTTTGCTTCCTCTGGACAGAGCTTCTTGGCAGGCCTCTCCTTTTTTTCTCTCTCTCTGCATCCAGAGATGGAGAGATTGGCATAATTGGGGGGGGGGGGTTCAATAGGGCTGGCTCCGCAAGGAATGACTCCTTCTGGAGGAAGAGATGAATGGAGGAAGGGGAGAGGGAGGAATCCTGCTGAGTACTTGATTCCCTTCACCCCCCAAACACCTTTTTGTCTCAACCTTCAGCCAAGGTGGCTGACGTTGTGTCCCTTTCTGTAGAAGCACAAAGGTCCCTACTGGTGACCAGGACCCTTGGGAGGTGCTTTGCTTCTTGCTTTCTCCCACACGTGTGCAAGGTGTGGACCAGGGCTGTGTGTGTGTTGCAGCCCTTTGTCCTACAGCACAGTGGGGATCCTGGCTTTGGCATGGCACTCCTGCTTGCTCTCTCTCATGAAGATTTAAGATCAAATGGGTTGCTCTCTTGGTGTGTCCTAATTATGGGCCTTGGTGTCTCCCCAGCTGGGAAAAATGGAACCATGTTGACAGCGGTGCACTGCCCCAGTGTGCCAGGCCCTGCCCTGTGCCTGCCCTGTTTGGGTCTTGGGTGGCGCTCTAATTAGAGCCCCACATGGTGGTCTCCAGAGAGCCATATGAAAGTAGGAATATTGGGCTGAGAGGAGTGAATTTGGGCCAAAATCCAGTGAGGCCCTGATATGCACCCTCCCAATGTTTTTGTGCTTTTTACAGTTACTACGTGGGCATGTGTGGCGACGGGGCAAATGACTGTGGGGTGAGTATTTGTGGCTGGTTAGAACATGGTTCCCATTTGACTCCTTAATCCTGATGGTTGAAAGTAATGCTCACTCTTCTCTCTCCATATTCTCCCCTCTGCCCTGTTAAATTGGCAGGCACTAAAGCGGGCACATGGTGGCATTTCCCTTTCTGAGCTGGAGGCTTCTGTAGCATCACCCTTCACCTCCCGGACCCCCAGCATCTCCTGTGTGCCAAACCTGATCAGGTAAAGGGATACTCAAGAGGTTTCCGAGGTTCTCACGATGCCCTGCTAGGGTCTGGTGCAGGGCAGGTGGCATGGTGGTCCTGGTGCCCAGCAGAGCAAACCAGTCGGATGTTCCTGCCAGAGTGTCAGGCTCTGAGTGAGGAGGGCTTGGTGCGGATCTGGCAGATGGGGCAAAAGCAGAGGACTGGGGATCATTCACAACCTGGAAGGGATGTGGGATTAGCTGCCCCAGGTAGCCTCTGAACAACCCCAGAGGGCAGGGCAGGAACAAACTTGTCCCCATGTTGCATACTCAGCAGCCCACCAGGACACTTGCTCAGTTATTCTGTCTGCCTGTAGCAGATCCCACTTCATGGTGGGTGATTTCCTTTCTCTCAGCCATGGATCTGCCTTCTGGCTTTTGCCCTTCCACAAGGTATGGTGCCTGTATGTGAAGGCTTTTATTTACTCACACAAAATCTATAAGCTTGCTGTAGCATTTTTTTTTTAATTGAGCTGGAATTGTTTGATGCCTGACTTCACCTGAGAGGTGACAGCGTCTCCTTGGAAGGATGCCTGAGTTGTTCGGCCAGGGCAGCCACTGTGCCTTCCACCACCCAGCTCCCCATTCCTTTGTGCCCTTGGCTGCTCACCAAGGAGTAATCAGGGGCCTTCCTTGGATATTATTGTGTGGATGCCATTGTTTCCACAGGGAAGGCCGCGCTGCTTTGATAACTTCCTTCTGCGTGTTCAAATTCATGGCTCTGTACAGTATCATCCAGTATGTCAGCGTCACCCTCCTTTACTCAGTGAGTATTTGGAAAAGGCTATCAGCTCCTTTCCCTCTTGTTGGCTCAGGTACGAGGGGCTCCATACCTTCCTTGGACACCCCCCTCTCGCTTCAGCAAGCACTGAGGTAGTAGGCAACACAGGGGTATAACTCAACAGTTATGCACTGATTCTGAGCAAAAGGTGTGTTACCATCTTTCCATTCCTCATCTCATTTCAGCTACAAATGCTGAGGAGGAGAGGGCAGAATGGCATCCTTAGTTACTTGGGAACCTGAAATCCTGGGGGAGGAGGGGGCTGGGCCAGTTGGGATGGCTGCAGAGCAAGCCCTGACTCCACACAGCCGTGGGGTGAGCACAAATCTCCCAAGCTCATAGGGGACCCTTAAGTGCTTCTCCAGGGCATGGCGAAAATCCTGCTGCAAAGTGTCATTGGTGCTTCCCTTCTAGGTCCAGAGCAACTTGGGAGATTTTCAGTTCCTCTTCATTGACCTTGCCATCATCTTGGTGGTGGTCTTCACTAGTGAGTATTGTCCCAGGCTCTCTTGTGGTTGTCTCTTTCTCATTTAGAAGGGCTTAAGTCAGCCCTCCCTCTGCACTCAGCTGCCTGCAGAACAGCCCTGCAGAAATGGTGTGTGTGTGTGTGTGTGCGTGCTCCAATTGAGGTTTCAGACACAGGGCTCCTCTCACTCTCCACTGTGGCTCTGACTAAGTCCCTGGAGCCCTAGGAGAAAGGTGGCTGCTGAGAGCAATGGGAGCTGTCATGGATTCCACATGAGCATGGTGTTTCAGACTTGCACTCCCATGTCAGTCCTCTGTCCTAGTCAAAAGAACAGCTCTCATGAGCTTCTTGCTGTGGAGGGAGATGAGAGAGACCAGAGACCCTGCTCTCTAGTCCCTTTTCACAGCAATATGCTCACAGCAGCAGCTCTTTCGGCCAATGTTGAGTACAGACATGCGGATGGGGTTTGCCCCAGGTGTGCCAGTGTGCAAAACAAGTGTGATTCATGTCAGTTCTGAGTGAAAAGCTTTGCTTCATGGAGGTGCACCTTTCTCTTGCTTCTTGCATTTACGCAGTGAGCTTGAATCCCGCATGGAAGGAACTGGTGGCACGGCGGCCGCCCTCCGGCCTCATTTCGGGGGCCCTGCTCTGCTCTGTCCTTTCTCAGATCCTCATCTCCCTTGGCTTCCAGACCTTAGGATTCCTATGGGTCAGGCAACAGCCCTGGTACGAGACCTGGACCCCACTCTCAAAGTAAGTGGGCAAGGGGCCTCAGGTGTTGCAGTAGGACTTGCGGTGGGTTTCATTTCTAAAGGCCTTTGTCTCTGTGTGGAGTTGGCAGAGTGTGCACTGCATGGACTACCCTTTAATGTCCAGAAAGGGGAGATCCTGCCATGGGGACATGTGGGTGGCCAGCACATACAGCAGGATCTCCTTTTGTGCCCTTGCAACAACTCTGAGGAAGCCTCATGATTCCAGGGAGCAGAGGGGGAGCTGAGGCTCATAGGCCCCTGGGGAAGCACAATGCTTGATTGACTGATTGATCAACTGCATTTATATATTGCCTCCCAGCCACTAAGGGCTCCCCAGGTAATTTAAATGCTTTAAATCATTTAAAGCATTACAGAGATTTAAAAAAAAAAACCTTTAAAAGCACATTAACCTACTCATTAAAAACAGTCTAAAATTTTAAATATGCTTTAAAACCGCACAGATTCAGACATGGGGCACAACCCTTTTAGCTGCCCACTGGGGTGTGGGGAATTCCTTACTATTAAAGTAATACTCCACTGTCCTAAATGTCTTGGAGGAAGGATGCCTTTTAAAAACAGAGTTGACCATGATGAAAAAGATCCTTTTCTGTCTGTTGTATGATGAGATGGTTGTTTGATAAGTTCAGCGTGCATACTACTCAAAACAGGCCTTCTGAAGTGACAGGCACACTTCTTGGTTGTAGATGAGACAGACACGGGTGTGAATGTGTGCACACACACCATCAGACGAGGCCTCCTCTTAACAGTCACAATGGCCTCCTGGAGGAGAGTGGGGGAGCCGAGGGCTTTAGGGAGAGACCCATGTTCCCTCTGCAATTTTTGTAACCATGTGCTATTCACAGGATTGTTGTTAATAACAGAAGTAATAAACAGTGTTCTGTGCAATCATGCTGGCCACATGATCACAGAGTAGTCTCTGACAACGCTGGCTCTTTGGCTTAGTAATGGAGATGAGCACAGACCCCTATGGTCTTGACAACCTTGTCAACAGGGAATACCTTTACCTACCTAATAATATCCCCAGTTAATTGGAGATTACCTTTTTAATTGTTCAGATTTTTGAAAATGATTAACCTTTTACACAAATGTGGTAGCCCTCAGAAGAACAGGTAAAGTGAGCTGATTTACCAAAAGGTTCCCAGTGCCTGGAGGGTTGAGCTGCCAGGCTTTCCTTTGTCTGTCTGTCTTTGTCTGGGTGGGATGGCCAGTTGGCAGAGGAAAGGCAGGAGGCCAGGAGGGGAGGCTGTGGGGAGGCCAGGGGGGGCTCTGTTTCAACATAGAGACTCCACTGCACTCGGCTCTGACTCTGTGTGGATGGACATGCATGTTCCAGCGCTTGTGATGTATCCGGAGTCCCCTTTGCCAATGGGTCGCAGCACAACAACACACCCGTTCATGATGAGCACAACATCCGAAACTACGAGAACACCACCATCTTCTTCATCTCCAGCTTCCAGTACTTGATAGTCGCCGTTGCCTTTTCCAAAGGGAGGCCTTTCCGGCAGCCTTGCTACAAGAACTGTAAGTACTCAAGACCCAGCCGAGTTGCTCCGGGAACAGTCTCAAAACCTGCCACAGTAGAGTTTCTAGGGCAATTTGGGAAAGGAGAGGGTGGCACAGGAGGGCAGCCCTGCCAAGCAAACCAAAGGATCTCTTAATGGTGTTGTCAGGCTGGCATCCTTGTGTGCAGCAGAGCTTTGCTTGCTTGCAAACATAAAGACTTCATGTGGCACCAGTTGGATGGATCCTTTCAGAAGGAATAGTTTCCTCCTTGGTTGTTCTGGCCTGAATGAGAAGTGAAGGAAGTAATGGAGGGGAGGATTGTTTGGAAGGAAGACACGAAGTCCTGGAGGGCAAGCACAGAAATGGGCTGTAGAAAGTGTCTTTCCCAGATTGTTTGTTGTGTGCCTTCAAGTCGTTTCCAGCTTAAGTTGACCTAATTTGTTCAGAGGAGGTTTGCTATTGACATCTTTTAAGGCTGAGAGCATGTGACTTGCCTAGGGTCACCCAGTGGGTTTCATGACCAAGTGGGGAATCCAACCCTGGTCCCGAGAGTCATAGTCCAACACTCAAACTACTACGCCATGTTGGCTCTACTCCCAGATTGTCCAAGCGTACCATAGTTTTATTAGGCTGACCCAGAAGGTCACAAAATCTGCAGGTCTTTGAGATCTCTAGGTTATATCAGATCTGTTTTTGTCTGAGGCAAGATCTTGTTGTTTCCCTTCAAGTTGTTTCCAAGTTATGGCTACCCTAAGGCAACCCTACCACAGGGTTTTCCAGGCAAGATTTGTTCAAGAGGTTTGCCATTGCCTTCCTCCCAAGTCTGAGAAAGTGTGACTTGCTCAAGGTTCCCAGTGGGTTTTCATGGCTGAATAGGAATTTGAACTTTGGTCTCCAGAGTCATTGTCTGATGCTCAAACTACTACACCACACTGACTCAAGACAAGCTCTAGAGATCACAAAAACATATATTACATGGATTTTGGGTTTTATCTGAATTGGTGGCATTTCTGGGGAGGATTGGGTTTTGCAGTGGGGGCAGGAAGGAAGGGGGAAGTCAGGGCACTCTTTGGCCCTGAGGAGAGAAAACACTGCCAGGCTATGGGCAAGCCAGAAGGTGTCCAGGATGACCATATAAATAAATAAATAAATAATTTTTTATTTTTACCCCGCCCCTCTGACGAACAATTGGGGCGGCTTAAAATTCGTACAACATATTAAATACAATACAAAGTCCCCAAACCCTCCCACCTCTTAAAAATAAATTAAACTAGTATAACATTAAAAACATGATAATTAAAACATCAGTTAAACAAAAAGAAGTAACAAATAAATAACAAAAGACAGCGCAGCAATTGCTGCCAAGATGGGTGAAGAGAGATGGGGGGGAGGACTCCTGAGGCCAGGAAATTATTCAGGAAAGGCCTACCGGAAGAGATCCGTCTTAACAGCCTTTTTGAAGCTGTTTAGCGTTGTAATCTGATGGATCTCGTCCGGCAGGCCGTTCCATAATCTGGGGGCGATTAAGGAGAATGCCCTCTGGGAGGTTGCAGGCAGCCTAGATTTTAATGGCTGGAGCAAATTCCTCCCAGGGGATCAGAGAGTTCTGGAAGCCACCAAGCCCTGTGAGGAGCTGCTGAGGGAGCTGGGCATGTTCAGTTTGGAGGAGAGAAGACCGAGAGGGGACATGGTGCGGCTATCTTTAAATTCCTGAAGGGATGCCATCATGTAGAAAGTAGAGCCAGCTTGTTTTCTGCTACTCCAGAGAGCACTAGAATACAAACTAATGGGTTCAAATTACAAGAAGAGTGATCCCTCCTAAACGTTTGCAGGAACTTCTTGACTGTCAGGGCTGCTTTGAGGGGGGACTATGGACTGCCTCAGTGGGTGATAGAGTCTCTCTTTTTGGAGGTCTTTAAACAGTGGTTGAATGGGCATCTTTTAGGGGTGTGGCAATTGTGTATTCCTGCATGGCAGAAGGGGGCTGGACCTAGATGACCCCTAGGATCCCTCCCAACTCTGTGATTGTGTGACTTCAGGAGAGAGGCACCTGTGCCAAGAGGTATCCCTCCACTTCCCTTCTACCAGCCCATGGGGGAAGTGCTGCCTGCCATGTGGAGACCAAGGGGGGGCCCTCGCTCTCCCTTCATTTCCTCTGGGGTTATGCCAGGGGGTGGGGTCCACACCAGATTGTAACCTTCAGGGCCACTCTGCCCGTCTCTCCTTCACAGATCTCTTTGTGATCTCCATCCTTGTCCTGTACGCCGTCATCCTCGCCATCCTGCTGCATCCAGTGGCATCTGTTGACACTTTCCTGGAGGTAAGACTGAAATATGCTGCGCTCTCTCCCCACTCCCCAGTTCCCCCATGCCAGCCCCAGCTGTGCCCCCAGTGCAAGGGAGCTTTGACTTTGGCTTGCTTTCAGATTTGATAAGAATCCCCTTCACTCTGTTACCTAAATCAGTGGTTCTGATCCTTTGGTCCTCCATTTATTTTGGACTTCATATGCCAGAAGCCCCAGCCAACTTGGTCAGTAGCCAGAAATGATGGGAGCTGAAGTTCAAAACCTTTGAAGGACCAAAGGTTGGGAAGCACTGATCTAAATCATTGATAAAAATATTGGAGAGCCATGGCCCCAGAGGAGAATCCTGCAGCACTCCAAATCTGAAGCACAGACACTAATGATAACTCTTGAGTTTTCCAATCAGTTATAGATCCATCTGAAGTTGTTTCAGTCTATTCCATATTTAGTAAATTTGCTGATCAAAATATCCTGATGGACCTTATCAAATGCTTTGCTGAAATCCAGATAAATGACAATTGGCAGGATTTGCATTGTCATCAAGATACTTGCAAACAGGCTCCTAATATTTTCCTGGTATTGAGGCCAGGCTGACTGGCCTGTAGGTTCTTGGACCTTCTTTTCTGCCTTTTTTTGAAAAGAGGGGCAATGTTTGCCCTTTCCCAGTGCTCTGGCACCTCACCCATTCTCCAAGATTTCCTAAAAATAATGGCAAGTGGTCCTGTGTGCACAAGTTCTTTCAGTACTTTGGAATGCAGCTCATTTGGCCCTACAGATCTGAACTCATTTAAGTTAACTAGGTGATTTTCAATTAACTCCTTATCAGTCTCAATTTGCCAAGGCCTCTGCTGGTGCATGGAAGTGCACAGTCCTCTTTTAGGGTGGGGGGACTGAAACAAAATAGGTATTGAGCATGCTGCCTTTTTGTTGTGATCTGTTGGCATTTTACCATCTTTGCTGAGCAGCAGTTCCACCATAAAAAAAACCTTAGCATCCCCTCTTTCCAGTTCTAGATGGGAAAGCAAGGGGTCGCTGGGGTTTTTTATGTCTACCCACCCAACCCTTCCTGGTTCTTGCCTAGATCACAAGGATGCTACTGGAAATTCTGTAGAGCAGCACGCAAATGGAAAAGAATGCCCCCACCCCCAAACGAACCAAGAAAGCTAAAGGCATGAACCACAGACCACTAAGAATAAGACAGCCCCAAATACCCAACATACATGTGTCTTTAATAAAAAGCAATTGATTCATGTCTGCTTTTCAAATAACCACATTGAACATAGCCTTGTCCTCTTGTTGCGATGAACATGAATCCAACATAGAGGACAGAGAAGTAGAGAGCTATCTCCACCCGTTTGTGGCTTCTTGGGCCTTGTCCTGTTGTGTCATGGGCTCAGCCACCAGGTTTGCCACCTTGCCATGGCCTTTCTGAATAAGAGCAGCAAAAATCTTGAGCCGTGGTTCCCTCATTATGTGTGTTTACATCCAAATCTGTATCCAAGTAGGGAGTGACACAGCTCCTCTTTCTTTGGATCAGTCTCCTGCCCAACACTTCTACTCTCTGTACATACAGCCCAGTGGAGGAGAGTCTTGGGGGGAGTATTTATTGGAGGGGTGTACATGCAGTGACCCTTTTGAGTAACTAAAACTTTAAGGACAGCCCCCCCCTCCCCCAGGCTGGAGCAAGCCCAGTTCAGAGACCTCTATGTTGGGGCTGGCCAGCTCAGAAGCATCCAGCTGGAGTTTTCTGTTTGGAGGGACGTGAGACCCACCTCTCCATTCTCCCAGACTCGAGGTGGGTCACTTAGACCCAACCAACTCTGTCCCCCCAGTGAAGACCCTCTATCCAGAGGCTGAGGTTGTGGGGCCATTCTATGGTGGCTGGAGGAAGGGTGGTCTTTTGGTGTCTGTGAACAGTGCTGCTTCCCTCCCTTCTAACAAGACTCTTGCTTCTGTTTGTGTCTATGTCTGTGTGTGTGTTTGTCTGTTGGGGTGGGACCTTTGTTTTGCAGCTGGTTTGTGTGCCCTACTCGTGGCGGCTCACAGTCCTCCTCATCGTTGTCATCAATGCCTTTGTCTCCATTCTGGTGGAGGTGAGTAATTTGGGGTCTCAGGTGTAAATGACAGGTGAGGGTGGGAGCAATAGGGACTTGGGAGGTTGATTTTGTTAAAGTGTCAAATCAAATGTTTCATAACTCAGAAGACAGTTGCAGTTTTTAGAACTCGGTATTACCAAGCCTTCATAATACTCCCCAAGGCCCCATGCTGCCCTGATGGGTCTCTGAAATCCCTTTTTTTTTTTTTTTTTTTGAAGGTGGGGGGGAGAAATGAGACTGACTGTTGGAAGGCCAAGTCAGACCCCCCCTGGGGTGGGGGAGACAGAGGGAGGTGAACTCAGTGCAGTCATCTCTCAGCTGAAACATGCACATGCATCTGTGCACACGCACACTTTTGCAGTCAGTTGAATTCAGAGCAGTGCTGAATTAAGTTATAGAAGAGG
>JAIPUX010001880.1:123001605-123013377 GCA_020142125.1 Phrynosoma platyrhinos
AGAAGAGGCGGCCAGCCTCTGCCCTCCAAGTGGACAATGAAGCTGCCTGTGACCCAGCGTGTGGGTCAAGGAGGGGGACAGAGGCAGAGGGGCAATGTGCCACGGGGAACCCCCCCACCCCCAGGAGGAAGGGAGCAGGTGAACCGTCTGCCCTGACCCTCTGCGGAGCAATCAGAAAGAGGCCCTGAGCTGCAGGGCCTTTCCTGCGTGGCCCCTTTGACCAAGGCTGGCTTTCCTCCATGCTTCTCAGCCATCCCAGGAGAGCTCTTTCCTTTGAAGAAAGTCCTTCCTTCCTTTGCTCCTCTTCAAAGCCACGGTTACTGCTGCCTTCTCAGTTAATGCCAGGCCTTCCACAGCCCTCCTGCGTAAAGACCAAAATGGCAATGCAACGCAAAGGCCCTGCTTTTCTTCCTCTGCTGCTGCTGAACTGGGTCTGCAAGAGGAGCTCCGGTCCTGATGGCAGGCACATTTCAAGCATGTTTTGTGCCTTTTCCCTCGTGTGACTGAAAGCTATCTGGGCAGGAGCACCCTCTGAGCATGGGCAGAGTGTTTTGCAACCCCCACAGGGGTCTCCTGGTCCCACTCATGTGGGTTTGCAAAGAAGTGGGCTTCTGGGCTGTGGCTCTAGAATGGGCCTCCTCTGGCAAATGATGGCCCCACAGGTCATGCCTGGCCAGGGTTGCACCTGGGGCCCATTGGAGACACCCAGGGAGGCTGCTCATCGTTTAACATGCAGCACCTTTTCTGGCTCTGGCGGAGCTGCCGACTGGGTGGCAAAGGCATTCCTTCCTGCCCGCACAATGGGTCACCCGGTGCAATCCGGATCCCCTGCACCCCCATCACCCCCCCCCAGTGAGCCCCCCCCCAACCTCAGAGGAAGAGAAGCCAGGAGCAGACCTGGCAGTTCCACCCAGGAACCACCAGGTGGCACCCTAAGGCTCAAAATGATAACTGGGCATCCTCCTTTTCCAGGACGTGTCCTACATTTCAATCTTCTGTCCAGGAGGAATTTCAAAAGGCCCTCCATTTTGGGCAGGACGAAGGAGCATGGATTTATAGGACTGTTTTTAGCCTTTATGTGGTCATGTCCTACATTTTTTATTGGACGTCCTACATTTTGGGGTGCCTTCCTCTCCTTTGTGGTCACCTTGTGGCCCTCTCACTTGCCGCCTGCCACTTGTCCTCATAGAGCAAGAGTGGATCTCTTTTTAAGGAAAAATAACATACACTGCATACTCTCCTTTTCCCCTGTATATTAGACAATGCCTGGGAATGCGCTGGGTCAGCTATGAAGACATGGTCCTGGGCTCCCTAAACCAGAGTGACCAAGTGACCTTTGTGTAGTAGCCCTTGGCCTAGTCCTGGCCCAGAAAAGGAGGAGGCAAGAAAGGTTTCTTCTGGAAGGTTCTTCTGAACCAAGAATAAATGCAGGGCTACTGGAGATGTCGACTCTTAGCAAACTATTAGGGGAAGAAATTCCCGACAGTAAGTAAGTAAGTAAGTAAGTAAGTAAGAATACTTTGAAATAGTGGAATAGCAAACTCCCTCAGAAAGTGGTGGATTCTCCTTCACTGGAAATCTGAAAAGAGAGGTTGAAAGCCACCCATCAGGGATGATTTATGTACAGATTCCTATGCCAGTGTGTGTATGGGGGTGTGGGGTGTCAGTGGGGTTGGACCGTATGGCCTCTGGGGGTCCCTTCCAGCTCTGTGAGTCTGCAAACAGTCCCCCCTGGCCTGCTGTGGTCTTTGCGTGGCCCACGGCAGGCCACGCTTGTTGCAAGGGTTGTTGCTGCAGTGTGAAAGTGGCCATGGTTGCCCTGGGCCATAGAAGGATAGAGTTGGAAGAGAGCCCAAGAGGCCATCCAGCTCAGCCTCTTTCTTCTGCCATGCAGGAACTCACATTCCAAGCCTCCTTTTGACAGATGGCCATCCAGCCTCTGCCTAAAAGCAGCCCCCAAAGAAGGAGACTCCACCACCCTCTGAGCCTTTCTGTTCCAGGAGACCTGGAAGGGACCCCCAAAGGTCACCCAGTCCAACCCTCTTCTTCTGCCATGGAGGAAGACCCAGTCCAAGGCCTCTTTGTGACAGATGGCCATCCAGCCTCTGCCTAAAAACAGCCCCCCCCAAAAAGGAGGCTCCACCACAATCTCTGAGGGACTTTGTTCCTCTGTCAGGAGGTTCTTCCTAATGTTGAGGTGGGATCTCTTTTCTTACAGTTTGCATCCATTGCTCCATGTCCTGTTCTCTAGAAGAGCAGAAAGCAAGCTTGCTCCGTCCTCCTCAAGTGACGTCCCTCAAATACCTATCACCTCTTGACCGTTTCTTCTCCAGGCCAAAGATACTCCCAGCTCAGAGTGTCCAGACCCTTCTTCACCTTTTGGGTCACCCTCCTTTGGACACACTCCAGCTTCTCCGCGTCCTTTTTGAATAGAGCCCTGGTCAATGCACCCCAAAAGGAGAGAATGCTGGGGATTGGAGAGATGGAGGACGGCGCTGAAATGGCTGGAAGGTGAGGGGTGAGGAAAAAGTGAATACCACTCTTTTTGGGGGGCTTTTTAAGTTTAGGAAGAGAAGGGGAGTTTAAAAGCGCATTGAAATCATAAGCAAATAGTATGGAGAGAGGTACTCTTCTTCCCTTTTTTTACACAAAGGTGGAATTGCATGAGAGCAGATTCAGGAGAGAGGAGAGGAAGAACCATCACACGTAATAATCAGCCTATGTATCCCATTGGCCACAGCAAGAGCAACCTGTCTTTCGGTCTCATTGGAACCTGAGTGCGAATCCAAAAGGGTGGCTGTGGACTCTGAGTGGCGCAACAGCGTGTGACTGCCCAGCACACTGGCCACCCCTGAGACCACTGGAGCAAGGGGCAACCTGGCAGAGGATGGAGCACTGATGGTCACCCTGGGGTCCTTCTGTTGCTGACCAGTCCTTCCTGGGCATTGTTGGAATACAGTGGTCTTTTCCAAAGCAAAGGAAAGGAGGGCTGCATGCTCTGGAGACCCTTCCTGGAAGCCTCATCCACGCTCCATGTTGCCCTGCCCTTTGCCACTGGTTTTGTGTGTCTGTGTGTTTGTGTGTATGTGGTTCCTCCGGCCGGCAGGGTTGATTTCCATCCAAATGTTGTCTCTTCTGAGACTGGGTTGCTGTCCAGTGTGTGCCATGAGAGGCCAGTGACCACCTCTATGTGGCCTGAGGCTGCCAGCCTTTGCCTGGAATCTCTGGAGAAGCCGGACGCACGGCAGGTCAGTGACCCCACACCTCAGCTGGTAAACAACACTGGACGAGGGGCCTGGCCGACACGGACAAGGACGACGCAATGGCGCTTCGTGGGTGCCCAGCTACACGGGGGGTAAGTGACCGGCAGGTACTCCAGAAGGGAGGGAAGCGAAGCGAAGCAAGATGGGTCTCCGGCAGAGCAAGTCCTGGGGGCAGGAGGTGAGGGACGCTCCGGACAACGGTTGCCGGATCTCAAGCCTGGCACAGAGATGGTCATCTCTGGGCAGGAAAAGGGGGTGCAGATTCTCTGCTTTGTCCAGGCTTGGCTCCAGGCAAGAGGAGAGGCCTGGGTGCAAATCTCCAGCCCTGCTATTAAAGCAGCAGCTTGCAAAGGCTCTCCAGGAAAAGAGATTCCACCTAAATCATTAGGAAGAACCTTCCTGACAGTAAGAGCTCTTCGACAGTGAAATACTCTGCTCCCTCAATGGAGATTTTGGTGGAGTCTCCTTCTTTGGAGGCTGTCTTTAAACAGAGGCTGGATGGCCATCTGTCACAGGGAGGGCTTGGATTGTGAGTTCCTGCATGGCAGAAGGGGTTGGGCTGGATGGCCCTTGGAGGCCTCTTCCAACTCATTATGGTTCTATGATCGCAGGAAGTCCTTGTAGTTACCAGTTAGCTTCCTCGTTCCATCCCAGTTGCTGTGGTTCAAGGGGTCGGTCCCCTTCTGCTCTGCATCCATCTTCTGAAGGAAGGAGAGCAAACGTTCCCCTTTGGGTCTCCTCTTGTTCTTCCTTTTCTTTTGGGGTTTTCTGGCAAAGCAGAGCCAAGCAGTGCCATTACCACCACCCACCGGCATCTATAGGAAAGACTGACCAAAAGAGGAAAAAGCAAAAAAGACCCATCCCCATATCCATTTAAAAAAATCCACAATAAACTGATAATAAGTTACCGAGTTGTAACAAATTCCAAAGCCCAAATAAAACAGCCAACCTCAAACGGTGATTGTGAGGACAAGGGCCCAAACTCTTTTCCTTCTCATTTCACATTGTTGCATGGCAATGCCCGTGTGCAAAGGCTCCCAGGTTGCAAAGAAGGAAATTCTAGCACTTGCCCCCCAAATAACAAAACCTCCATCTCCCCCTCTTCCCCCCTCCCATGAAGGAGGTCAAAGTCACTCTTTTCCACAATCCAAAATGGTGGCACTTTATTTTGTGACCACTTTAAACTTCCACCATGGGATTTGTAAACAGTCAGGGGTAGCTGCGTTGGCCATTTGGCAAATTCAAACAAAAATCCATCAGGGACACCTTTGTTGGCCAACCAAAATGCACAATATTATACTTGTTGCAAGCTTTCGAAGCTCCATGGGCTTCTTCTTCTTCTAACTAACATCTCCAGTGGTTTTTCTCCTGTTTGGTTTGTGACATCTTTCCTGAAGAAGAAGAAGAAGAAGAAGAAAGCTTCGAAAGCTTGCAACAAGTATAATATTGTGCATTTTGGTTGCCCGATAAAGGTGTCCCTGATGGATTTTTGTTTGAACCTGGGATTTGTAGTTACATGAGGTATTTAGGGTTCTCTGCCAGAGAGCTCAAGGGCCTCTGAAGTCTACAAATCCCAGGATTGCCTTGGATGCAGCCATGGCAGAGGAACTAGGGTCAAAGAGCTATATTGTGTTGTGTGAAACGAACGCAGGGGGACCAGGCATCCTCCTTTTCCCAGACCTGCCCTACATTTCAGCCTTCTGTCCAGGAGGAATTCCAGAATGTCCTCCGTTCTGAGCCTGACTAAGAAGTATCAATGTATATGGGTATTTGCAGCTTCTCTTGAGCACGTTCTACATCTTTCTCATCCTCCATTAGCGGAGGAGCCTTGTCCTCCGTTGGGGCTCACCCTGTCTGTACATCCATGTGGCCTAAGCCCATCCTGTCTAGAGCAGCTGGGAATGCCTTGCTGCACGAATCCTCAGCACAAAGGAGGAGGAGGAGGAGAATGAGGAGGACGCTCCTCCTAAGCCCAATCCCCCCGTGGCCCAAAGTGGGCTTCCCATAGAAGTGCCCTTCTTGCTCCCACTTGGCTTCCTTCCTTCCGAGGGTCACTGACGTGCGCCTGCGTTTCCTTCCCCGACTCAGGACAGCTGGACCTCCAGGGGCCGGTCTCTGCTGCCGTGGCTCTTCCTGGCCCACCTGGGCACCGTGGCCCACTCCTGCCCGCCTCTGTGCCAGTGCTACGGGAACGCGACCGTCTTCTGCTCCGAGGAGGGCCTGGCGCATGTGCCGGAGGGGATCCCCGCCAACGCCACCCAGCTCTTCTTTGTGGAGACCTCCCTGGGGTCCATCGTGAGCGGGGCCTTCGCCAACAGCAGTGCCTCCGCCTCCCTCCGCAAGCTGGTCTTCCTCTGCAGCCCCCTGCGCTCTCTGGGCGAGGGGGCCTTCGTGGGGCTGCCCGGCCTCCGGGAGCTGGACATCTCCTCCAGCCTGTTGACGGGCCTGAGCGGGGAGACCTTCCGGGGCCTGGCCGGCCTGAGCATCCTCTCCCTCAAGTTCAGCCCCCTGGAGACCCTGGAAGAGGGGCTCTTCAGGAACATCCCGGCCCTCCGGGCGCTCCACCTGCAAGGCAACAGGATCAGGGCTTTGCCTCCGGGCATCTTCCACCCGGTCAGAGGCCTGGAGACTCTCTCTCTTGCCCAGAACGGCCTGGCCAGCCTGCCGGGGAGGGTCTTTGTCCCGGTGCCACACCTGCGGGTGCTGCGGTTGAGCGACAACAACATTTCCTCCCTCCCGGCCAAGGTCTTCCTCCCTCTGCGCGACCTCCGGGAGCTCTTCCTAGATGGGAATGCACTGGCTGAGCTGCCCGCTGGGGTCTTCTCCCAGCAATCCCACATGCAACGGCTCCACCTCCAGTACAATGCCCTCCGGGGCCTGCGGACCACCGTCTTCTCTTCGTTGGCCAACCTGACCTTCCTGCACCTGGACGGCAACCGGCTGGCGGAGCTGCCGGAGGGGCTCTTTGAGGGTACCCCTCGCCTGGTGGAGCTCTCCGTGGCCCACAACCAGCTGGAGACCCTCCCGGAGGGGCTCTTTGCCACGCTCCTGCACTTGTCTGTCCTGTCCCTGTCCCACAACCGCCTCCACCACTTGCCCGCTGGCCTCTTCCAGGGGCTGCCGGCCCTCACCAGGCTCCAGTTGCACCACAATAACCTCAGTGGGCTCCCCCAGGGGGTCCTGGCCAACCTCAGCAGCTTAGAGGCCTTGGACCTTTCACACAACCGGCTGACCACCCTGCCAGAGGGCATCTTTGACTTCAACTTCGCCCTCTTCTACGTGGCTTTGGGGCACAACCCCTGGGCCTGCGATTGCCACCTGGGCTACCTGGCCGACTGGCTCCGGTATGCAGATGACCTTGTCAATGCCCAGGCCCTCTGCCGGAGTCCAGCTAACCTCCAGGGACTGAGCCTCCCGGGGGTCAGGAAGGAGCAGCTGGTGTGCCCCCGGCGCCCACCAGGATCTGCCCGCTGCCGGACGGAGACCGAGGATCCCTCGAAGGAGGCCAGCACCCTGCCCCAATGCGCTTACCAAGACGCAGAAGGGGGCTTCCAGCTGACCTGTGACCCAGGCACGTGCCACCATCTCAGCCTCACCCTTCCTCCAGACAACGGTGGCCTGCCAGGCGCAGGGCAGCATTTCAGTGGGAACTGGACGCTGGACAATGGCTGTGGGGTGCTGAGAGTCCAGGTCTCTGTGACCATTGAGAAGGAGACACCTTTAGCTGGACAGGAGGCCATGGCGGCACCAGAGAGCGTGGAGACCCCATAAGCTGGTCATTCTCACCTGGGCCAGGCAGGGGTAGTGCAAAGGGGCAGGGGAGGACAAAAAGGAGGACCCAGGGGAGGCAGGTGCAATTATTACTGAAGTTGGACAGGCTTAGATGGCATTGGCCTCTCCGCCTCAGTCCCTCCCAGGATGACAGAAGCCTACCTTGAAGGGTTGCTGTAAAAGACAAACATACAAAAGATCTGCAAAGTGTGTTTGCAGGGTAGAAAAGTATTGCCATTTCCCTCTCTTTCATTCACTCTTGGTCTCACTTCCACCCGGTCCAGGGTGACCAGATGTCCTCCCTTTCCAGGACATGCCCTACATTTCAACCTTCTGTCCAGGAGGAATTCCTCAGTGGGTGATTAGGGCATCTGGCCACCCTGATCAGGCCAGTCCCTCCAAATGTGTCAGATGGCAAGGGGTTCATTGGGGATGATGAGGGCTGTAGTCCGACGCATTGAAAGGGCACTGCCTTGGAGAAGAGGGGGGGTTCTGGGAGCCAAATTTTTTGTAAAGGGGGGCCTTTGGGCCAGTCTGGATCTCCAGAGGATGTACCAGCGGTGGGGGTCTTTCCGGTGTCTGGCCCCCCTCCCCTGTAATGCCCTTCCCAGGGAAAATGCATTTGCCCCCCCCAAGTAGGACTTGCTCCGGGGGGGGGGGGGGAATTGGTTGGTTGGTTTCTGAAGAACTTTTAGTTCCTGCCAGCTTTTGGATGACTTGTAGTTCTGTGATCGGATTAATCTTCTTTTGCTCTTTTAATGGCTTTTGTTTGCTGCTGCCATTTTTATCTCATCGTTTTATTGGTTCTGCCTCTGATGTCCTCCTCCTCATGTTGTTTTCCTGGCTGTTGAATAAACCCATGTTCCAACAACCCACTGAATAAATACAAGAGCCACTGGCTCCCTTCTATGGGCAGGGCTTGACCGGTCAGCAGCATCCCTTTCCTTGAGAATCTGGGGCCACAATCTCAGACCAGGCCGTTGGGAGCCATGCGGTGCCAGAGGAGTGGACGAGACTCCTGAATGGCCTCTGGGTCACTTGGTTGTGGAAAAGGGCATGAAGGTGGCCGGGTGAATGGGGACAGGATTTGGGCGAAATCTGGCTACAGAGGCAATATGGCAACCCAGAGCCACTAAAGGGAACCACGTCAAGGCCACAGCCTTTGGGGCGGGCGGCAGGCAGAATGCTGTGGCCACTGCGGCCCTTCCCACTTGCACCTGGCATGACCCTCCTCTGCAGACGCAGGGCAACTGGGCAGCTCTGCCAGGCGTCTGCGTCTGCGTCTGCGTCTGCGTCTGCGTCTGCGTCTGCCAGGTGCCATTGCGGGAAGCTCACCATTGGCCTTCAGGGAGTTTTCCTCCCCAGGTCCCTTGCCACGGCTGCCACAAGACCTGGCTCACCAGCAGGTAAGGGTTAGAGTTAGGGTTAGGGATACCTTGCCCCCAGGGTCCAGGTGGGCCCAATGCCGACTAGCCACCATTTCTCCCCTCCACTCCCTTCCTGTTGCACCCCACTTTTTGGTGGCATTGGTGTTGCACAAGCGCAAGACACACGAAAACACTTTCACGCTGAGCCAGTGAGTCCTGCCAATACCTGGGAAGGGATGGGGGCTGGCAGGCTGTGAAACCACCCCACATACATGCAAACAAACACTAGAAAAAAGAACAAATGTCCTCCTCTTCTCATTCTTGCCCTGAGATTTGTCTCCCTGCATGGAAAACCCAGAGAAACAGAGCAGTTCTCTGAGACTTCGGCTGTCATATTGAGGATGGAGGAACCTTGGTTTCTGCTGCTCTAGAGAATAGGACACAATGAAGTCTCAATGGATGCAAGGAAGAGAGATTCCAGCTCAACATCAGGAGGAACTTTCTGGCAGCAAGAGACGTTTGATGATGGAAGAAGGCTTTGCTGCTGCTGCTGCCTCGGTCTCCGTTGGAGTCTCCTCCTTCGGAGGCTGCTTTTAACCAGAGGCCGGGTGGCCATCGGTCGGTCCCAGGAAGGAGGGCTTGGAGGGGTTGGAGTGGACCAGGGCACCTGGGGGGTCTATGGTCCTGTGATTCTATGACAGCTGGAGACTTGGCAGCTGGCATGTCCCCTAATCCGTGGGTGCCAGGAAGGGTCATGGGGGGCACTGGGGTCACCTCTCTGGCCCTCCTGGGGAATGACCTGTGTGCAGCATCCCTGTTAGTGCATCCCAGGGTCCTCTCTGTCTTTCTCTCTCTCTCTGCTTGTTCCAGAGATTTCTAGGTGTGATGAAAGAGCACCGAGGGTGAAGGTGCAGGGTCAGACACGGCGGATGTGGCCACGCTCCCCGGGAGGGTGGCTGGGCTCCCTTCACAGAAAAGGCCCCCGTCCCTGTGTCCTGGGGATGCCTCACGCCCGGCCAGAAGAGTGGCTCTCCCAGCAGGGCAGGGCAGGGCATCTTCCTCAGGCCTTGGCCGTTATCTGGCCATGCAGGCCTGCGGAGCCAGAGAGAGAGATTGGCAGCTCTGCCCTCCAGATCTCCCTCCGTCCCAGGGCAGAGGGTTGCCTCCGAAAGATAAGCCCCAAAGAGGCCCTGCAGCTTCACTTGGTGCGGCCTCATTGGTGCCACTGGCTCAGTCCACTCTCCAGGGCCACTGGGCAGGTAAGTGGTGTGGCCACTCCGGCCAAATGGGGAGGGGAGAGAGAGAGAGAGAGAGAGAGAGAGACCCCTGCCCTCCTCTCCTCTCCTCTCTTCTCCTTTTCCTGCTGCTCTTCCTCAAGGGTCCAGCTTTGTATGGTCTTCTCTGGCTGCCCGGCCCCCGTGGCACACCCAGACCCCCACGGACCCCCTTTGCCATGACTTTGGGGAGGGTTGCCAGGGCACAGGAAGGATGGAGCTGGAGGGCATTTGGGGACAGCAGGGGCAGCACGTGGCGGCTTTTTGCATCGGACCTAGTTCTTTCTGCATGGCATGCTTGGCTCGGCTCCTTGCAGGATTCGCACCATGCACTCACCCTTCCCCTTCTCTCTCTGCCAGGGCTGCTCCTGGGTGGCTCTTGGTGCACCCCTTTTGGGGCTGCGGCCATTAAGCAGCCAAACTGGGCTCCTTCCATCCACCAGAAAGAGAGAGAAAGAGAGGGATTGTGTTGGGGCAGTTTGCAGAAGGGCAACAGACTATGGCTGGGAAAGCTAAGAGGAAAAGGAGCAAATGGGTCTATGGGTGTCCACCTGGAAGCCAGCAAACCTCTGCCCTGTTTCTCACATTGGGAAGAGAAAGGCCAGTTAGTTCTTCTTCTCTCAGACTAAACCAGGGCTAAACAACCTATCTGACGTTTAGGACTACAGCTCCCACCATCCCCTTCTAGTAAATATTCTGGCTGGGGATGATGTGATATCTTGATGGATAGAGATTGCCCCTCCCCCCGGTCCATAGTTTCCATTCTTTTCTGACAAAGTTTTGGATCCCCTCCTCCCCAAACACACAAACGCTCTCAGATTTTTTCTAAACTTTACTGTGTTAAAAAAAGCATGTAGTTTACAACAAATATAAGACACAGAACAGAATTTGACACAATATACAAATAAACACACAATAGAATTAAAAAGACTTCCAAATCTAGAACGACAGCTCCTTCTCTCTCTCTCTCTTTTTTTAAAAAATCCTCTTTTATCTCAAATAATTTGTCTTTAGATCTCTTATTTATGCATAATTCTGCTGATATCTTAATACTTAACATATTTCAATCTTTTTTCAGTTGGAAATTAGACCCTTTCCCTTTTGATTATAAATTCCTTGCACATAATTACCCAGATAATTATCATTTGTTTTTCATATCACGTCATAATCTTCAATTACAAATTTGAGAAATATAATCTGTTTATGGCAAAATAAGGTTGTGTTTCTATTTTACTATTTTTCTAGTGTCCTTTTGTTTTTCCATTCTGTTTTTGTATTGTTTGAGGTAGCCTTTGATTCCAGAATTCTTTCAAATATTCCATTACCGGGGTCCTTTCCTTCCTGAATTTTCCCAGTGAGTCAAATTTAACCAAACATGTTAATTTGTGGTTTTCCATATAGTTTTTCTCCAGGAACTTCTAGGTCCTCCAGAGCAACTCTGTGGTCAGCTTCCATCAGAATTGCTCTGGGGGACTTAGAGAGAACATACTAATCCAAACTGCAGATAATCAAATCTGCAAAAGTCAGAAATCCAACGCATATATGGAGATCCAGCTGAGTGGAAAACAAAACCTATAAGTCAGGGGTAGGCAACCTTTCCCCTTTCAGGGCCGAGGGACTTCAGCTCCCAGAAGCCTCAGCCATGTTGGCCTATAATAGTCCCATGTTGGCCAATAGCTCCTGGGATTCTGGGAGCTGAAGTCCCTCGGCCCTTAAAGGGGAAAGGTTGCCTACCCCTGCAATAAGGAGAGCTTGAAGGAGAAGGAGCTGGGCTTGTTCCAGCTGCCGAAGAGAAGGCCAAGGGTGACATGACCGCCAGGGTCTGCAATGACCGCCAGGGCTGCCCAGAGAGGAGAGGGAAGGCTTGGTCTCATGGCCCAAACTGACCGGAGGATAGATTATTCTGACTGAACGTTAGAAGGAACCCCTTTGGACAGTAAGGGCAGCTGGGCAGTGGACCCAATGACCCAGAGAGGTGGTGGAGCCTCTTCCTCTGGACGTCTTCCCAAAGGGGCTGGACAGCTCCCTGCTTCTGGGGATGCTCTAGCCCAGGGTAGGCAACCTAAGGCCTGGGGGCCAGATGCGGCCCCCCGAGGC
>CM034705.1:0-25583 GCA_020142125.1 Phrynosoma platyrhinos
TGCCTGCCCTGGGCTGGTCCTGGCGGTCGCCATCGCTTTGCCTTGCAGCTGGTGTCGGGAGCACATTTGCAAGGAGCAGCAGCAGCCCTTGCTTCAGTCCATCGCTCCGAAAGACTACCAGAGCCACGTCGGGTTCTTGGACCTCCTAGGTGACAGTTTTGAAAACAAAAATGCTGAAGGCACACATCAAACGAAAGAAGATAGTATGGAAACCAAGATCCCAGGCTGGAAAGTGCTACCTTTCTGCGAGAGTGGAGCTCTGCTCTTGAACGCTGGGGAGCCACATGCCTCTCCCCAGCCCCACATGCATTACTTACTGGCTGGTGAAAAAACAATATATTTTTAGGAAGCACTGACACCCCTGACCCCACTTTGATGGGTAAAATCACGGAAGAATGGTAGGAAAAACAGGAAAAATGTCGGAGCGGGTTCTCTAAAAGGAAATCCCACAATGATCAGTTGAAAGACCAAGATCTTGCATGTCTGCACACAGAGCCTAAAGGTCAGCCCTTTGCCCCTCTCTCCTCTTTCTCTGCAGCCAGAAGGGAAGAGGAATAGGTTGGGCATCCTCCTGGATGGAAGCAACAACAACCTCCTCATTTCCCTTCCTCTCCAGCTGCAGCCGCAGCCAGAAAGAGCTGCTGCTGCTTCTCCTCCTGCCCCATCGCCTCTGTTCCCAGCTATTCAGGGGCATTAGCAGCAGCAGCAGCAGCAGCAGCCTGACAGATAGTGAGGGGGAGTTTTGGATAATACATGAGTGGTGTTGCTCTTTGTGCTCCCTCCAAAAGAAGACATGCTTGTGCCTTGAGTTGTGTGCATGCAAGTGGAATCCCAGCCAAGAGGATGGGCAGACCAAAGGGCACAATCTCAGTCCACTAGATATCCCAAAGGGAAGACACACACTGCTGTTGCCCAAGCAGGGCGAGAGTGTAAAACAGCAGCAGCAGCAGCAGCAGCAGCAGCAGCAGCATCCAAATCTTGCTCCCTATCAGGGATGGATGGTTCAAGGGCAGGATGCTACCTGCCACAGATACGGTTGGAAGCCATCGGCTGAAAGGTGGGGAGAGTGTTATCCTTCCTACATTTTTTATCACCTTTTCAAGCTGTCAGATGTGGTGGTCATTGCTACGTCTCAAGTGTTCTTCGGTCCAGACACCAGATTTTTAAATCCTAGATCATTGGATATTGCTGCCCAAAGCCTGGCTTCAACCATGTGGCATCTAAGCAGCTAGTTAGGAGAACCTGTAAATATAAAACACCGTTGAGTCCCTTAAGCCAACTCCACCCTGGGAACCAGCTGAAACCTCAGGCAACCAAGTCACTTCTACACTGGGTACATTTGTAAATGCTTTTCCTGTACTTCTTGGTAGGACTCAAAGGCAAGATATACAGCCTTGGCAAACAGCGTGTCTTTAGAGGAGGCTGGAGGGAGGCAAGTGAGCTGGGAATTATGCTGCCATATGTGCCTTTTGCCTCCCTCCCATCCCCAAGACCTCCATCTGAGAGATCTGGCTGTAGACCCTCTGGGCTTTCTTTCATTGGTCAGTGAGGCCCCACATTCAATCCAGGAGTGCAAGGGCTGTCTCCCACTGCCTGGAGATGCAATATTTCTTGAGTGTGTGCAACAGAACAGGAAATAACTCTTTCCAGAACAAGCCAGATAGTTTGAGCAAAATACCAAGTTCTTCCTGAAAAGTCTACACTACTGTAACCCATTAATGCAGTGTTAACCTGCTCTTGCCTTTGTTGTGCCTCTCCTTAAAACCAATTTTTCTTCTACTACCTCCTGTAGCTTCTATATTTGTTCTGTAGAATAAGGGAGACTTTAAATGAATCACAAATGAACAAGAGAAGGATGGTTTTATGGCCATTGTTGCCATTGCTGTTTCCAAAAGGGAATTTGAATGAAGGTTAGTATACAGATATTTAGGAAACAATAAGTAGTCCACAGCTTCCTGGAGCCCTTTCAAGATGGCCAGACACCTGTTCCTGAGTGTCATCATAGCAGTTTCCACACAAAGGCATTTGGCTCCTCTCCACATGCACGCACGCACGCACACACACACACACACACACACACACACACACCTGTGCCTGGGAATAGCTTCCATCAGGTTAAGACAACACTAATGGGGTTAGGGGTCCTGGGCTGTGAAAGGCACTCCTTTAAGGAGGCATTGGCTGGATGGGTGGAATGTGCCTGGTGATGGCAACATATAGGGTTAGGGTTAGGGTTAGGGTTAGGGTTAGGGTTAGGTAACCTCCAGGGTTTTATATATTTTCTGTAACAAAGTATGCAGTACAGCCTTGTTCCACCTCTCCCTATGCAACACCATTTTGATTGCACCAAGGTGCATGTGAGCACATGTGCACAGACACACAGACACAGAAACACACACACAGCTCAAGACAGGGCCAGTGCCCTCTGGTGCCCCCAGTGAGTGTGTTGGAGGCATGGAAGAGGGCTGGTGCTTCCTGGTTCTCACCTGCAAAATGGCAGCAGGTGTAATGCTGTCTGTTGACCCCCTGTCCTCCCAGCCAGTGACTGGCCATGGTGGTGCACCACGGTGCCTTCAAACTGGTACTGTGCAAGCCCCAATTTCCCCTTGCATAAAATGTGATGGAGTCAATTATTAAAGGATTTTTAGCAATAAGTTCTCTGTGGGGTAGTGGTTTGTTTGTTTGTTTGTTTGTTTTAGTTCTCTGTCCCTAATGAGAGAACAAAGGAATGTTCTGGAACTGAAGATATGCCGTGGGGAGCTCTCCTCCCCAAAGTTGTTGCACTTTTTCCTCTGATTTGTAATGGAATTTTCTCTTCCTTTGTTTATTTGTTTTAAAATGAAATGGTCAGCAGAGAGAACACTGCTGTGGCCATTAAAAACAAAATCTGTTCCTTAGCTCATGATGTGAACAGAGCTGCAGACAAAGTGCCTTTCCCCAGGATTGGTGACGGCAGGCGAATCCCGAAGGCTGAGGGCCAGGTGGGTCTGTGCATGGCGGGTGGGGGGCTTCCATTGGGGAAATGAAGCTGGTGGGAAGGAAGGGTTTTATCACTTTCTTTCCTGGGCACTGCTTCTTGGAACTGCTCTGTCCCCCTCCCTACCAGTGTCTTTCAGCTGAGAAATGGGGGAAGAGGAGATGAAGGAAACAACAAACAAACAGCAGCTGTAGTTCTATAGTTTCAAAATCTGGGCAGGGTCCCCTTCCACATACACAGACACCTTATGACTGGTGTGGGAAAAATGGGAAATGAAGCCAAAGAGCTCCCCATCCTGCCTTTTTCATCCTGAGCTGCACACCTGGGGCTGCTGCTGTCTGATGGAGGGACTGGGCATGACACAGACTTCCTTCAAGGACCTGAAAACCACACACTAGGCCTTGCTGGCTCTGGGATTTGGGGTGGGATCTGGGAAAGAAGCCCCTTCCTCTGAGTTGCCCCACTGCTTCCTTGTCCCTGCACCTGCTTGGCCCAGGGGAATACAGCAAGAGAGGCAGACTGTTCCAGACTGCTGCTCCTTCCCCTTATGGCTGCCCTTCCTTCTCCGAGGAACTGTGGCCAACAGGCCAAGAGCCTCTGGGGTGGCAGTGGCCCCTGCTATGCTGTGAACCTTGGCAGATGCCCAGTATGGCCAATCTCCATTAGGACCCTTCTACACTCACTCCTGTTCTGTTGGCCTGGCCATCTACGCACACGTGGTGGCCAAGTTGGCAGACCCTCATGGAAGCAGAGGAAACCCCCATAACCCCCCCCAGCCACTCTGACTCATGTGCAGGACCCCAACCCCTTCTGCCATTTGCCCTTGCTCAAGGGAGAGTGGGAGGGGAGCTCAGCTTTGCAGAAGCTATACACCTTTGGTTGCTTCTTCTCCAATGCGTTCCTTGTTTTGTGGACATCTGATTCAGCAAAGGCCCAGGGTGCTGGAAGCAAAGACTGTCTGTGCTGCTGGAGGAATACACAGGCGGGCACTTTGTTGGGCACAGAGGGCAGCCGTGAGCAACAGGAAGCTGTTTCCTCCACATTCCTCAGGCTAAGACTGTGCCATGTTCTGTGGCAGTGGTTGATGAGCCTAGTCAGGGCTGGCTCTGCCACAAGACAAGGGGAGGTGGTAGCAACAGGCATGACCCGGAGGCCTTCCTGTATGCAGCAACAACATCGCCATCTCTAAATGGTGTCCTACCTATTTCAGCATGGAACAATTGTCTATAATCGTCACACGCATAGGCACACTTAAAATTAATTCTACTGTCTCTCAGAGCTTCGTGTCTAAGAATGACTAATACGTGACAGCAAGCCTGACCATCCAACTGTGGGAAGCTTGAAGCAGCCTTTGTGTGGGGCAAGCAGGGGCTGGCTGCTGGCCCCAATTCCCAGCAGAACCCGTCCCTCTCCCTGGGACCCTCAGGTCCTCCCCAGCCAGGCACCACCAAAACACCTCTCCTGCTTGGCCCTCAGCTCCTGGGGATGCCTGATCCCCGGCTGACCACACTGCCTCCGGCCGGCCGGCCGGCCGGCCATACGACCCTCCCAGGCCCCGGCCATTTTCCAACACGGCTGGCTCCCTTGCCCAGCCGGGCTACTTGTGGTGCCTGCCGAAGGATCGGAGGGCCCCTTGTTTGGCGCACATGCTCCAAAACACAAATGAAATGTGGAAAACAAAGCAAAACATTTCACGCTTAGACTGACAGGGGGAAGAAATGAACATGTTCTCTTCAAGGCTGTATTTTGAAAGTGTAATTTCTTTTTGGGTTAGAAAAAAAACAAGAATGTTTTCTGACCAATCAATATTTAACAATTTTAAAATACATTTTTGTTCATTTACATTGCCATTTTCTTTTTAAAAAAAAGTGTGTGCGCGTGAGTGTGTTTGTGTGTGAACAATATTTCAAAAGAAAAAGAAAGGAAAACATGAATGTACACACATTACATTTGTTTGGCACGCATATGATCTTCTTTTAAAAACATTTTGTTAATATTGATCATGTTTTATACAAAACTGTAAACTATTTTCAAGTTCTTGTTTTAAACATTAGCTCATTGTCATCTTCCAAAAACTGTCAATTTTAAAGCAACAGGATCTCTAAATAGAAAAGCCAACAGAAGAAATAATAATAATAATAATAATAATAATAATAATAATAATAATAATAATAATAATAATGGAGACAGTTTTTGAAAGGACATCCATGGAGCAATTGGTGAGTCCGCACTTCCTGCTGCGGCAGCGGCTGCTTCCCTCCTGAAGAAAGGAGGTTCTTGATGGCTGTCCAGTCAAAGGAAGTGCTGCTGGGGAACAGGAAGTGTTTCCTCACTAATCACATTTTCACACCTGTAGAGTAGACAAAGATGGCTCTTTAGGTTATTTTATTTTATTTCTTTTTTTCCCTTTTTTCTTGCCTTTTTATACAAAAAAATCTACATCTAAATCAATTTGCTAGAAACATTATTTCCTTTTCTGGTTTGTACACTTTTAAAGCAGAATCTGCTTTTGTGGAAAAAAGAAGAGACAAAGATCAAGGACTTATTTCATGCAGAAAAATGCAAATCAAAGAAATATAATTTTAAAAGGGCATTTTCCCTGTACTTCCCCTCCCCCCCTCCCAGAAACACTGTACAAGATGCAAGTAACACTCAGAGAAGGTTAAAAATGGTCCACAGCAGTTCATTCTGCAATGTATGTTTGTGTGCCAGGACAGTGACATGGGTCTCCCTTGCCTTTAGCTTCTTGAATTTAGTTTCATGTCTTCCCAGGTGAGATGATGTTGCCTTTTCGTTTCATGTCGGAGGAAATGGAGGCATCTAAATCAACTTCCAAAGAATGCCTCCTTCTCACCTGGCCCAAGGTGCATGGAGCCAAGCTCCTTCATATGTCATGCCATTGCGCTGTGCCTCCAGACTCAACTTTTCAGTTGTTAACTGAAATGTTGTCTGGTTTGTCATGCAAGACAGCTGATCTTTTGGCTAAATGCCCACATTGCATGTTTACAGCAATAATTCATCTGTTTCATGATGGAATGATACATACAATGTAATGATCCATTAAGCAACAACTGACAGGCCAGCACACAAGCTATCAGCAGCCACCACCAGGACACCTGACACTTTCTCCCTAAAGCTCTGGAAATTGTCCTGAGTTGCCATCCTCCACAAAACAAGGCTGCAGTTTGCTGAATTTTGTATGGCTCAGCTTGCAATCTTCAGTAGGATAGACTGCTTCTGCTGCCATGCTAACCTCAAAGACAAAAAAAACCAGAGACAGCATCTGGACTTCTCTCAGTGACGCACATGCCCTACAAGTTAAATGTGCATAATCTCGTTCCCTCCTGCAGCTGTCAAGTGGGGCAGGGGCAGAGCAATGGAGGGGACCAAGGGGCAGGCAGGAAGAGTGCCCCATCTCCATTGCAGTTTTCCAGAAAGAGGAAGAGAAATGAGCCCAGGCAACTTCGCTTCTCCTCCTCTCTCTGGAGAACTGCAGCTGGAAGAGGAATCTGCCTCTCTGGCTTAGTCCTCTCCTCCCTCCCCTCCTCTTGAGATTTAGCAGCAACAGCAACCTCTGCCTCCCTCCCATCATGGGGCTTGAACCCTGAATGGCACATGCAGAGCATGACAATGTCACGCCTGGCCCAGAATCTCAGTCCATCATAGGTTTTGCAAGCATATAAAAGGCTGCTAATTCTACAAGCCTTTTCATTAGGGAGAATGGAGCAGCCTGTGTAGGGCAAACGCTGGTATATTCTTACACCTCCAACTCCTTGGTCTACTACAGGTATCTATACCTGACTGATCTCAAAGTGGTGCACTCAGATCCTCTTGCCTGCCTCTCTTCTAAAACCCATTTAGGCCTGGGTTAAAGGAAGGGCCTTACATTCTCTCTCTGCTTACTTCAGCTGAAGAAGACGCAGCCTCCCATTTGAGTTAAAGCACAGGAACAAAAGGACTACTGCCACAGCAAATCTGTATTTCAGTGAGCTCTGTGATCTTGTGAAGACAGGTAGGATTTATAAAATGGAAGGGGCAGCTCTTCTCCTCCCCTGCATGAGCAGCCTGCATCCTCCACCAAAGGTCTTTCTGCCTTCTGATAGAAGGGATATTGGCTGGCATCCTGTTAGCGTGCTATGATAGATATCCTCAGTCCAACTCATGCCATAACTCTCCCTTTGGTCTTTGTAGGGGTCCGGGTGCTTTATCAGCCACGCAATCACCTAAATCCCGCAAAATCCATCCTAAAGGAATGCAACTCCCCCCATCCCCAGCACTGCCATGTCTGTGCTGTTGGAGAGTGGCAGGATCAGGACATAACTTCTCTATGACTCAATCTGTAAAGGGATATTGCAGCACCTTTGAGACTAACTGAAAGAGAGAAGTTTGTAGCATGAGCTTTCGTAGACTTGGTCTGCTTCCTCAGATGCATGTGATTGAGTGGACAGCCCAGGGACATATCTATACAGCAGTCTGTGTGTGAGAATGTCAATAGGAATGCAAAACTTTGTGGGTGTGCAGAGGAGGTGACAGGTACACTCTCTTGGCCAGTTCATCAGATCTTCTTTTTGGCTCCCATACTACATCCCAATACTCATTCATATGGTTACCTAGTCACCTTGGTTTCAGGCAACATCCTTGCCTTGTCCCCAATTACAACAGTTAAAACTGAACTTGTCACCTAATCTTCACACCCACAAAATTCTGCATTCCTATGGACATTCCCTCCCACAGATTGCTATATAGGTCTGTCTCTAGATTTTCCACACCATAACATGCATCTGAGGAAGGAGGATCAAGCCTACAAAAGCTTATGGTACCAGCTGCTTTCTTTCAGTTCGTCTCAAAGGTGCTACAAGATCCCTCTGCATACTGACTTTAAAGACTAACACAGTAATGCCTTTGAATTCTCTGTGAATAAAATGCTTAGAAGTTGGGTTGGAGGCTGCGGCACTGGGAGCCATGGCTCTGTGCCAGACATACATCTCCTGATGCTGGATTCCAGCCTTCCACTCATTTTTGCACCCTTTCTGCAGGAGGAAGAATTTGGAATATAAAGTAAGACCCTGTGTGTGTATGTGTATGTGTGTGTGTGAGAGAGAGAGAGAGAGAGAGAGAGACAGACAGACAGACAGACAGACAGACAGAGACAGAGAGAGATTGAAAGAGATATTGTTGAGGAGTCACATGGGAGGATGAAGATCCTACCATGTTCCCAAAACAATTTGATGGGTTTCCTATCCACCAAAATACCCCAGCCTGCCTGATTGATTTTGTAGGAAACACACACACACACACACACACACACAGAGCAATTGAGGATGTCAAATTGATACTCTGTAACGGTTTATTCCTAGGACTGAATTTAAATATACCTTTTTAATTGGGGAGGAGAAATTTCAGCTCTTGTGAATTTCCTGAGAATTCAGTGTTTGGAAAATAATTTCAGTTTTTCAAATATTACTATTTGATTTTACTATTTTGTGATTTGAACTACTGTGGTATTATTGAACAGGAAAGTGCAGTTTTGAGTATGGGTGTGTGAATACAAACACAAGGTCAGAGATTGGGGAGTGGGATTTCCAAGTAACCGGACACTGAGTTTCACACACAGGCCTAAAATCTCTTTTAGTCCAGACTAGAGCAGACCCATTCAAGCCACCAGATACATCAATGTGTGTTGGCTCACCAATGGACAACTGGCTGAGCAGGTCCTCTCTACTCAAGATGGCAGCACAGCTGGGATCAGGCATCACTTGTGGGTCTTTTGCCCAGAGAAACACTCCTGTCATGCAGGAGGGGGGCAAAGCTTCCCTTTTGAGGCCTGAATATAATAACTTGCATTGTGTTGCCTCTCAGCCTCTGCCATGAAGATTTCTTCTCCTTAAAAAACCAAACACAGCATGTTTATTCTATGCTAATAAGGCTGGGCAAGCATTCACTTTCAAGACCTCACTTCTGTTGTCTGCTAAAGATCCTTTCAGTGACATCAAACCTGGCCACTCAACACACCAGTTCAAGCCCCCCCCTACGAATGGGGCTGGCACTTACTCTGGGGACCCTGCATCAAATACACTGGGAAAAGGGCATCAACATGTGCTGAAAATGGAAGGAATGAGTATAAATGGGCAGCGGGCAAATAGGCACCAGGCCCAAGGGGGACAGAATGGTGAGGTTCCCAAAGCCTCTGCAGAGGACCCAGACCGCTCATCTTCCTCACAGCTACACAACTGGGGCACCAATCAACTCACCAGTGGAACAGCCTGGCAAGGTTGCCCTCTGCTCACAAGGACTCACTTTTCAGATCTGCTCTTATGGTCTTCAAGGGCATTAATCTCGGGCTGCGCAACAGCACTGCACATTCCAGCAAGGTAGATCCCTCCAAATCATTTGGGTAATAATCTCTGACTGGTTCTGATAACAGAACCAATTAGACTCATTTCTCAGACAGTGATCACGAAAACAGCCACTGCTCCTGTGCTCCAGGACCCCCTCAGCCAGCCCTTGCATTCTCCTCATTGGGGAAGGGGCCTTTGCAGGCCTCATTAATTCCCCATGCCAAGCCATGCTATGCCATGCCATGCCATGGTGATTCTTTGCCTTTTCCCTCGTGGCAAAACAACCTCAGCCCAGCTGGAGGAAATGCTGTTATATGAAGACCCTTGCCTCTTCAGGCTCTCCAGCCTCTTGTTCATCGTTTGCATGGAGGAGAGGCTGGTGAGGACCCAGCAGAGCCACTGCGCAGACACTGGAGGCACTGTGCAAAGCCGCCATGTGAGACATCGCCAGCCAGCCCTCACATGCATTTGTCAAGAGATCACTTTCTGGCCCTTGTGGTCAAACTCTATTTGAAGACTCTGTTTTAGCTTGCCAGCTTCTACCTTCTTTCTGAAGAACCACATGCTTGGTTTGCACCAAAATGCCAGAAAACAAAGCATAGCTGAAACCAAAGTCCAAGAAAAGCCTACATATAACAAATCCGACAATTCCTCTCCCTCTCCCTGTCCCCACTGCCTTCTGTAGGACTGCCACAGAAACATAGAGAGCTTTCCTCTCACTCCCTAGAAACACTTCCAGGGACTGAACCAGGTATCTTTTGCCTGCAAAACAGGTCTGCCTCTCTGTTGCTCAGCTACAGGCTCCTTTGTTGCTCCCACAATGGGGATCCTTGCCTTTCACGTCTCACAAAGATGCTTCAGAAACCAATAAAGCTCTAAGATGTCTTCCCCCACTTCTTTAGCCGTGACCCGTTGTTAGTGGGGTGGCCAAAATTACTGGTGCAGAGACAGTCTGTCTGTTTTGGCTTCTCCCACCAATGTCATTTCTTTCTAAGCTGCTCCTATGTCTGGCAGCATATCTTCCTCTGCCACAGCATAAGAACCCAGCACCCTCCCATGGCATTCATTCCTGGCAGATGGCCACTGACTGCATGGCAGCACATGCTGTTGGCTTTGTTTCTTCCCTGTGGTGTTTTTTGAGGAACTAATGTGATCCACAGAGTCTTTGCCAGACCTCTCAAAGAATCATAGCCATTCTTCAAATTGCCCGGCATCTGGGAAGTCCCCATCTACCCTCAAGAGAGGGAATGGAGAGTCAAGGCTGTTCCCCTGCTTGGCTGCAAGACATCTTGTCTCCATGAGGTCTTTCCTTTCAGCCGCAGAAGGGCTGCAGCCCCACCAATGAGGATGGCTGGGGACCCCCACTTGTTCTGGACATGTTGAAGATCTCCATTTAGCAGATATGAAGGCTTCTCAGTTTTGCCCTGTATTCAAAGGCACACCATTGCCTTCACATGCCATTTGGACATTCTTCTCTTGCCTCACATTTCATCCACTTGGTCACTTCCCAGCTTGCTCACCCATCTCTGAAGAAGAAGCAGGGGGTGGCAAGATGGAGGGACGGATAGGATGGTGTCCCCAGTGCATAAAAGTCCCTGAGTGGTGATGGCGGCGGCTCTGACTGTGACTGTGGCTGTGTTGTGTTGTGTGCCAGCAGAGGAAAATGAAGCACGCATGTTTGTTGCGCTACCCTGAGATTTCCAGCATACACCTGTTTTCTTCCCCCACATCAAGCAGACTGGATGTCTGCCTGCAGATCACCACGTGCAACCTCTGACATTGCCTGGATGCTCAATCCATGCGAGAGACCAGGGTCCCTGCCAAGCTGTCTCTTAGAGGCAAAACACCCAGCCTGTGATTAAGAGCTCGAGTGTGCTCCCAGGCTGCTGTGCTGGCATCACACAAGGAGTGAAGCATAGCTGTTGCATGCATAAAGAAGGGCTAGAGAAGAAGTCAAGGGTGCCTAGAAAATCCAACCAAGAAGGAAGTAGAGCAAATCCTTCAGAAGGGAAAGACAGTCCAGATGACAGAAAACCAAGGCAGAAAGAGGAGAGGTCAGACCAAAGTATTGTCGGTATGAACTCCTGGTAAGTCAAGATGGTGACCAAGCAAATGTTTGATGGATGCTTTGGGGGAAAGAAATGGGGTGCATTTCGGTGGCGGTGGCAGCTGAATGGAGCTGCCATCAGTGAAAGGATGCCAATGAGGTTGAGACTCTGAAAGTCGGGCAGAAGGGGCAGCCCTCATTTTGGTGCTGGCCAGAGCGTCCAGCCCCAACTGGGAGCATCACATCCATTCCACCTGCTTCCTGGTTTTACATCATACTAGTCTAGAGTGGCAATAAATCTTAAAGACTCATGTGTGTGTGTGTGTGTGTGTGTGTATGCATGCATTCCGGGGTTTGACTAGGAAAGACAGACAGCTGGCAAACACTGTGGCATGACACACTTGGAACCATATGCTTTTAAAGCATCTATTACTAGACACTTTTTCTTCATGGAGACTTTTGCACAGAGCTCCTCAGTCCCATGTGCTCAGGCTTCAGTCAAGGATGAACAGCCTGGGAAGCAGCTGCAGCTCCCCGGGGGAGATTTTGTCCCTTCTCCCAATTGATAAATCCCACCCATCCACCTTCCCATTGCTGGATCTGATCACCAGGAGGTTGTTGAAAACAAAGCCACCAATAGCAACAGCAATTCTGGAGAGAGAACAATCTGTTTCTCTCCAAGTGAGGCTGGGGCAGTACACATCAAGGTGGAGGATCTTTTGAAAAATGGGCACCCAGCACAAGAGTTGAAGATAAAGGCAATTAGACATAAATATATTGTTTCCAAGTCACTGTTAGTCATCCATTGTGTTGCATCTGTTGGGTGATGAAGCTTTCTACGGGATCTTCAGATGCTCCCAGCACTTGTCTCTTGTCCCCACGGAGGGATGAAGGGATGGAGGAGGAGGCCAAGGGAAATTCTGAATAAGACAGAATAGCAAACCTGGGTGGAGCCGAGGTGTGCCAAAGGAGTGCGAGATGGCAAAAAGAGTAATGAGCCCCCCAAGATGCTCGTGGAGGCCTGGCCTGTGCTCTTCTGAGTTTGCTTCATACATGGCATTTGCTAAACAGGGACATTTCAAGCCAGTGCTACTGAAGTTCAAAGTGGTTGCTCTATGGCTGTGAGCTCCCCAAAGCACTGAAAAGTCCAAAGGTGCTGCTTCAGCTTATAATACTGTGAATCTTGCAGGATCTTCCTGGAGAAGCTTTGGGACACACCTGTTAGCCATCTTTCATCACGGTGAGAAGTCCAGGAATGGGTGAAAGACTGGACATCATGCACCCCCTCCCACCATTCTCTTGCTGAAGGGCATGCATGGCAAAATTGCCTCCAGTCAGCCCTGGCACAAAGAGCCCACTTTGCCCGCTTGGCACATCCAGTGCAAGGGATTGCTGCAAAAGGAGCTGCCCTTCCAAATGTTTGTGGGCATCCCATTCTCTTATCACCACACACACACGGGGTCTCCACAACCGGCCTCCCTTCCCATGGTGGGGCTCTTGGCAGCAGAGAGGGTGGCGCTGCCCCATCTCCCACTGCCCCATGGGGGGCCTGTTGCATTTGGCTGCCTGAACCTTTCTGAGACGGTGACATTCCCCTACCTTCTTGAGACTCACCACCACAAACACACACACAGGACTCCCCAAATCCCACACCCCTATTAGCAGTTATACCTTACAGACAGCCTTTTTATATAAAAGACATAACAAATCCCGCCCCTCCCCCTGGAAATAGGCTTTCACGCATGTGGAGAAACAGCTCCAGACATTCACACCAGGAAAAGTTTAAAAAACAAACAATTCAGCTCTAGAAGCTGAAAGTTGGAAAAGGCAGCTCACAAACAAGCCTTTGCCTTTGAACTGGGAATTCTTTCCCACCTCTTCCATCCCACACAAGTAATTCCCCATTTCTTCCCAGATGGGTGTAACATGAACATATCATTGTTTTAAGACAGTCTCTTGTATACTTATGAGGCAGAAAGGGGGATTAAAGAAATGGAGCTCATGCAGCATGAGATGCAGGCTGAACTTTCAAAAGAATAAATGGGAGAGGGAGATAGAAAGTGATAAAAATGGCCCCAAGGAGAAGGAAATGGGAGATCTGTGAGCAAAGGAGATCCTCCAGTACGCTCCAAGGCCAACATGTGCAACCGTTCCTGATGCACTAAGTCAGCTGCAACAATGCCTGTTTTTCAAAAGAAAAGGAGCCACCCCACTCAGATGGTAAAGTACTTCAAACAAAGAACTATGAGAAAAAGAGACAGAGAGAGAGAGAGAGATTTCCCCCACTGATCCCTGAAAGCCACCCCCCTCCACAAGGCCATGTTATCTCACACATATACTTTGTGTGTACATAATGTGCTGAAAAGAGGAGTGATGGAGAGGAGAAATGTAACCAAAGATGGGGCAGAGATGAGAGTGTGTGAGAATGGAGCATTTGCTATAATTAAGAAAAAAACCCAAACCCCAAAGACCGTAGCACTCCTGCGGTGTTGTCATAGTTTGCGTGTCTTTCCCTATTTCCACTGCGGCTTGCAGGCATCAATTCACATAGTACAACCAGTACACCAGGTTGAAGAACCCAAAGGTGATGGGGAAAATGATCCGCGACCACTTGTCAATGGTGCTGACATCTGCCAGGTCTGGGATTTTGAGCTTCAGCTTCGATGACCGCCGGCGGAGGCGGCAGTTGGCGCGATTGCGGATGGCAGCATGGTGGGCCAGTGGACCGTGGCGGTCTAAGGTCGGGTGGTGTCCGAAACCGTCTCGGGGGGCCAATGGCTTGCGGAGCTGGATTCCTGAGCCTTCGAAGGACATGACAGAGTTTCGTGAATCTCCCACCGTGCTCATCATGTCTGTCGCCAGCAGCTCATTGTTCATTTCTAGAGTGCTGAGAAGGATGTTACCATATGGGTCAACCTGGGAAAGACAAGAGATGCAGCACAGCGTGAGTGTTTCCCCCTCCGTTAGTCACGCCTCAGTAAGCCTCCCCGGCAGCTGCGGCTGTTCTCCTTTGCGAATCGAACCGTAGGTCCCTTGGGGTGCCATCTGCACTGGGGGGTTGCAGTGGCATTAGATGGCACCCACCAGGGAATGCTCAGGTGCCCCCATGCGCCCCCAGTCAGACAGGCTCCCCTCCCAATGGTTTTAAATGGAGCTACATTGGCACTCCTCTCGACATGTTCTGGCATCCCAGCAATTCTGCAATGGGTGCAATTGTGGAGGGGGGAAATGCTCTCTCCCTCCTTCTCTCCCACTCTCTCTCTCTCCTTCCCTTTCTCTCCTCCTCCTCCTCCTCCTCTCCTTCCCTCCCTCCCTCCCTCCCTCCCTCTTCCTCTTCCTCTTCCTCTTCCTCTCACCCGCTTCTCCTCGTATCTGTGCCTCTCATTATTGGCCTTGTTGATGCGTTCGCTCTGCTTCTTCTGCTGACGAGGGCCTCGGCCAAAGAAAATGTAGTTGACGAAGGCATACTCCAGGAGTGCCAGGAACACGAAGACAAAGCAGCCCATGAGATAGACATCGATGGCTTTGACGTAGGGGATCTTGGGAAGGGTCTCCCGCAAGTGGGTGTTGATGGTAGTCATGGTGAGCACCGTAGTGACCCCTGCAGGGAGAGAAGGTGCCCATGGCGGTCAGCTCCTGCTCCTGCTCCTGCTCCTCCATCCCACACCCCACCAGGGTTTCCTCTGTGCAACTGAGTGAAGGGCAATGAAGGTGGGTGGCCACAAGGGGGTGCATTTAGCAAGCTTCTTGGGGGGATTCCTATCTAGTGGGGGGGCGCTGTCTCTTGGGTGCTTCTTATTGTTGTTGTTGTTGTGTGCTTTCAAGTCGTTTCTGACTTATGGCGACCCTAAAGTGAACCTGTCATAATTTTTATTTTATTTTATTTTATTTTTTGCAAAATTTGCTCAGAGGAGGTTTACCTTTGTCTTCCTCTTAACATTAGTCTTAATAGCAGTGTTGTTCCCTTGGGGGCTGGGGGGAGGTCACCTGGTGCAGGGGGGAGTCTGAGGGGAGCCTGGATCCCTCCTCGCAAGGAAGCTGCGTGGAAGCGAAGGAGGGGTGACCCCCTTGCAGCCCTGGCTGGTGGGCGGCCAAGCGAGCAAGTGGGGGAGGCTCCCGCCAAGGCCCCCCAGCCAGGTGACCCCAAGCCCCCAAGGGAACAACACTGTTACTAATACCCATGTTCCTGTATTATCAAAGGCATTAAAGCAAGCACTAACATCCCTGGGGTTAAACTACTATGTTTGATTGTGATTTTTTTTTCTTTAAATCTCTGTCTTTCAGAGACCTATCTGCACTCATGACTAATACCTACTGCAGATCTTATATTACTTGTCTTCTTTTAAAATTCCTCAAAAGACCTACAAATATTTTAACTTTAGGCAAAATTCAGTGGCAGTGCACAGATGACCAGAATGGCTCTTGGAAATTCCACAGAACCCTTGCAAAAAGCCTCTCTGCATTTCACCTTTAGGTGAAATTGAGTGATATTATTAAACAAAATTCAGAACTAAAATTCCCTATAGAAATTAGAACAGAACACACTTGTTACTTCTCATCCACAAGTAGGTCTGAAAAGCATGGGAGGGGAGGTAAGCGCATGAGCAGCCCCATGGAGCACAGGCTGCTTGCCAAAAGGCAACCAACTGTGGACTGGTCACCAAAATGTGGGATAGACATATTCCCAGAGGCTTCCCAGTATCTGAGGACAGAGGAAGACACTGCTCAATGTATGTGATAACAGTATATACTCGTCTATGCAGAAAAATTGACTCCAAAATACTGGGTTGACTTATATATGGGTCAGTACAGTCATATTGCTCAGAAATGTCCTAAAAGAAGTGCCGCCAGACACCTGCTCTCCCTTCTTGGGCAGTGATCTTGGAAAGAGCTGCCGAGGCATGGAGAGTGAGTACGTGCATGTGTGCGTGCATGCGTGTGCGTGTGTGTGCATGTGCGTGTGAGAAAGAGAGAGAAAGAGAGGTGACTGGGGTTTCTTTGACAGTCAAGGAAGCACCACCGAATGCCCCATTTTCCCTGCCTAGCCAGTCTCCAGTGGCCCAGTGCAATGCCTGGGAGAAAAAACAGCAGCAATGGCAGTGGCGGCAGCAGTGCCAGCTTCCTGGCGCTTCCCTTCCTTGGTGGAGAGAGGTTGCTTTTCTGCTGCAGCGGGAGAGTCTGAAAGAGCCACTGTAGCTCCCAGTTTTCCATCCAGGCATTGCAAAAGGCTGTGGCAGAGAGTGCAGTGTTTTACGTTTTAACCTCAACTTATCCACAGGTTATATCAAAAGCCATGATTTCGGCCCTAGAACCTTCCCTTGACTTATCCATGAAGTTGACATACGCGAGTATATACAGTAAACCAGTACTATCTAATGCCTATCTTTACAATACCCAAGAAGCATATTTGCATCTTGAGAAGACACACACAAGAGAGAGAAGGTGAATAAAAATTAACTAACAGTGGTGGAAGCATCGGTCAGAAGTCTCAAGAGACCAGGCTCCAGAATTCTAGCTCAACTTTCATAGTCACTGGCAGCCTTGGAGCCACATTCATCTGGCGTCATCTCTGGGGGAGAGATGCAGGCCCACCTCCATCAGACCTAGACTCAGAGGAAGAGCCCTCCCTCCGGTCCATCTGCCAAGGTCCAGGCCTCCTCAGAGGGAGAGAAGAAGAACCGCTGGACCTGGTCCCCTTCCCCACCGCCATTCCCTTCTCCTTTTGGGCCATGTCTTTTTAGATTGTAAGCCTGAGGGCAAATTACAGTGGTAATTTGTAAGCCGATCTGAGAGCCTTTGTGGCTGAAGAGCATGGTATAAATACTCTAAATAAATAATTAAATATAAATAATAAATTAAGCCTCTGTCTACAAAACTGGGCATAGTATTCATGGATCTCTCTCTTCTTCTGGATGGCCATAACATTTCAGTAAGTGTTTGTGTTTGTGTGTGTGTTTGAACCCACAGACAGAGAAGTAATTTAGGTCAGTGTGTCTATTTGCCTGCATCCCTGCCTCTCTTCCTCTCTATCAATCAGCTATCTATCTATGTCATATATATGTGGAACTAATAGCTGTTGATATATTTTGCTGTTGTTGTTCTTGTGTGCCTTCAAGTCATTTCTGAGTTATGGTGACTCTAAGGGGGACCTATCACACCATTTTCTTGGCAAGATTCTGAGGGCGGTTACCTTTGCCTTCCTCTGAGGCTGAGAGAGCATGACTTGCCCAAGGTCAGACAACAGGTTTTCATGGCTGAACAGGGATTCAAACTCTGGTCTCCAGAGACCAACTCTTAAACCACTGCTCCACACTGGCTCTCAATATATTTGATATCTATACATATTTCATACGAGTAACTATGGTATTCCTTTGATAATTGACATTTAGATAACTGCACTGAAAGGCCTGCTGACCTCCCCAAGTGGAAGGGGGCAGCTTAGAGAGAATGTTGTTCCTGCTGCTGCTGCTGTCTCCAGTATCTGGACAGAGATAGAATTGGGATTTCCATGTGCAACTGCTAGGCAGGGAATCCAGGAAGTTGGTCCTGGGTGGGAGGGTCCTCCATGCACTGGATCCTGGATCCTGGATCCAGGCTGTCTGTGAGCCATGTGAGGCCGGTAGGCTGAGGGTGCTCTTCCCATGGCATGGGGGAGCAGAGAGCGGTGTGCCAGGGAGCACACACTTTGCGTGCAAAAGGCCTCGGGTTCAGCGTCCAGCAAGGACTCAGGAAGATGCCTGAGTGAAATCCTGGAAAACTGTTCCTGCTGCATCACTGCAGATGGCACTAAGCTTGATGGCCCAAGGTGCCCTTGGGTCCAAGGCTGCCACATTCTGCATTCCTGTGTGTGATGAGTCTCTCTCATTTCGCAGCTCTTGCCTTTTTACTACATACATGCACAGAGAAAGAGTGTCCTCTGACCCATTCTGCTGGCTCAGTCACCCACAGTCTAACTGAAATGCCAGACAGAAGAGGTCCAAGGCACTTTGTGAAAACAGTGCAATGGAGCTGGGATCCTGGAGTGTTTTCCACAGGCATAACTACAGGACAATGGAAGTGTTTGGATATTTGTGTTCAAAGTACAAAAGCTCCATTAGAGCAAGGGGGTGGAAGAAGAGTAGCGCATGGCGATGCCCTTTCTCAGCCAGCACCTAGTCATGCGCCCCTGTGGGAACTGGCAGTGCTTCTCCCTTGGCTCCATCATTGCTGGGCAACTCCACACAGGGAGATTTTTGCCCTTTGACCTTGATGCAGAGCCTTGGCCCTTGTGTGATGCACACGGAGCAAGATTCATAGGGGCCAGGAGGTTCATTATACTCCTTCTCACAATGGACCCACAATGGACCTCTACTGCCTCAGCCTCCCCCTCCTGTCCATGACCTACCAAGTGCCACGCGAGCAGCGGAGGCGTCGTAATTGATCCAAAAAGAAACCCAGGAGAGGATGGTGATGAGGATAGATGGCATGTAAGTCTGCAGGATGAAGTAGCCAATGTTTCTTTTGATCCGGAAACTGAGGGATAATCGAAGGTAGGAGCCTGTCAATTAGATGACAACAAAACAATGCATTTAGAAATGCCAGTGAATTCCCTCCAGAAATCTATGGTTCCTACTAGCTTTTGGCAGATACACAAGTGATGGTGGACAGCAACATGGTGGGACAGCAACATGGTGGGCCAAAGGTCTTTCTCTGGGAGGAACGACGGACCGACTGACCAATCAATCAACCAACCAACCAACCAACCAAGGGAAGGTGCATCTGAACAAGTGGAGCACAGACTTCAGAGAAAGACCTTTCCCAGCCCTTCTCCATGGGAGCTCCAGTGCCAGATCCCATTGCTCACCTCAGGATGGCAGGGAGGGAGGGAGGGAGGGAAGGACTGGCCCCCGCCCCATAGCCCCTATTTGGCAGAGGGAGAATTGGTGCCAATGGCAAGATGATGATGATGATAGTGGTGGTGGTGGTGGTGGTGGTGGTGATATGGGGAAGAACTTTGTAAACTGTCAACAGATTTGGGGACATTTATGTGGGGTAGGATTGCTGAGGGTCCCCAGCCTCTCCAGGACTGCCCTAAGCCCCACATCTTCCTACATACTTTTTTTCTTTCCTCTCCCCTAGTCTTCCAAAGTCCTAGACCAGCACTCTAACTACTAGACATCTTTGGCCTTGTTATTAACTGCTGTCAGTTTGACTTTGACTTATGGTGACTCTATGAATGACAGACCTCCGAATCCCCTGTTATTAACAGCTGCTCAGGTCTTGCAGACTTAGGGCAGCCTCTCGTGGCTTCCTTGATAGAGTCTGTCCACCTGCAACAAGTTCTTCCTCTTTTCCTACTGCCTTCTACCTTTCTAGGCATGATTGTTTTTTCTGGTGAGCCCTGTCTTCTCATGATGTGTCCAAAATAGGACAGTCCCAGTTTTGGCCTACACAGCCCTATGGAGCCCGGGGCCAGGATGGATGAAGGAACACCTCCTCCAGCATGAGACCCTGGACCAGGGGTAGGCAACGTTTAAGGGCCGAGGGACTTCAACTCCCAGAATCCCAGGAGCTATTGGCCAACATGGGACTATAGGCCAACATGGCTGAGGCTGCTGGGAGCTGAAGTCCCTCGGTCCTTAAAGGGGAAAGGTTGCCTACCCCTGCCCTGGACAGAGGCTCCACTACATGTCCAACCACCCCACGAAGCCTGCTGGGAAATGTATAAATATCAGGGGCTTCTCGGTAGCAGCCCCTTGGTTGGGGAAATCAGACTGGCTCCATCCCTGCTGAACTTCCAGCAGGCAGCCAAGGCTTCATCCAGGTGACCTTTGCTCCTCAAAACCAGGCCTAGTCTTTGGGAGTATTATAACTACACACTTTCTAGAGCTCGCTTATTTGTAAAATATGTTTTTATCTATTGTAATCTGTTGTACACAGACTTGAAAATGCTGGCATGATGACAGTCAATAAACAATTTTAATAAATATCAATAAATTAATATTCAAAGACACGGTTGTATTAATCTGGAAAGTCAGTATGCAAAGGGATCTTGTAGCACCAAGTTGGCAACATGAGTTTTCCTAGACTTGAAGCCTACTACATTATGCTGCCAACTTCTCTTTTTCATTTAGGGCCTTGGCAGACGACTAATAAAGTCATCTCCGAAGCAGGGAAGAAGAGGGGCAGCCGCACGATCGGTGCCCCTTCCTCCTCCCGAGGTCGTCCTCGGAGCTGCCGGCCCTCCGCCCGGCCGGCGCTCCGGGGGCAACCTCCCGCCACAGCGTCTGCACACGCTGCAGCGGAAAAGTCAGGGAAAGTGTGCCCTACGCGTTTAGGGCGCACTTTCCCTGACTTCTGAAAGGAGCGCCAATTTAGCGCTCCTTTCAGGGACGCCGCCGGTGCGCCGCGGTGCAGATGCCGTGGTCCCACGGTGCACCGTCCCAGGGCGTCCTGGACGCCCTGGTCTGCTTCCCCCCCTTAGTCTCAAAGGTGCTACAAGACCCATTTTCACATAAATTAATAGCAAGTTATTATGATAGTAAATATGTTAGGAAATAATAAAAACAGGGTAATAATAATAATAATAATACTAATAATAATTTTTTCCTGCCCCTCTGTATAATGCAACTGGGGTGGCTTACAAATACCAAATAAATGCAATGAAGGCATACCTTCCTAAATGTTGGAAATACCCACCAAGCTGGCCAAAGGCACAGAGCTGGTTCTCACTGATTTGGAAGCTGGAGATGACGGAGAGGAAGAAAGATCCTCCCCCCTCCCCACAAATGCTAAGTGGGGGAGACACAGAGGTTTGGGGAAGGGAAGGAAGAGTTTTCAAAATGGCTTAAGCTAAGCAAAGATACATTGAATCTCTCTCTCTCTCTCTCTCTGAAATCAAACCAATATTTTGCTGAGTTTAACATTAATACAGCCCAGTCTAAAAATAAGGTATCCAAATCAAGACACCAAAGTTCCTGATTTTGCAAAATGGAACAGTTAGCAAACAGAAAGAGAGAACTAGCAAAAAGTTATGAGTCATGCCTGCTCAAAGATATGAAAAATATACTCGGGTGAAAATTAGACCTGCCTGAATCCAACAGTCAATCTCAACTAGAGTAGATCTATAGAACAAACTGGATTTACCTAGGTGTTGACTTTACTCATGGAGTCAGTATCTCTTCTGTACTTGGGAACTAACTAAGTGGGTCCAAGCTTCTGACTCTGAAATACGAACTAATGACATCAGTATGTGAGGGGTTTATAGGAGCCTTGAACAGGAGCCCTGAATTTCTTCGCCGCCGTCCACTCTTCCCGCCCTCAGTCCTCTGGGCCAGCAGTTGCCCTCCATCCTCATGCCTGTCTTCCTCTCCTATGGCTGTGCCAGCCCTGAGACCCAGAAGTGCAGGAACATACCCTCCAACTCTCCTGGTTTGGCAGGAACATCCCTGGCTAATCCCCTACCATGCCACTTTCTCTGCTGCTTTTAACATGTCCTGGTTTCTCTTTTCTTCTCCCTCTTCTCCCCTTCATTGTCACCTTACTTCAATTGCTGGAAACTGAGTACAAAGGCAGAAGTAGTTTGCACTCAATTAACCCAGCCAAAGACAGAGAAGAAGAGTGGTGGAGTCATGCCTTTCCCACTAGGCTCAGGAAAAAGCAAGCTGTTGCAGTCTTCCTTAGCTTCAGAACGCTTTAAGTTTTGTGACTTATAATTGTTTCTTAAGCAATTGTAAATGGAATAATCACTTTGTAAAGAGCAGGAGAAGGGAGAGCCCTATCAGCTAGGAAGGCATTCCTTGAGGAAACCCCTGGCGCTCTACATTTCTCTTTCCATGGCATATGCATTTCTCCTGATATCCTTAGCTTTCCAAAAAATAGGATCAATATGGCAAGGAAGCATTCTTGAATAGATTTTTCCTCCTCCTGGTTTTTGTCTGGAGGCTTGGAGAGGCTTGGAGGGGCTTTGGTTCCAGTCTTGTAAAGAGGCAAGAGGAGACTCGTTCTCACCCTCCTAAAGCTGTTTCTGCCCCCCACTCCCCTTGCAGGCAAGGAAGAAGCTCAGGAACCCCCCCCCCCCGGACAAGGTGGCAGGACCTACCGGTGGTGAAGACGACTTCCCTGGTGACCAGTCTCTGCTCAATAATGGTGAACTGGGGCAGCTCCAGAACCTCCATCCCAGTCACGGCTGAGTTATTTCCTTGCCAGAAAAACACAATGTCATCGACTGTGTAGCCATCTGGATAAAAGAGGAAAGGAATGCAGTGAGATCCAAGCCAGAGGCCATGGCCCCAGGAGCTGCTGCAAGCAAGAGCCTGAGGGTTACCAAGCAAGAGCCAGGGATCGAGGCCATTGCCTTCTTGGGGCCTTGTGCAAGGAGGAGGCCTGGGTGTCAGGAGGGCACCAGGGCTAGGAGGCCGCTTGCCCCACACACGTCTGGGGCTCATCTTTTTTGGGGAGGGGAAGGAGGGAGGGAGGGAGCAAGGAGGGGAGTGCCCAGAGTGGGGCAGGGTGCTGGGCCAGTGGCCCAGGGCTGCCTCTACATGGGCAAACATGCACCGTTTGGGGGCTGAGGCTAGGAAGATTAATGTGTCAGATGAGCTGGGGGCCTCGGCTTTGTCATGAGTCTCTCTCTGAATTTGAGAGAAAAGGTGCCACCACCCAGCTGTATGTTTAGTGCAGAGAGACAACGTCCCTCCCTCCCACCCAGATGTAGCTTCTTGCATTTTGAACCTTCTCAACCATCCCTTCTGCAGGGAACAGGCAAGAAACCCTACTCTGGAAAGAGGCAAAGTGTGCACGTGTCTGTGTGTGTGTTCGCACGTGTGCACGGGGGCTTCCTGTCATCAGGACCGAGCCCAGCTGGTCACGGCCAGGGGTGGGGAGGGCAGCATCCTCTCTAGGGCTGGACACCCAGAGGGAGAGGATGCAGCCAGCCCCAGAGAGTGAGGGGGCAGAAGGAAGGAGCCTGGAGCCCAGGCCTGCCTCCCTTTCCCCCAGTTCCCCCAGGCTCTCCATCAGCCCACCCCACGCTGCTGCCCCAGCAAAGAAGACCCAGGGCAGCTGCAGCAGATGGACAGACAGACAGACGGACGGACGGACAGATGGACAGACTGATCCTACGCACAGCTTTCAATCTCGAGGGTGCAGTTCTGTTGGTCGAGGGGGTACCTCCTCAGGTCCATCATGCAAGCGGCGGTGGTGGTTATTCTGGGAAAGAAGAAGAAGAAGAGAGGAAAAGAAGACACATCAGCATGATGGGCTGCTGTTGCTATGACAACCTGAGAACAGGACTGTAGGGAAGGTGTGTGTGTGTGTGTGTGTGTGTCTCAGGAGGATGTGAGTGCTGCTCCTCTCAACATCAACTGCACAGCTTAAATCATTCGTGACTCACTGCAGCCATTCTCAGAAGGAGCTGTGGCTGTGTGTGTGTGTGTGTGTGTGTGTGTGCCATTTGTATGCAGCGCATGGAAAGGGTGGGAAGCCGGGGGGAGGCTTCTGCCTGGCTGGCTGCAGGGGAATTGGGAGGAAGGAGGGGAAGCATGCACAGCTCCCCAGCTCCTCTGAGGAAAGCTCAGCCATGCCGCTGGAAGCAAAGCCAGTGGCTTGCAGCTGATTTCAGACTCTGCAACCAGTGGAGCCTTTGTGATTCCAAAACATGGCTTCTTTTTGTGGACTAATATCCAAGAGTAGCCCATTTCCCCACATGCTGCTATGGTACATGCGACCCACAAATTCACCAACTATACGTTACATAAACAAGTTATATAATCCCCAATTCATCAACACAGAAAAGACAATTACAAATTCATGAATAGCAAATAATGTATTCATAAATCCACTATACACGTCAAGTGCAGAATTAACACACTGAAAAGGGACTGGGCTCAATCCATGAAACCGATCGCGTTCAGAGTCTCTCAGGGCTGTGAGTTATTGGGTCAGAATACAGAACGTGGGTTCTCCATCCCTCCTTCTCCCTCTCCTTCTCTCCTTTGCCTTTTCCCCTCTCTCTGCCTTGCACCCAGGATAGGAGGCCTGCTGCCCTATCTGAAGAGCTGCGGAGAAGCTGGGTATGTGTCCAGTGGAGCGCCTCCTCCACCAGGATGGGGACAGAAGGGCCTTCCGCCCAGTGCTCCCTTCCTGCAGATCCCCATCACATGTGTCTTTGTGTGCGTGTGGGGGGCATCCTCTTGGAGCTCTGGACTGGGGCAGGCCAGGGTGGTGGACCTATGCCCCCCACCCCCAAGCCAGCCCCCTGCTCTCCGCTCCCTCAGGAACTGCTGGGATGAAATGAGTGGGGCAGAAGCGGCAGGAGCTGCAGTGGTGGAAAACCAGGAGCAGCCCTGACTGAACATCACCTGGGCCCCACAGGCAGCAGCCTTCCTTTCTGGTGTTTGTATGGGGCAAACAAGCTGCTATTCTCTACCACCACGACTTCTACACAAAGTGGTCCCATTGTCTTGAGGGTCAAGAACTCACATGAAGAAAAGGCATAATGCTTGGCAAAAATAATGTTTTTGTCCCCAAATGTCCTCAGACAACCTTTTAGGGTGTGGGAGGCAATTCTGTCATATCCCCCCTGCCCCCCCCCCGCCACCACTTTAGGCCCAGAAGAAGTTTTTTTTCCAACAGTAAGTTGAAGATGCTCAGAAAGGCATCTGGAGACAACAGAATTCAAATTTGGGGGGCTGCAGTAAATGTGTTCCCCAGGGTGGCAATGCAGCCCCCAACCCATGGCCGTTCTCCACTCCTGACCTGGCTCCATTTCAGTCTGGCTCCAGGCCTAGTTATGCGCCGGAGACAGCCTTGGTCACTTTTGTGGATGACCCATACCAGGAAACGGGCAGCAGGAGAGTGTCCCTGTTCGTTCTGCTGGAGGTCTCTACAGCTTTCAGTGCCACTGACCGTGATCTCTTTCTGAACTGCCTTGCTGGGATGGGGTTGGGGCGCTCTTTTATCATAGTTCCCTTCCTTCCTGGAGGGGCAAACCCAGGTGGTGGGGTGAGAGGTTCCTGTTTGAACCCCTGGCCATTCAGTAAATATGCAGCAAGACGGCTTGGCGCCTGGCAACTCCGTGCCAACAGTGTGCTGACAGCACCCAACTCTGGCCAAGATCCTGCCCTGCGCTTGGGGAGCATGGGAATCTTGAGTGTTCAGGGAGGGGAGGAAAGAGGGGACTGAGCAGCACGGACCCCCCACCCCCACCCCCAGCAGCCCCAACCTGTTGCTCAGCCTGGAG